>JANRMT010049829.1:6866004-6918184 GCA_026402145.1 Polypterus bichir lapradei
ATGTATATATATATGTTTATGTGTGTGTGTGTAAATATATATATATATATATTTATATATATATATATATATATATATATATATATATATATATATATATATATGACAGCAACACTCATCACTCACAACAGTGACAAAACAATTACATTGACAATCATGTTACGTTATTTTCAAAATGTTTCCTTTTCTTTTTCATTGCTTCTTTAACACACTACTTCTCCGCTGCGAAGCGCGGGTATTTTGCTAGTATATATATATATAATACCAATATCCCAATGGCACCAGTGACTACTCTATATTAATAAAAGGCAAAGCCCTCACTGACTGACTGACTCACTCACTCACTCATTCACTCACTCATCACTAATTCTCCAACTTCCCGCGTAGGTGGAAGGCTGAAATTTGGCAGGCTCATTCCTTACAGCTTATTTACAAAAGTTAAGAAGGCTTCATTTCGAAATTCTATGCGTAACAGTCATAACTGGAACCTACTTTTGTCCATATATACGGCTATAGCCTGCAGCTCGTTCGCCGTGTGAGGCGGAGTTGCGTCCCGCATCATCACGCCTCCCACGTAATTGAGTGCCTGCCCATATAAGGCCGTCCATCAGCAACTATCCAATAGACATGCTGCCGCGAAACCACTAAATATTCGCAGGCAACTCCACAACTTAATACCGGGAATGCCTGTTAAACATCTTAGATTCACAAGTACCGATTTGGGTAGTGATCACTTCGATGAATGAAATCTGTTCAAAAAACGCATTACACAATTGAGAAGGCAGCAAAAGAATATGAAGCGAGTGACGCATACAAGCACATTCATAAGTGCAGCTACTGCAGAAACAAAGCACGGTGTAAACCTTAAGTTTAAATTAAGTTTATAGACAGGCTGCTGCTGGCGTTTGACATGCCTACGACGAATACGATATTCGCGAGATGCAAGTTTAATGACAAGACGCAGGGTATAAACGAGACTTTTGATCACTTTGTAGCAGAGTTAAAATTGCTGTTATGGAGTTAAAATTGCTGGTGAAGGACTGTGCTTATGCAAACAAATAGGAAAGCAGGGTATAAAGCTTAACTTTAAATTAGGTTCATAGACACGCTGCCGCTGGCGTTTGTCATGCCTCCTTGCCTTTAGCGATTTGGGTAGTGAACACTTCGATGAATGAAACCTGTTATCTTTACAACGGTTGACAAACACGGAATGTAACTTGAACACAACATGTCCTCCAAATACAAACCTGATTGAAAGAAATAATGATAATCAAATTCTTGATGACAGCAACACTCATAACAGTCACAAAACAATTACATTGACAATCAGGTTATGTTATTTTTAAAATGTTTCCTTTTCTTTTTCATAACTTCTTTAACACACTACTTCTCTGCTGCGAAGCGCAGGTATTTTGCTAGTCTATACTAATAAAAGGCAAAGCCCTTACTGACTGACTGACTCACTGACTGACTGACTGACTCATCACTAATTCTCCAACTTCCCGTGTAGGTAGAAGGCTGAAATTTGGCAGGCTTATTCCTTACAGCTTACTTACAAAAGTTAGGCAGGTTTTATTTCGAAATTCTACACGTAACGGTCATAACTGGAACCTACGGGTCGCTGTGTGAGGTGGAGTTGCGTCCCTCATCGTCACGCCTCCCGCGTAATTAAGTGCCTGCACATATAAGGCCATCCGCCAGCAACTATCCAATAGACACGCTGCCGCGAAATATTCGCGGGTGAAGGACTGTGCTTATGCAAACGAAGATGAGGCTGCCGCTAAATATTCGCAAGCAAATCCACAACTTAATACTGGGAATGCCTGTTAAACATCTTAGGTTCACGAGTACCGATTTGGGTAGTTAAAATTGGGTAGTTAAAAAAAACGCATTACACAATTGAGAAGGCAGCAAAAGAATATGAAGCGAGTGACGCATACAAGCATATTCATAAGTGCAGCTACTGCGGAAACAAAGCACGGTGTAAACCTTATGTTTAAATTAAGTTCATAGACAGGCTGCCGCTGGCGTTTGTCATGCCTATGACGAATACGATATTCGCGAGATACAAGTTTAATGAGAAGACGCAGGGTATAAACGAGACTTTTGATCACTTTGTAAGAGAGTTAAAATTGCTGTAACGGAGTTAAAATTGCTGGTGAAGGACTGTGCTTATGCAAACGAATAGGAAAGCAGGGTATAAAGATTAACTTTAAATTAGGTTCATAGACACGCTGCCGCTGGCGTTTTTCATGCCTAAGACGAATAAGATATTCGCGAGATACAAGTTTAATGAGAGGACGCAGGGTATAAACGAGACTTTTCATCACTTTGTAACGGAGTTAAAATTGCTGGTGAAGGACTGTGCTTATGCAAACTAAGATGAGATGGTCAGGGATAGAATAGTGTTTGGCACAAGCTCAGCAAAAGTGCGAGAGAAACTTTTAAGTGCCGGGGCTGAGATAACATTAAATAAAGCCGTGGACATCGCGAGATCGCACGAGATAGCACAAGCACAGCTGAGAAGCGTCGATGCATGTACTCCAAGCGGCTCACGTGAACTGACTTTGCAGGACTGGGAAAGGTAAACCTGTGCATGCAGTGTGTGATGTCTCAGACACACTACTTCTCCGCTGCGAAGCGCGGGTATTTTGCTAGTTATTCTATAAGACATGAATATACTGATATTTACAAAAAACCCTTCCTTGCCCCTAAACAATTAATAGAAACACTGAACACAAATACAAACACAAATTAGTTAAACACAGCAATTGATAAATGTGGTGGAAAATGAGTCCAGAATGAAGTCTGGCGGTATTGATACTGGCTGTAGTGTATTGTGCTCCTTCCCGAAAAGAAAACGACCTCACCATGAAAAGTCCTGGCAATGGCCGGTATGAATCCAAACCCCAGGGTTTCTCAGCTCTGGCTGTTGTGATTTTGAATTAGATGTTGAAAATGCAAGCAGTGGAATGATGCAATAAATAGCAGTGATGAGTTTGTAAATAATCGGGCAAATTGTCTTCTTTCTCCTCTCGATTTCTCACCTCTCTCTTTCTCCTCCCCGCTCCTCTTTTTTAAATACAGAATGTCTCTGGTGAGTTTAACAGGTGATTTCCGTCTCGGGGCTGACGTCTCCCTCCATCATCCTTCCCCTCTTCACTTATGGTGACAACATTTACTGACGCACATATAACGAACATTAAACGGGACGACGATAACAAAACTCAATTCAGCACAAACAAAAAAAACAAATACTTATTATTATGTAGCTCCGTTACAAAGTCACTAAAATCTTAACTGAAATGCCACCATCTGTAACTAATGATAAAAACAAATTAAACAAAAGATCCATTTGCCTAGAGATACTCCTCCACACCTGTCTCCAAATATCATCGATTCTCTGCTTTCCTCCCACATCACACAGACATGTACCTTTGGCCAATTGGTAAATTCAAACTGGCCTGGTATGAATAAGCATGCTTGTGTAGGAGTGCATCTTGGGATGGACTGCAGGTTAGTTTCTGCCTCCTGCACCATGCACATCTCAATATAAAGTGTGCTTAAGAAGAATCAAAAGTATCAGGCGCCTGTCCTTCTCATTTAGAAAACTCTCAGCAAGGTGACTGAACCAATGGAAGAGTATGAGAAAGAGGAAATAAGTAAGGCAGAACAACTGGTCCAAGACCTGGAGAAGGAGATTGGGGACCTCGAGAGGAGAGGTTTACAGCTGGTGGAGTACTCCAAGAGCCGAGGTTACTTCACCTTCATACAGGTGAGGTGATAACAAAAGCAGTGACCACTTAAGTGAAACGCTTCACTCTAAAGTTAATTATAATTTTGGTTTCCTTCTGCATTTATGTTTTTGCTGGTTCTGACACAGGATTTCATGTCTCTGTCTCTGCAACCTGGAAATGGAGCCTCACCCAACATCATAATGAATACAAATACCCAGTTTCACAACTTTGGAGCTGGCATTTCCAGCGTGGGCCAGATTTGGCAGAATATCTCAAGTATAGGATCTAATAATGGTAGGTACTTACTTTATTTAACTTGCAGTTTCACAAGCAAAAAAGAAACTGCAACTTATCACCTTCTTCTTTTTTCCTACCTAGTAAGCAGTGCTCTTGTTCCTGCTCCTCCACATCGAGAGCCAGAATCTCGGATGGATTTTCTAGAATGTAAGTCTGTTTTCTGTTTATGATTGAAATAGAAAGACATTATGGAAGAGTCAGTCTTTGTCTAACCCACTTATTCCTGAACAGGGTTGTGGGGGTGCCAGAGTATATCTCAACTAGCAAGGTGTGGCACCACAGGGCAAACACACACACACAGGCCAATTTAGACCCACCAATCCACCTAACCTGCATGTCCTTGGACTGCAAGAGGAAACCCAAGCAGACATGGGGAGAACATGCAAACTCCATGCAGTGAGGACCCCCGGATGCAAACCCTGGTCCTCTTGCTGTGAGGTACCAGCACTACCACTGTGCCATGATGCCACCCCATCGTGAAACAGTGGTCTTAAAAATAACAGGAGTGCTATCATCCTCTCAAGAGAATGCCGATGAAAGTTCGAAGTGGCCATTTGCAGCATTGCATTTTGTGTCTGATTATAAGAGTGCCTCCAGGTTACACACCACTTACTGAAGCCACTTCATTTTTAAATAAGGTCACAGAGAGTCATACAATATCTTGGCCGTGTCAGAAAAGAGAAATGTTCAGTTCCATCACAGGACACACACTCTCTCATCCCAAGCCAAATCATGCATTTGGTGAAAAATCAGGTTGACAGGAGACAATCCATGTAGACATACAAGTGCCACACAAGTAGACTGTGGGATGAGACTCACACCCAAGCCTCTGTAGTTGTGAGGTAAGAATGCTGTCCACCGCACCACTATGTTGTCCGTACAGACAATCTGACTGCTACTAATCAATGAAAGTAAAACTTAAAGGTCTCCAGTTTATTCAAAATATTTTACTTAATTGTTATTATCTTACAAGAAATTTTATATTACAGCATAGCTAAGCGATTAAAGACAAATCAGGCTCTTATCATTGGCATGGGGGCAGCACTGCTGCCTTGCAGTAAGGAGACCAAGGTTCGCATCCCTGGTTCTCACTGCATGGAGTCTGCATGTTCTCCCTGTGTCTGTGTGGGTTTCCTCCCACAGTCCAAAGATATGCAGGTTAGGTCAACTGGCAATACTAAATCTACATATCTATATATATAAAAGTCAATGTGTGTATGTATGTATGTTCCAGCATCACGTCCGAACAGCTGGAGCGATTTTCATGAAACTTGGTACATATGTTTCTCAACGGTCGACTAAAAATACTGTAGGGTGAAATCAGCCCTAACCCACCCCCTTCAGCGTAGGGTGGGGGGTGATCGTGCAGTCTTGTATGCACGTTATCATTCAGTTGACACTCGGAACGACCAGGGAGAACTGGAGGTGACTGCTAGCATTCTTTATGTTTGAGCGCCACTGCGTGCCTGTTGCTTTTGAAATTAAATAAGAGTTCTATACGTGCAAGTGTGTATGTCTGTCCGGCCCGGAAGTAAGACGTTGAGTTGGGGTGAGGGCTCCGAGGATACGCAAGCGAGGCCAGCACACCTGCAAAACAAAACCTCCTAAGAAAGGCAGTCGCTTAGCTGCTAATGCATAAACGATGCGAGCACATCGGCAACATGAATCCTTCTAGAAGAGAGATGCCCAGAGTAGTTCTGCCGCTTTCAATACTTTCTAGGATCCTGTGCTTTTAACAACACAGGCTTACACAGTTAGTATACAGCAGGCGACTGCCAGAATTCTTTATGTTTGAGCACCACCACCGCATCCCTGTTACTTTTGAAATTAAATAGAGTCAGCCGGTTCTCAGCGTCAACTGGATGATAACGTACATACAAGACCGCAAGACAAGCATATTAGTGAGTCTTCATTGTTTGTTAATTTATTCTACTTTTTAAAGTTGTGTTTTTTTTTATTAAACAATTAAAAAAAACACTTTATTTTCCTCCTGGGCAACGCTGAGTATTTCAGCTACTTGGCACTAATGGGGGGAGGGAGTATTTGTATGTTTGCCCTTTAAAGCAGTGGTCCCCAACCTTTTTGACAGTAAGGACCACTTTACTAGAAGTAAATTTTTCCAGGGACCGGTAGAGGGGGTTGAGGATTCGGGGCGGGTTCGTAGGGCAGTTTTATACACAATCACCACCATCATTTGCAACCTCAAGCAGCTGATCCTCTTCAAGCACAGACAAAGTTGATTCACATGGCTTATTCACAAATGGGTCACGGATCCATTCCTTCCCATTTCGGGGATCTTTTGTGGTTGGGAATAATGCTCAAACTGTATTGAAAGCTGGAATAGGTGATCATGCACCAGCTGAGAGAAAGAAGGCCCTGGCTTTGTATCTTTAACAACCTCTGCTAACGTTTGAAAAATTTAAAAAATCCCAATGTTCACTCGCCGGCCCCATAAATCAAGTTTGGCTTTGAATGCAGCCACTTTATCTGCCAACTTGAACAACGGGTGTCTTCTGCCTCTGCCTCACATGCTGTTGCTCCACCGCTGCCTCAGATTTTCCTCCTCAGGCTCCTCCAGCACTCCTCCAGCCTGGCTGGATATTGAGTTTGCAGAGTGGGTAAAGGTGGGGTGTCCAATAGTGCCTGTATGCCTGTTCATATTGTGAGGTTTCTGAACTCATTCGGGATCCCCGGCCCCCCCATCGGGACACATCGGCACGCTCTTTGGCGTGTTGTCCCATTGACGGAGGTCCCAAGAGAGTTTAGAAACCTCACATTTTCTTGAATGAGTGCCACATTAATAGGAATGTTTCTTGAATGAGCATCACTGAACCACATAAAAACTGTCTTCAAATGCTGCAGTTCGCATGCATTTGAAACCCAAGATTTTTCTTCTTTTTTGCATATAACAAAGACATATGCAATGAATTTGTCATTCCAACAGATTGCATATCACAAACATTAATACTGCTATCGTTTTTTCATGTCTGCCGTTTCTATAGGAGGGTGACAATACATTAAATTACAACGGATGTTTTTCAAATGTTGACGAGCAATAAGTAAAAAGTATCACTGAAAACCACAGAAAACAAAAACAGCAAAAAAACAGTACAAGGAAAGTTCGAAGAAAGAAAATTTTTTTTACAATGTTTCTGTTTGGGGATCATTGTGCAAATGTGCACAACTGAGCTGCGACCACAGATCTAACTGCTCTGTGGTTGATTCATTCAAGCATTTCAAGGTCACTTCTCTCTTCTCTCTGCACCGCTGCAAAGCCCTGCCCGCCAGCGTTCTGAAAAGCGTTCTCAGTGAAGGGGGCAGCCAATTTTCTCTAGCCCTTCACTGAGCGAGTCTCCGTTGCCGGCAGTTCTCTCAGTTCTCTCAGTCTTGGGGACACCTGCTCTAGCGTATCAGGGGACATAGCACCTGGATGCTGGTGTCTCTCCTGGTCCTCCCATCATGTTGGCCTCATTGCCAAGTAAGGATTCTTGTGCCCATCCAGTCAGAGAGCCTGTCCTTTCATATTCTTTTCTCACAGCATTACCCTACAGCATGCCCATATGTCTCCTGCAGTGCTCTCAACAGTTATTTCAGATTAGGAAGACTGAAATTTTGAGGTACGGTGACAATATTCACTGATTATGGCACCAGACTGTCAACATTTTGCATGTCAATTAGCACAAGCAAGTAAGAATTTCACTGTTCTCTGTACACACAACATTAACCCTTTCAACTCAGCCCCATTATTTTAGACCCGCCGGTGGGATGGAACAAAAGTGGCAAATATTTTAAAGAAAATGTATAAAATTATTAATTTCCTCGTTGCTATAATTAAAGTACAGTGTTTTGCCATTCAAATGCCACATTTCATAGCATGACAACTTTAAAATGACACCATATTCCACTTTCTATGTTTCAGAAATTATTGGTATTTTTTATTTTATTTATTTATTTTTTTTTTTTTGTAAGTATTTTTTTAATCTGGCAACTATCAGTGTTATAATTTGGATTCATAGTATAAATTCTTTACCATACACAACTACCTATATTCTGACAGAGTAAGACTGCCCTTCAAAATAATACTTAGGTCAAGGGTCTTCAATATTGAGTGTGCTATGGATACTTATTTGAAAACAGTCAAAGTGGGGAAAAAGAATCCTACATTTTGTACTTCTTCAGAACAGTAAAGCTAGACATAATACTTGGTGATATATTATAATAATAATAATTCATTACATTTATATAGTACTTTCCTCACTACTCAAAGCATTTTATATAGTGAGTGGGAAGCCACTTCAACCACCACCAATGTGTAGCACCCACCTGGATGATGAGGCAGCAGCCAGTTTTGCGCCACTACACTCTCTACATATGAGCTGTTGGGTGGTGAGAGAGAGAGCCACTTAGAGACAGGGGATGATTAGGGGGCCAGAATGACTAGGCCCTGGTGGGCAATTTAGCCAGGACATCGGGACACCCTCTACTTTTTATGAAGGATGATCTTTACTGACCACAGAGCGTCAGGGCCTCAATTTTACGTCTCACTACGGCGCCATTTTTACAGCACAGTGTTCCCCGTCACTGTACTGGGGTACTGGGATACACATTGAGACCACAGGGTAAGCGTCTTCTGTTGGTCTCATCAACAACTTTTCCATTTTATAACAATTAACATACACTGATAGTTTTAAACTGTCTATAAGCTTATTCCAACACCTGGAAATACGAATAACATTCCAAGTGCTTTTTTTGTAAAAATGTTACTGAATTTCTGCTGTAACATAACTGTACAATATAATTAACTATCTAGATGTGAAAAGTCTGAAAGAGCTCATTTATTTATTTTTCCTACTATTAAAGTTTTACTCTGTTGGTCTAGCTCTCTTTCTCATGGGTAGGAGTTGATTTGCTTCAAACCAAGTTTTGTTAAACTTGGCTTGCTTCTATGGAATGTTATTTGATTTTAATAAAATCAATTAAGATGTTAAAAAAAGTCTGAAAGAGAAATGTCTGACCTTTCTTTTTGTGGGATAGCACAGGGATAGTGAGTCATGGGATGTTGATGTTATAGTCAGTCAAATCAAAGTAGCTGTATACTCTGTAGTCTTTTTGTGAAACTGAGGGACTTAGGACTTAACAACCGCTTGTGTACGGGGGTGCTGGACTTTCTCACTGGCAGAACACAGGCAGTGAGGGTTGGTAACTGTGTTTCCAACACCATCACCATCAACACAGGAGCTCCTCAAGGGTGTGTTCTTAGCTCTGGGGGTTCACATCTCTGAGGACCTGACATGATCTGAACACATCCAAGTTCAGACCAAAAGGGCAAAGCAGAGACTCTACTGTCTCAGACAACTTAGGAAGTTTGGGATCTCTTCTAAGGACTTTCTACTCTGGCGCTGTGGAAAGTATCCTTACACAGAACATTACATCCTGGTTTGGAAACTGCTGTGTTCAGGACCGTAAAGCCATAAAGAGAGTGATCTGTGCAGCGAAACGCTGCTGCAGGTCAGCTCTACCATCTATGCAGGAATTTTACACCAGAAGATGCAGGACCAGAGCTCTCAGGATTATCCTCTCATCCCAGCAATAGCCTGTTTCATCTGTTAAAATCAGGCAAAAGGTTTTGTAGCATCCTGGCCAGGACAGAAAGACTTAGAAGGAGTTTCAATCCTCAAGCCGTAAGACTGTTAAATCAGAACATGCCATCTCATCCATGACCCTCCACATACTTAGACTTGACTGTAAGTTGTGCTATGCCGTCTACCCTTACCTTGTTTTGGAATTGGTCTGTCATTTAACTATGCATCTGTCTAATTTTGGTTTTGCACAATAATCACTGCACTATTGCACCTTAACACTTAATTCTACTTTATTCACATAATTTTACTTATTTATTATGTTCTATTATACTGTTATCTTTCAATCTATGCCTTTTTGATAATCTAACTGATATTCTCCTAATTTTGCACAGTTTTTAATAAGCGGATCAGGATTCATTTCACTTTGTGTTGTCCTGTATAACTATGCATGTGACAAAGAAAGAATCTTGAATCTTGAATCAGAAAAAGGACAAAAATGAGGCTGAGTTTAAATGTTTAATGGCCCAATGGACCTATGGTGACAGTTCACACTCTGCTTTATTATGCATATTAAAAAACATCACACTTCATTAGATCCCAAACTGTCAAATATTAATGTTTATTAATTTAAAATAAAAGGTTTACTCAAATGCTTCATCATTGAAGTATTTTACCCTGACGAGTAAATGAATGGAGGCAGCACTAGATCTCATCACTGGTTTTCTTTTTCTCTTCAGGCTGCTGTAAACTATCACTGGACCCTCTGTCAGCACACAAGACCCTCAGAGTCTCAGAAGACAAAAGGAAGGTGACATATATGACCTCATTTCTTGATTTTTTACAACCTGACTATGCAGAAAGATTTGACTGCTACAACCAAGTTCTTTGCTCAGAGGGTCTTTATGGAGGCTGCTATTATTGGGAGGTGGAGAAGAGCATTGGAGATGTAGAGATAGCAGTTACATATAAAGGGCTCGGCAGAAAGGGCTGGGGACACGAATGTCGATTTGGCTACAATAAGGGGTCCTGGAGTTTGCTTTGTCCACGTTCATTATACTCTGAATATTCAGCAACTCACTGCAAAATGCAGACAAAATTAACTGGCCCACATAGTGATACAATAGGGGTCTATTTAGACTGTCCTGCTGGCACCCTGTCATTTTATGCCGTCTCAGAAACGATGACTCTGCTGCACCGGTTTGAGACCACATTTACTGAGCCACTTTATCCAGGGTTTGGGTTTAACTCAGGGTCTTTGAGTTATAGCAGTATACTCATTTGCTAAGACAACTCCAGACTTGACTGGCATTAGAATCTTTCTTTGTCTGTTAAACAGTTATAATTTTTAAAGTATTGGAACTTCTTTTTCAAAAAAATCGATTTGAAAACACAAGATCAAGTACATGCTATTGTATTTTACCAAAAATATCAATTAGAGAGTTTATGTGTGTTACCTAAAAACTTCTGGTAATTTTAATAGTTGGATTATACTTTTATCTTCTTTGAATATAATGAGTCTGAATTTGTGTGTGAGCGGTGATCAAAGATTAGTTCTGTGTCCTTTTAATGTACAGTACGTGAACCACGCTTATCTAGCATTGTAGTTTACAGTGTATTGGAACATCATTGGGCTGAACATGACAGGGATGAGTTGCTTAGGTGTCTGCAGACTATCAGGAGGACAGCTCTGCTGCTAAACTCCACTGGTGTGTGGCCACCGGCAAGTCTCAGGAATGATTCCTGGCTTGGATTGGCTCACAAAGTTAGGGAAAGTGAGGGAGATGGTTTTGCATTTTCTAACAAGTAAGCAGTGTGTGGTGGAGCCTGTGGTGTGAATCTGCAAGCAGTGGTTGAGGCAGATGAGGGAATATTCAGCCTCATAAAAGGAGCCACAAATATTGGAGTGGCAGTAATGGCACTGGAGGGTGGCCAAAGAAGGAGATGACGATTTCAGCCAGGGATTAAGCAACAGTCCTTTCAATGACCATCTATCGCTGTTGTCTGAGTGCTGAATCCATTCTAGTTCTCTCATGCCACATGTGGCTGTTACAGTACATTTCTAGTCAGTACCAAGTGAACATGGATATCAAAAACCACAAAATAATTTATAGTACTATTATTTAATTTATAATCAAGAATTCTAATCTTTGGAGATTTAACATCAACTAGGCGATGTGTATAAGGACCAGTCCGCCTCATATGTTCCATCAAGAGACAAAATGCAAAATACCATCATGGCAAGATGTCTTATAAAGATGACCCAAGATCATCAGACCTTCAACAGCATCAGTAACTGAAGATGTTGTCACCATGGATCAGAACATAATGGAGAATCTATGCATGAGACAACAGACGCCTTAGAAATTAGTTATGGGTCAGCTGAATCCATTTGTTGTGAATAAGTAAACACGAGTGAGGTCTGTGCACATTGCATTAAATGTTTCAAGAAGACTCCTGAGCTAATGAATTTGGATGAGAAGAAATTTAAGAATCATTTCATAACTGTGGATGAATCTCAGATACAAAACTATGACCCAGAGTCCAACCAACAAGCAATACAATAAGAGGATGATGATTCTTCAAAATCAAAAAAAGTCAAGGTTCAAGATGGTAGCAGTAAGGTCATGAGCACAATTGTTGATGGTGTAGTCAACACTGATGACATGGCTCAAAAGGTCTGTATAACTAGTAAATATTATAGTGATTTGTGTCAGTCCATCAAAGAAAAGATACGAGGAAAGCTGTCAACCAATGCCATTCTGCTCCATAGCAGTGCCTCCGACCACACTGCACATGTTGCAAAGGCAACTGCAAAATTTTGGATTCATTGAGATTCTACATCCATTTCTTTCTCAAGACCTGACCTGATATGACTACCATGTTTTCATCAATATGAAAGGCTACTCTTTCTGAGATGTGCCATGCCAATGATGGGGACATCAGTTTAGTGACAAAAGAGTGGCTGCACAAGCAAGACAGAACCTTTCATTTGAGTGGCACAAAAAAGCTTTGTGAACATTATATGAAGTGTATTAGTGCTCTCAGGGATTGTGCTGAGTAATAAAACTAGGTTTGTTTTAAGGTTGTCTTTCTCTCTCTCTTAACTTATGTCCAGCCCAAAATATTTTGATCACCTCTCATACATGCATACGTATAGATATTTTGAAGTTAGGGTTTGGCATTGTTATATATGGAGATCAGGACCCGTATTTATCAAGCGTCTCAGAATTACTCCTAGGAATTGCACTAAAAGTCACACTTGGCTAAGAATTTGTCCTACCCAGAATAGGGCAGGAGAAGTAGCTAGGAAGCACCATAGTCCCAGTCTCAGCGAGGAGTAGGAGGCCATGTCTAAGAATGAATGACATCACGATTCTGCAGCACCCCTTGCCACAAATTAACACTCATTATGACGTTTTGTAGTTCTACGCTACTAATGCTGATGTTTCACCTGAAAAAGGTAATAATAATAATAATGACAAAGTAGAAGAAGAAGGAAAACATATGTGGCAAAGGCACTGTATAGGCGTCGACCCGACACAGACTGACAACAGAGGCACGTGTAAAATAACCAAAAAGAATTTTCAGTTTTTCTACAGCCATGGGCCACATCTTCCCCATGTCCCACAGGCCCAATACAGTCCCCAAAAACTCCAAAGAAAAGAAAAACCACACCACAAAACACTCTTCGTCCTTCTCGTCCTCCTCGTCGTCGTCGTCGTCATCCTCCCGACTCCGGCGCCCAGAGTGGTGACTGTTGGCTCCTTTTATAGCCCACCCAGAAGTGCTGCAGGTGCTCATTGACCTACTTCCGGCTGCACCTCCGGGTATGGCTGTGTTCCCGCCCAGACGGGCTCGTTAGGCCGTGCAGCTCCCCCGGCGGTGGCCATGGAGCCCAACAGGAATGAGCTCTGGTGTTCCAAACTATTGGCCCCGATCCACCCCAGGGGGGCTGCCAACAAGTGTTCCAGGGGACGTAGTGTGCATCCCATGACTGCTACCCCGGATCCAGTGTCAAAGGGACGTCCTGGCCATCTGCCACACATAATAAGACAGGATACTGTGCTAAGCTGCACAGAATTGCTACCACTTTGCAACATCATGAATAATATTGTAATGAACACCGAGATGTGAAGAACGAGACACGCACACAGAAAGACAGATAAGCCTGATGACAGGCACAGTTACCTAACAATGAATGATCCACAGCTGGACTTCAGGAATTAGCACCTTCATGCTCTTATGGCACATGGGAAACGCCTCGTAAAGTAGCAGATACTGAAACTAGCCATTGCTATTCCTGCACTGTTATTGAAGTACTGTTCACTCTTGCACTGTTCCTGATCGGCTCTCAGAGACACATAACATACAGTATTTGTATGTCTCAGTGATCCCCTCTTATCTTCTGCGAGGCTCTATTAATCCAATGCCCCAGGTGTCTCCACCGTCCTTCTTCAACCTTCCCGACATGTAAAGTGTAACTCGAATGTTCCAGGGGTTTGTGGAATGCAGAGTTCAGAGTACCTGAGTGACATTTCACTGTCAATCACCCATCCGGTCCTGTTTATCTTCAGGATAAAATGCTAGTGACTACACTACAGTTTGCTCTGTTGATATTGTGATTTCACTTACAATTCACCTATGCGTGTCCATCTACACTTCGGCTAATGTTTTTTATGTGCGTGCCGATTTGTATTAAAGCAGCTAGTTTTAACATTACCTGAGTGGTAGACAGATGTATTAATTGCGTATTTTAAGGGCGTTCAAAGTTTGAGGAATGCTTAGTTGTGAACAACGCATCCAAATTATTGTTACTACTGCTTTTCCCTTTGGCTGAAAAGCATAACTTTAATTTTGACTGAAAGTGCATAGTTTCTCTGCATTGATTGTGTGCCATACAAAAATCTTATAATGAAACAAATATTAATCCATCTCCATCACATCAATATATTTTTAAGAGTTCATTACGAGTTCATCGTTGTCCAGCACTTCCAAAACATTCCACCCTTCCCAGGATGTGTGTGCTCATCTCTGCTGAACGCCATCTCCTGGCAGCTTCGCACCGAGGTGGCACAGCTCACCAGATCTCCTAAATCCTGGTGTGGTTAGGAGTAGCTTCCTAAATTAGGAAAACTGATAAAATGCTATCACTCCGTTTCCTAAGAGTATGACCCCATTTGAGTCATTCTGAGATTTTTGAGCCAGTTAGGACTGTTTTCCTACTCTGAGACACTGGATAAATATGGGCACTGGTCTGCTAGCAAGTAACAATGAAGATGTACAGATAGAATCTCTATTTCCACATTCTATCAACTTACCTCAACTCGTACACTCCACTTCATAATCTTAGGTGACAGCAGGACTGAGACCTTTCAATTTCCAATAAGGAATGGAATTCATCCATCTATACCATATACCGTATTTCTCAACAATCCATACAAACAAATTGCATAATTCTGTTGAAAACTACACATCGCACACAATCACTCCATATCTCCTAAAAACATCCTTTGACGTAACCGTGGACATGATGAAATTATACAACCAAACATACTGCTTACTTGTTGGCTTATTTCACTCAATGGTAAGAATCCTAAACCACCTTTGCATCTCTGTGGGAAAGAGATAGCAATTGTTACCTAACATCAGTAAAATATGATATTTTGTAACAGGGCATGATCCAAAACTTTTTTACAGAATTATTTAAAAATGTGTTAATGCTGTTGTAAATTTTTTGATGTTTTAATATATATACACATTGGGTTTTCTGTTCACATAGCTCTCCAAATCATGCAGGGGATGGTTGCCAAGTTTGACTTAATGTAATTTAACTTGCTTGAAGAACGGGTCTAAGTTGCCATGAAAGCTTGCATATTGTAACCTGTTTAGTTAGCCAATTAAAGGTGTCATTTTGCTTCAATTATTTAATTTAATTTGTAAACAAAAATATTTTTTGAATGGAATGTAATGTGATTAATAAAAAAATAAAGAAAATGTGGGAAAAAATGAATACATAATAAATAAAATACACAAAGTATAATGTATTTGATTGAACAGCAGCGACAATGATTACATCCTATGACATGAGATAGGTGTGGAGATAGATGAATGGATACATTCCACATCCACAATTTCCTTATTGTTTGTACTTGATGGTCACCTCATACTGACTTGGTATGAGTCGACTTGCTTGTGTGCATGAGTGTGCTGTCCAAGTATTCACAGATTTTCTTGGATTGAAAGTACATGCAAGAGAGAGCACCATTTCAGAGAGCAAATGTGCTTACAACTACAGTACAGTATATCTAATGAACCTACGGCATCTGCATATCAAGGACCTGCTTCATAAGGTTCCAGTGTTGAGGAAAACCTCCTGCATTGTTCCAGTTCCAAAGAAGGCAGGTGGCTCTTCAAGCGGCTCTTACATCCCACATCATGAAGACCTCCTGGACTATATGAGTCCTCTTCTGAAAGATCACCTGCACTTTATTGTTTAAGCAAAGATTGGAATGGAAGATGGTTATCTATCTGCTTCAAAGCACTGCACAAAGCTGGCAGCAGTGTACGGATGATATTTTTTTGATTTCTCCAGTGCCTTCAGTACCAATTCGGCCATCCCAGATAAGGAGTAAACTCTGAGATATGCAGGTGGATGAGCCTGTAGTGTCCTGGATAATGAACTATCTGTCAGGCAGACTGCAGTTTGTGAGACTCAAGGACTGTGTCTCTGATATGGATGTGAGCAACACTGGAGCACCACAAGGAACGGGCCTGACTCCTTTCCTATTCACTCTGTACATCTCGGGCTATAAATATAGCAGCAGGTCACGTCACCTGCAGAAATTTCTCAGATGATTCTGCACTTATTGTTTGTTTGTGTATTGATACAGGGGATAAAACAGAGGAGAGGAGTCAGGTAGAGGACTTTGAGAACTGGCTGCAAGTCACCATCAACAAAATCAAGAAACTGGTTATTGAGCCTCTATGCCTGGTCACTGTTCATGGAGTGGATGTGGAGGTGGTGTACTGCTACAAGTACTTAGGGGGTCCACAGCAGTGACAGGTTGGACTAGTCTAGCTGCACTGGACTACATCAGTGACCTTTTAAATCACTATGCTCCTGTTCACCTACTAAGATCTTCTGATTCTGGTAATCTTGTTGTGCCTCACACTAACCTGCACTCTATGGGTGACAGCGCCTTCAGCTCCATAGCACCCAGACTTTGGAATGACATCCTGAAATTAATGAGATCACCTGACTCCATTCATTCTTTTAAAAAACAACTTAAAACTCATCTATTTAGGAAGTATTTTAACTTAACTTAACACTCTGCCCTTTCTTTCAGTTTACCTCTCTGTCCAGGTGCTCAGGATAATTTGTGTGTCTGTTAAATCACAAATTAGGTTGTTTGTTAGGTTTTTCTTTTAGTATTAAATTTAGTATTTTACTCTTGTTTATTGTCCTTTATTCTATTTAATGCTTTGTTATCTGTTTTATTGTTCTAGTCAGGAAAACATTTGTATCCAATTGTAAGAGCCAATCTTAGAAAGTTAAAGTTTTGAATTAAACTCATATTGATGTTTGCTTAATTTGAACAGAATATAAATGTCTTTCATAGTCATAGCTTATGGTATAGTCTTTTCCCCCTATAGGTTAGCAAGAGATAGAACCTTCTTACTATAGCTGAGTAACAGTGTGATAATAAGCTCAGTTTGTTTAGAATAGGTCCCAGTAAAAGAGGGACTTGAAAGACCCATTTTAAGCTTAGAAATGGGATAAGCATACAGTTTTCTGACCATTTTGAAATGGTTCAGAAATGTTAAGTAAATAGTAACGATTTGAGATGTAACAAGAATAAGCTTAGAATAGAACTTTTCTTAACATTAATTTTTCCTTTTTTGCTATTTTAATATTCATTTCTTTTGTGTGAACTGTTTTGCTTTAAAATTTAACTAAACTTTTAAAAACGAAGATATTTTGTCTGTGGAATCATTTCTGCGCATCAGGCTTTTGTTGAATCCCATTTTTTGAGTTGAAGCTGCAAAACTTTGGTAATTTTGAGAAAACGCAGCTATACCAATGTTACATATACCCTGCTTTTTTTTTCTAAGACTCTGTGAAGCGCCTTGAGCATGGGAAAGGAGCTATATAAACAAAATGTATTATTATTAGTAGTAAAACAGAGGAAATACAAAAGAAAGGGCAGAGCAGGTTCTTCTTTCTAAGGAAACTTCTTTTGCTTGATGGGGGTAATGACATCCTTCACATATGCTAAAGCCATGTGATGGCCAATGTGATTTTCTACACTTTGGTGGGCTGGGCTGGTAACTTCACTTCACAAGAAGCTGATTAAGAAAGCCGACTCATTTACAAGACACACTGAGATGGTAAGGTAGTAGCAGAGGAGAGAATGAACACAAAACTGTTGGCCATCATGAACAATGCTGTACATTTTCTCTCTAACACCCTAACAATGGAGACTTTCAGCAAATGAATTTTTCATCAGAAGTGTGTCAAGAAACACTACTCGGGCTCCTTCATAGCGACGGCAATGCACCTTTATAACGCTTCACTATGCTACACTATCTTGAGCCAAGTCAGACATTTTCTTCTCTTTTGGAATTTTTGTTGTATCCAGGATGAATGTCACCAGGCTGGTGGTAAGGCTGTCCTCCTGGCATTGAAAGCAATCATTGCTTCCATTTGGGAGACTGGCATCATCCCAACTGACTAGAAAACGGGACTTGTCCCTATCTGGAAAGGGAAGGGTGATCGCCTGGATTGCAGCAAATACAGGGGGATAACACTGCTCTCGGTGCTGGGTAAGGTCCTTGCTAGGGTCGTCCTCAGTAGGATCCATGATCACTTGCTCACCTGCCAGCGACCAGAACAGTCTGGTTTTACGCCTCAGAAGTCTACCATCAACCGCATCCTAGCACTGAGGGTTTTCATGGAGCGTTCGACTCAATTGATCGAGCTGTCCTGTGGGACAACCTGAGGGTTAGCGGGATCCCCTTAAGGTTGCTGGATATCATGGCCGGCTTATACACTGGTACTGTGAGTGCTGTAGAGTGGAGGCAGGACCTCTCCATTTTTTACAGTTGATTCTGGGGTTCGTCAGGGGTGTGTTCTGCTCCTACTCTGTTCAATGCTTGTATGGACTGGGTGTTGGGCAGGGTCTTGGGGTCCAGTGTCTGAGGGGCATCTGCTGGTGAAGAAGGATTCATGGATCTTGACTTTGCTGATGATGCTGTGGTCTTCGTGGAGTCAATGGAGGCTCTGATTGGGGCGCTCGAGAGACTGAGTGAGGAGTCTGAGTATCTGGGCTTGATAAAAACCAAAGATCCAGGCCTTTAATGACCTCTTGAGCATGGCCATCAGTAGTGTGTCTGTCTGCAGAGAGAGTGTCGACCATGTCGAGAGGTTTACTTACCTTGGCAGTGACATTCATGTCTCTGGTGACTCTTCCTATGAAGTCAGTAGACGCATTGGGAGAGCATGGGGGATCATGAGGTCCCTGAAAAGGGGTGTGTGGTGCGCCTGATATCTCTGCAAAAGGACGAAGGTCCAAGTCTTTAGAGTCCTGGTGCTTCCTGTCTTGCTATATGGTTGTGAGACATGGACGCTACCCAGAGACCCGAGATGAAGACTGGACTCCTTTGGTACTGTGTCTCTCCGGAAAATCCTTGGGTACCGTTGGTTTGACTTTGTGTTGCTCATGGAGTCCCAAATGAGGCACATTACCTGCATTGTGAGGGAGCGTCAGTTACAGCACTAAGGGTGATCACCTGAGGGTGATCCAGCTCATAAGATCTTCATTGTTGGGGACCCGAGTGGCTGGACCAGGCCAAGGGGTCACCCACGTAACACCTGGTTGCAGCAGATAGAGGGTCATTCCCGGAGGGTGGGACTGGACCACGTGTCTGCCTGAGGGGTTGCCAACCGGGATCCCAAGTTGTTTCATCATGTAGTGGGTGCGACAACACACTATACCAGTGCATGCTCCCCAGCTTGACTTGACTTGTTGTATGTTTTGAGATGAAGGAGGAATTGTTGTTTGTTTAGATAGATAGATAGATAGATAGATAGATAGATAGATAGATAGATAGATAGATAGATATTGTCCCCAAGGGAATATTTGTTTTTATACAGAAGCTGAATAGAAGCTGAATAAATAAACTATATTATTATGACAAACAACAAAGCCTTTCAAATATTCACCAGAATGACTAAATACAAAAAAAAGAAAGAAAACTTCTGACGTAAAGCATCTTAAAGACAGTAAAAGTAAGCCCTGCACCGCCATGCCTTTCATTATTCTTAGCATGCACATTGTAAATTTAGTTTTACACCTATCCTCTTAGCTTATTATAACTAGTATGATGATAAATCTTTAGTTTATATAGCGCCACTCCCAGTATGCACCAGCACAGAGACGTGTCCGCCATCTGTCTTGTGTTCTCACGCATTTATCCCCGCACTCCGGCAGTGTTGATGCGTTACCGGTGGGTGTGACCGGCAACTTTAAAGTGAAGATCAAAATAAACAAACCAACGACCCCCCCGACCCGCCGAGTAAGCGCGCCCACACTGCGCATGCTCGTCGGCCGCTGCGCTCTCGCGTGCGCAGAGTGTTTGGAAGTTCGGAGGTCCATCCGTTGTAAAACAATGGACACGGACGCTTCGTCGGAGAGCCTCTTCGGCTGCCCCATGTGTGACGAGTTGTTTGTCGAGCCGGTGTCCATACCGTGCGGACATACGTTCTGCGAGAACTGTCTGAGTACGTTTTGGGAGTGGAGCTATAAAGCGGAGGGCTACACTTGCCCTTTTTGCGGAGATCTCTTCAACCCCAAGCCGCACACCTACAGGAATGTCGTCGCCGCGGAAGCCGTGGAACTTTTGAAAAATACGCGGCTGCGCTGCGAGGAGGAGGAGAGGCTCACAGCAGCCGAGGACGTGGCGTGTGATGTGTGTCCAGGGGCGAGATACAAAGCCGTCCAGTCGTGTGTGACCTGCCTGGCCTCTTACTGCGGGACGCACATCCGGCCGCACTTGGAGTCCGAGGCTCTGCGGACACACAAGCTGACGGAGCCGATCCAGAACCTTCAGTGGCGGGTCTGCGAGCAGCATCGGAAACCGCTGGAGCTGTTCTGCCGGACCGACAGCAAGTACATCTGCGCCTTGTGTGTCGTGAGCGGACACCAGGGCCACACGCTGAAAATAGCCGTGGAAGACAGGGTGAGTCTTGAAACGCCCGCAACCGCTCGTTTACTTTGTTGGTTACGCTTCGCAGTGCCCGCTGGTTGATGGGCGTCTATTTACAAAGTTGTCACGCTGCTTTTTTGCCAAGCTTTCTTGCGCCATCTATTGGTTTAAAGTGGAATCACCGGCACGTTACAGTTTCATTTCAAACGTCCAGGTGTTCTTTATGAAGAGCCCACCATCGGCTGATTTAATCTGCGCATTTATATGAGAGCCTTGGTGACCGGAACCACTGATATGATTGAATGTATGCCAGGAACCAATCAGCTGATCGGAGGGCACACTTATGTTAACGCCATGCCTTTAGGATATGCACAGAAAGCCACAGGGAGAACTTGCAGACTCCATACAAGCAGGGCCCTGGCTGAACTGTGACAGAGAGAACCTTTGATGCTGACCTCCTCATACTTTACTACAAGCTGTATGTTGTGATGGTTTAGGCTCTTACAGCTATGCCTGGGTAGGCTTAATGGTTTTACCGATGCCTCCAATGGTTTTATTCTTTTAATTGGCCTCATAATGTCCTCTTTGACTTTCATTGGGACAGCTCTTGTCCTCATGTTGAATAATGGAAACTACAACCGAGGCATCTTATAAAGCAGTGAATCCCACTGGAGTGATCACAGGCCCCTGTTCATGGTGCCCTGATATGCTGTCATTACTGCACGGTGTGACCGAAATGTATGAAAATCCCTTTAAATGGAAGTCTTCAGTGTGCACTTTAATCACAATGTCTGAATTGTGTGATTTGTAATTTTAAATTGTGGAGTAGAGGGGTAAGTCAAAGAAAAATGGGTCTTTATTCCAAACATTATGGAGGGCACTGTAAACCTTTGTCTGATGCTGTGAGGATGTGAATGTTATATGTAGTTTTTAAATATTTCCAGGTAGCATTGAACTTGGCTATGATGTACCAGAACAAGTTAAGCCAGTAATGATAACAACAACATTTATTTATATAGCACATTTTCATACAAAAAAGTAGCTCAAAGTGCTTTACGTAATGAAGAAAAATAAAAGAGGAAATAAGACAACATTAGTTAACTTAGAAATAGAGTAAGGTCCGATGGCCAGGGAGGACAGAAAAAACAAAAAAAAAAAAAAAACTCCAGACGGCTGGAGAAAAAAATAAAATCTGCAGGGGTTCCAGACCACGAGACCGCCCAGTCCCCTCTGGGCATTCTACATAATGTCTATAATAATAATAATAATTTATAATAATTTTATAATAATAATAATTAATTACATTTATATAGCACTTTTCTCAGTACTCAAAGCACTATCCACACAGGGAGGAGCCGGGAAGCAAACCCACAATCTTTCACAGTCTCCTTACTGCAAAGCAGCCAGTGCCATGTTACCTGCCAGAAGGAGTGTCACACTTCATGACTGCAGTTGCTGATCTTGTCACCTGAGTACGTCAGATTATTAGTACAGTGGGACTGAGCCTTCGCTGAGCTTTGGGTATGCCATAATAATAATTCTTTACATTTATATAGTGCTTTTTCACCTCAGCCACCACTAATATGCAGCATCAGCCTGCGTGTGTTCTTTCTTGTGCGTATTTAGCAGGCAGCGCTGCGTTGGGAATTTCAAAAGTTCTTTTTCAAGAATAGTCTGGATTTTTTTTTTTTTAATAAATTTCAAACTGTAGTGGATCAAAACGGCAGATGCCAAAACCCACGAATAAGGCAGGTCGATTATATTTTAAGGAAATTTTAATTTAGTATTTTATACAGTCAGTGAACAATGAAAAGACCATTTCCCCTCAGGGCTTAATAAAGTATGTCCAATCTTAAGCGTACAAAATTTCATTTTGGTAATACAATACAATGCAGTTTATTTTTGTATAGCTCAAAATCACACAGGAAGTGCCGCAATGGGCTTTAACAGTCCCTGCCTCTTGACAGCCCCCCAGCCTTGACTGTCTACGAAGACAAGGAAAAACTCCCAAAAAAACCCTAGTAGGGATAAACATGGAAGAAAGCTTAAGAAAGGCAGTTCAAAGAGAGACCCCTTTCCAGGTAGGTTGGGAGTGCAGTGGGTGTCAAAAAGAAGGGGCTCAATACAATACACAGAACAGAACACAAGTAATCTTCAGTACAATATAATAGTGCAATAGAAATATTACAAGTACAGAGTAGAATTCAACAGTTGATGATATCACATAATAGGAATTGGATTTGTAATAAAAATCGACCTGTGGTCTGCAGTTTAATCAGAAACATACCAAAGGTTAACACTTTAATGTAGAACGTAAGGCTTCTCTGCATCCTGTTGTGCAGGAGCTTAATGTCCAAGTAAAGCAAAAATAAGAATCTTTATGGAATTGGCCAATCCATCGACATGACGTCAGTGATCAGAGCATCCTTAATGGCGGTTTGCACATTTAGTGTTGAGTTCAAACTGTTTAAAGCCACAAAAAATTAGCCTGAGGGACCAATATTTTTGTACACGCCACTTTCATTTGCTGAATTTTTACTTTCTCGTGTACAAAGTATAGGGAAAGTATTGTAATCGTCCACGTTTAAAACCACGTGCCCTCTACACCTTACACATGGCAAGGCTGATCACGAACTGAGAATAATGTTTAGTCAGATAAGCTAGAAATGGCTGGAATATACCAATTCAGTTCAACTTATGGGGGTTATAGGAACCTCCCATAGCTTATGCACTAGTAACTAGGAAATGGCTCTTACACAAGTATTCGGTACAAAACGTAGATTTCTGTCAACTTTTGGGTTATTTCCGCTAACCGGAGGTGGTACCAGCAGCTGCAGAGTGCGGTTTATTCAACTTTACTTTGTAGAATAATTGTTCAGTATATTATTAATTCATTAATTCAATTTGTTGTTGATGGTTCTTTAATGTACATCCATCCATCTATTTTCTAACCCGCTGAATCTGAACACAGGGTTACGGGGGGCTGCTGGAGCCAATCCCAGCCAACACAGTGCACAAGGCAGGAACCAATCCCGGGCAGGGCGTCAACCCACCGCAGGGCACACACATACACACTCCAAGCGCACACTAGGGACAATTTAGAATCACCAGTCCACCTAACCTGCATGTCTTTGGACTGCGGGAGGAAACCGGAGCACCCGGAGGACACCCAGGCAGACATGGGGAGAACATGCAAACTCCACGCAGGGAGGACCTGGGGAAGTGAACCTGGGCCTCCTAACTGCGAGGCAGCAGTGCTACCCACTGCGCCACCATGCCGCCCTTCTTTAATGTACATAATATAAAAATCTAATAATTGCCTTGCAGTTTACTCCTCAAATATCCATCTGAGTATACGTGAAAGTCAAGGGGAGACCACTCGAGTTTTTCAAATGAGATGTTCAACCATAAATCATAAGCAAAGTTTCTGTTCTGTTAAATGTAATATAAAGAGTTGTTGAAACTCGGTACTTTTGTCCATTTCATCTTAGATCAGAGAAAACTACAAAGTTGTTTTTTTTTTTTTTTGTGTGAAAAATGACCAATATGTCAATGTACCCCCAATTAGAGGAACACAACACTGTCTCCATCACACAAATAAATACATACATCATTCGGTGGTCTTCAGTAAGGTCCAGCAGTTGTGCTCATAAAGGACAGCAATTTGGAATTTAGTGACCTTCATGGTGCGTTTTTTTTTTTTTTTTTTGTGTAATTGGTCCTTCTTAACTTTGATGTCATTTTCTACCACAACATCGCAACAGTTCTCTTCTGACTACTGTTTTAATATGAAAAGAGAAATACTCTGTCATTGTCCAATTTGGATTTATAACACCTAACTAGTTGTGTTGTCTTTATTTCCACCCAGCCTGTTGCGAACACTCAAGCGGCGTCACAGAAGCGGACTCATTCCGGCAAGCAGAAGCAGGTGAGTCTGTGAAATGTCTACCCTGTGTGCCTTTCTGCCAGGTAAGGCCTGCTCCATGTAATTTATGCCACCGTGGACTTGCGTTTCTCCTTGACATTGAAATGTGATCTGAAGTGTGGGCTTGGGATGAACGTATTGGCCTGATTTGTCTCCTGAGAACCTTTTCAGTGCTGGAGGATGAAGCCTTCACGTTCATGGAAGTCTGAAATGCTAAAACCTTTTTAAAGTTTTTTTTTTTTGTTTTGTTTTTTTTTAGACTTCATCTTCAAGACCAAAAAAACACCTCAACCGAAATGAACAGGTATGGCCTTTAGAATTTAAAAAGTGCGTTTGATTACTTTTGAATAAAGAGATTCCTATGTCATAACTAATACAGTCGCAGCAAGAAAAAAGTAGACCCTCCTTCAGTTCTTTCATTTTATTGATCTGGGCCTAAATCACAATTGTGTTTGCAATGCACGCTTCTGTAAACAGGTGACATGAAAAACAGCAGATTTCATTATTTTGTTGTTCTCCCCCCCACCCCCCCAACAGTATGCAAACATTCAGAAATCATGTGAGGGGAAAAGAAAAGTCCACCCTGTAATTTAGTAACATGTAGGACCACCATTAGCAGCCATAACGTGAAATAAATGTTTCCTGTAGGAGTCTCTCACATCGTTTTGGAGGAATTTCAGCCCACTGCCGCCTTTACAGCAATAGTTGAGGCTCCTTGAGGCTCCACCGCTTTATTAAGACCCCACCACTGCCTTTCAGTGAGATTGAGATATTAGACTTTCACTTGGCCATTGGAACACCTTGATTTTTTTTTTTTTCCTTTTTAGCCAATCAGATGTTGATTTGCTTGTGTTCTGTTGCATAATCCAGTTTTGTCCCATCTTAACACTAGAATTACCAGAGCCTACGAAAAAACTCTTGATCCGTCCCACCTTAAATCGCTTTGCACCTCTCCATCAGCATCTTTTGTCCTGTAAATGTGTCGATAAGCAGCCTGCTATCACATCCCCCCACCCCACACAGTTTTCTCAGCTCAAGTCTGTTTACCTGCATGTCAGGTGCTTGGAGTTGTATAGAGGGAGAAGTCAAGCAAAATGACACCTTTTATAAATTACTATATCGTTATTTGGAACGCTTGCATTTCATGTGTGTTCCATGTCTACAACGATCTATGTAAACACATTTTTAAAACAGAAACGTTTTTCATGTTTTAGTAAAAATTGACAAATTGTAGACATGAAGTGTATAATGTGTGAAGCCTGAAGTCCAAATATCAAATAAACACTTTCACAAAAGGTACAAACATAACAGAACAAGTGCGCTTTTATTCAAAAATATAACCAAAAAAAGAACCTGCAATAGGGTGCGACATTGACACGCATTTACTACGACCTCTTTGGTGGCGCAACGATATCAGCTGTTGACTGGTAATCAAAACTTCACGGGTTTGATCTTGGACGAGTCAGTTTTGAGAAGTGAACTGCTCTTACTATTCTTACTATTTTAGAATAAAAACATACATTTGATTCAAGTCTGCAACAGTCCATGTAATTTATGATACTTGTAGAGGTTATACACCTTAAACACACACTACTGCATAAAACATACAACATGCAACTGCAAATCGCTCACTGAATGGTTTTAAGGCACTTTTTTTTTTCGTTTTTTTTTTTTTGGGTATTTTGTAGCTCCTTCAGTCTCAGATGAACGTGGAACCAACATCAAGAGTTAGGCGGCCAGATGTGCGTGGGCTAAATGGTCGTTCCTCCAGAGCCCACATTCACATGTTAGTAACACTGCACTGGTTCCACACCTAAACAATTATGCAGCTGCCATACTTTATTGTGTCTGAGTTAGCCTTTCCATGTCCTAGCAGGTCCTACAGATGTTAACTGAACTGACTTAATGGCTCCAGTGTGTCTTCTGCTAAATGTTCTTTGTGCTTTTTCCCTAAAGGATTTCACCTCTGAATCTGAAAGTTGGAGTACTACCCATGATTATTTTTCTTTTAGTTCTCCTGGAAGCTTAGAAGATTTAGACCTAGCAGGTTTGTAAAAAAAAAATATATATATACACACACCAGTAATGGCGCACTGCATGATAACGTGCAGTG
The DNA here is from genome assembly GCA_026402145.1 of Polypterus bichir lapradei. Classification (NCBI taxonomy): domain Eukaryota; kingdom Metazoa; phylum Chordata; class Cladistia; order Polypteriformes; family Polypteridae; genus Polypterus; species Polypterus bichir. The sequence continues at coordinate 6,892,864 of JANRMT010049829.1, forward strand.
AATACACTTGACTAGACCATTCCTCGTTTTCATCCTATTTCTCTGTACATTTATCATTCATTTGCTCAGAGGTTGATGCTCTTGCTGTTTCCTGAGCAGCTCTTCTCTTTTCCACCCTAGCAACCTGCTTCTGCTCTTCTTTCGTTGGCATCTTTTCGCATTAAAACTGATTAAGTCAGTGCTTGTGTTGCAAATACTTAGTACATTTTCTTTAATTTTTCACTTAAGCTGGCACTTAAGTCTTCAATCTGCCTCAAGAATGATTTAAGATATGAAGAGGTAGGGGAAGTGACGGTGAAGATGGGAGGGATGAGAATAGCGCCCGTACACATGCGCTGCCGCCGAAAGTTGATTCTACAATAAAATAAAAAGAGGAATACAGTACACCCCCAAAATTTGTTTCGGTTAAGTTCGTAGAGCACCCGCGAATTGTGAAAAACCACGACTTTTGGATGTGGTTAAAAATGCCTTTTAAATGCCTATTTTTATAGTTTAAACCCTAAATACAGTATGCCCCAAAGCACTTTAATTTCATTGCAAACTCAGCTTAATACATTAATACATTACCTAAAAACAATGTAAAGGTAAACTGGTATACTGTACAGTACTGTACTGCTATGTCTCCTGCGGTTCTAGAATGTAAAATACCGCTATACGTACTGTAATTCATGCAAGCCTGTTTTCTTTGTTATGCACTGTCGTTTTTTTTGCTATAAGTAGAGTAAATACATAATTTTATTTAATTAAAATACAGTAAAATGTACGGGTACTCACCAATGATGAATGATATTGATGATGATGATAAAGTAGATGTGCAGTACGATGCACAAGATTTAAAACTCCTCGGGTTGCGCCTCTTCAGGTGCTTCAGAAGGAGTCGTATCTTTGGACGGGTCTTCTTCTGGTGGGGTTTCGTGCTGGCTTTTCTTTATAGGTTTCAGGAACATTGTGATGGGAAGTTGCTGTCGTCGTTTCTTCATGATGGTGAGGAGCGTTTTATGTGTCTGAATGGCAGCATCGATGCCATTATTAACTGTGAGAGCCCGAACCATATAGGGATCCCATGCTTCATTCATCCCTTGTAACTCCTTCGATGTCCAAATAATTTGGGACAGATTGATCCACAATGCCAAGGCAGATTCCATCCTGACAATATTTTTATTCCTTATGGTCGTTTTGGCAGTATCACAGAAACTTACAGCTACGGTACTCCAGATTGCTGCCTCGTTCTTCTTTATGTAGCGTGTGGTGCTTTCATTAATGCCATAGTGGCGCACTACTGCAGCATAACTTTTAGTTCCTGGAGCAAATTAGAACACTCTAGACAAGAACAGGCCGTTCAGCCCAACAAAGCTCGCCAGTCCTATCCACTTATTTCTTCCAAGAAAACATCAAGTCGAGTTTTGAAAGTCCCTAAAGTCTTACTGTGTACCATGCTGCTTGGTAGCTTATTCCAAGTGTCTATCGTTCTTTGTGTGAAGAAAAACTTCCTAATGTTTTTGCGAAATTTACCCTTAACAAGTTTCCAACTGTGTCCCCGTGTTCAACCTTCTCCTGGAGTGTTTTAAACTGCTTCTGGCGCTTAGGCTCAGAGCCAGACGCCTTAGAAGGTGCCATCTTGTGCTTTTAAGAATAACAAAATGGAAAACACGAGGACACTCAGCTGGAGACGCGTCACAGGGCAGCAGTCAATCAGCAGCAAGGAGAAATGAATAACGCTCTCGAATTGGCTACTTTCACCATCCCAAACTGCGTTTCCCTCAGCGGTTGCTTCCTGTTCTCTCAATATTGCCACGAAAAAAGCCGTAAGAAATTGCGGAGGATATTTGCGCTTTCCACTAACAATTAATAGTTAGATTCTAAGGAAAAGTCCGCAAACCCTGAACCGCAACTTTGCAGGGGTCTACTGTAATAATAATAATAATACATTTTATTTAATAGGCGCCTTTCTTAACACTCAAGGTCACCGTACAATGAAATTAAACAACATTAATAAAATAAAAACAAGAGAATGATAAATGAAAAAGCAGTCATTAGCAAACAAACAAAGATAACGGGCAGTAACAGTGCAAAATTCACAATTGGTTTGCCAGTTTGAAAAGGTAGGTTTTAAAGTTTTAAAATGCGTTATTGAATCGAGCGTACGTATATGAGAGGGAAGAGAATTCCAGAGTCGAGGAGCACTAGGAGAGACGCTCGAGCTCCCATAGAACAGAGTTTGATGTGCGGTACAGAAAGTCGATCTGCAGAGGAGGATCTGAGTGAGCGAGAGGAGTGCAAGTCTGTAGGAGATCAGTGAGGTAGGGAGGAGCGAGGTTGGAGGTCAATCCGAAAGCGGATAGTAGATGTCACGTAGTATATGTGTACCAGATTTCAGGTCAAACGGTTTGTGAGCTACAGGTGATTTAAAATCCCACACAGACAAACGGACAGTCACAGTAGTGTATTATATATAAAGATATAATCTATAATGTTTTATTCCATAGGGATGGGGAGTGGCTGCCATTTAATCACTGCTATTGCTGTGTGTTTGAAGCACTCAAACAAGAGGCTCGTTTCCGTCTTTCTGTTTCTTGCAAATGAACTGCTGTTATAAACTGCTGTCAGGCCATCATGGCTGTTTGCATTACAGAGGGGTGGGTTGGCTCTGGTTTGGTTTTGTGAATCACAGACAATCAGATACCACGAAAGGCTGTGGTGACAAACCATTGTTATGATAATGCGGTTTGCATGTTAGTTGTTAAGAGGTGAAGGGGGGCTTGTTCAAGCTCAGACTTTCAGAGAGCATTCCTTCCCTTTACACCTTTCAGCTGAGAGCGTTGTGTGGGGCTCAACTCGGACAGACAGCTGTGAAAGTGGTCCTCACCTAACCCAGCCGAATTATTATGAGTTGCATTTATTTTTTCTCTTTAATTGGGGGCACATGTTATTAAGGGAGTGAAATGCAAAAAGACAATTTTCCCTCGGGGATTAACAAAGTATATCAAATCACAGTTGAGCCCCACATTGCATCACATGACAGTTGAGTTGGAGGGGGTGCCAGAGTTGACGAGTGCACTTGCTGGTCTTGTCACCTCAGCAGGTCAGATTACACGACTAGATGTGGCAGGCAACACAAAGTTTTTAATTTTTCTTCCTTTTTAATCATTTTGGTTGTGTGTATGTGTATATATACAGTATATATATAATTTATGTGCTTATGTATTTAAAGAACTTCTGCAAAAAGCCAAATGTCACCCTGGGGACCAATAAAGTTCAGTCTACCTAAAAATCCCAGGGCATGTCAAACTAGATGACTTTCCAGCACATTTTCACATTTCTAAAGAATTGTGTGCTCACCTCTTTTTATTAATTTAGTTTTTTGATGGCCAATAACGTTTTTTCCTGATGGTAGTCGGAGCCCATGCAGTGTTTTTACAAGTCCGGTGAGCTCACCATTAATCATGAACCCCTCATTTTTTTTTCTCTTTTTTGTAATTTGTTTTGTTACTTAAAACCAATGGATCACTCTTCTGTTTGTGAGGTTGAAAACTCCCGCATTGTTTATTCCTCATCGCCATGTCCTATGCATTGAACCTTCGGATGAGCATTCATTGTTGGCTGCCCCTCTGACTAAACACAAAATCAAAACTGTTTGTTTCAGTCAGCGCGAGTTGTGGACTAGTTGGAGTGAGGCGCTGGTTATTTCGGACTAGACGACTGGCCTTCACAGGAGCTCACTGGACTGCCTCCGACTTGCTAAGATTATGTAAATGAAGTCCACAGGGGAAAGTCATCTAGTGTGACATGACCTTAGCACAGACTCAAACTTGTCTGGTTTTATCGAGGTGAGTTGCAGACTGATTAGACCGAGTCGCTGGGTTGGTCAAAGTACATGACTGCCGATCACAGCAGCAGACTCGTTAAGATTATTTAAATGACGTCTGTGACTGAAAACCACTAGAAAAGACGTCAAATGTGACATGTGACTGGTCGTTCCAAACCTGCAGCCTTCACTTCAGTAAACACTGAAACATGGCAGCGGGTGTAGACTGTGTAAGATATGATCCTTCCTTCTGACCCTCTTCCCCTTTTTGTTTTGGAAAGTGAACAGCTCTCGCAGTGGACACCCAACACGCAAGAAGCCTGATGTTCTTGATTCCTCGAGTCACGCAGTTAAGAGTAAACCTCAGAAGCCTGTTAAAAAAAATCCAGGTACAGTGATTAAGTAATGGGGATACTTCTCGGGTGGGTGGAAATGATCTGTGCTTTAATGTTTGAATATGCATTTCACTTTTAGGCCCCTCCAAAGATCAAATCACTCTTGCAAAGTTATTTCCATTGGGTCAGTGAACCTCAGAACTCGCATTAATTTCCACACCAATGCAGAGGGATGGGTAAAACTTGCCATCCAGATTCCACACATGGCAGACTTCCTAAGACCATGCGAGATTAGCAAACCTCACAATAGTGTTGTTCTCTAGTTTTTAAAAGGTGTGCAGAAGACAAACTAGACCAGTACTTTCATTCTAAAATTCAGATTAAAGTCCGTGTTATGAAGCCACACTTAACTTCCACTCTGTTGCTGACATTAAATGCCAAGGTGAAAAATAAAGCCACGTTGGTATTGTTTTTGTTGTAGTGGGGTCCTTGGGTGACCCTCTTCTCCCTTTCAGTCTCTTTATTATGTAGACCTGAACGGAATGTTTATTCTTACCCACCTGGTCGCTGTCAGAGTTAGATAGATACTAATTTTAGTATAGTAAGCAGGTTAAACTAGATATATAAGAACAACATTTATTTCTATAGCACATTTTCATACAAATCATGTCACTCAAAGTGCTTTACAGGATGAAGAAAGAGAAAAAAGACAAAATAAATAAAACATAAAATTAGGCAATACTAATTAACATAGAATAAAAGTAAGGTATGATGGCCAGGGAGGACAGAAAAAAAAAAATCCAGACGGCCTGAGAAAAAATAAAATCTGCAGGGGTTCCGAGGCCACGAGACCACCCAGCCCCTTCTAGGCATTCTACTTAACATAAATGATCTAAGTCGGTCCTCGTGATGTTCAGGCTTCACATGGAAGAACTTGATGATGACGGTCATGTGGACTTCTGGCCTTCAGTCCATCAATGTAGGGACATCATGGTGCTTTGATCAGGTGGTGGTGGTACAGATCGGCAACACAGAAAACCAGAAAAAGAACAGCAGGGAAAGTAGTGGTTAGTACGGATTTCGGGGCCACCATGAATGATGATGATAAGTAAATGCATATACAGAATATCAGGATTAAACTAATATTAAGCTATGAGAAAGCCATGTTAAAGTAATGTATTTTTAGCAGTTTTTTTAAAGTGCTCCACCGTATTAGTCAGGTGAATTCCTATCGTTAAGATATTCCAGATTTTAGGTGCATAACAGCAGAAGACCGCCTCACCACTTCTTTTAAGTTTTGCTTTTGGAGTTACAAGCAGACTCTCATTTGAAGATCTAAGGTTACAATTTGGAGTGTAAGGTGAAAGACATTCTGAAATATAAGATGGAGCAGATTATTTAAGGCTTAGTAAACCATAAGCAGTATTTTTAGATAGATGGACTTTTTGTCTACACACTTTTATATTATTTTTTGTAATATATTGTGATAAATCCTGGATGTCAGTGAGCCCCAAACCCCAACACGATCACAAAACACTTGGTCAAAAATAAAGGTTTTATTTAAAGTACCTCCAAAAGAATTACAAATAATCACAAAAACTGGTCTTTCTCTCTCCACAATATTTCTCACTCCACCACACTGCCCTCCTCCAGTCGAGTGTTGCCTCGCTACAACCCAGCTCCGACTCACCTGAATAAGGGAGTGCACCCCCATTTATTAAAGTCCCAGGAGTACTTCTGGTGCCAGGGCGATTGTACGATGGAAGTACTTCCGGGTCGCATAAAAGTCTATTATTTGAGTGGGGAGCTTGTTTCCCTGGAACGCCCTCTTGTGCCACCCCGTGACCCAAACTACATTTCCCGGCATGCCCTGCTAGCTTCCCACTGGGTGGAGATATCCGGGACTGCTGCCATCTAGCGTGCTGGGGGAATAACAGTTCCCTAGTGATCTCTCTGCTTCTATAGGGGCTGTCCATCCATCTCTTCCTTCCGGTTCTGCTTCCTTTCCTGGCCGGGATGTCCGTCCAGCCCGTGTGGCATCTACAATGTAAAACAAAAAATATTATAAAAAGTGTGTGTATAAAATAAACAAACAACAGAAACACACAAGATCTTGAATAGGAGAGCAGCTGCAGGCCTGTGGGTGGATGTCAGATGTGGTCGGATCTGCCCAGTTGTACTGCAGGCTTACATTTAAAGGAATTGACATTCAAACACAGCAGGTCCATCTCATTGGGTCTACAAATTCATTGTGCTAATTGAAGTCCCCCTAGTTGAGTCAACGTTCTGCTGGGATCTGAGTGATTGACTGGTATTGTAGTTCAGTATGTCCCCTGTTTCTTTTACATCTTTAACCCCAGATAACTTGACAGAGTAGAGATGTTAAATTTTTTATTCATACATCGCTTAACTTAAGATTTCTAATTGTGCCCAAAACGTAACCAGAGTAAAATAAGTGTTGTCAAAATGCAACCTGATTAATAAGCAGTTTCTGTAGACTATAGACAGGTGGCTGTCTGTCTTAGTATGTTTATTGGTCTCTGGCTCGTGTGGTCTGGTATGACACATGGATGGAATGGTAGAGACCCAGCATGGCTATCAGCATGAATTGGGTAGCGGAGACCTTGAGCTGCTTTGTTATCGTGAATTTCTGATGGTTTGTCTTTTTTTTGATGTACCTCCCAGACCAATGGCTTGTTGTACATTTCCCATTAGCTCAGGCAGAATCGGCCCCCATTTCCATCCCTGGCTATAACTAACCTGCTTGTCCTTTCATTTCAGCCACTTGTATCTCCACTAACCACCACCACCAACCTCCCAGTCTGTTCTGCTGGACGGGGAAGAGTTGTAGTGCTGAGCAAACTGCTGTGCTGTGAGGTGCCCATCACTCAAGCTGGTGACCCTCAGAAGCTTGTCTTCTGATTGGGTTGTGACTTTGGGTCTGCCACATCTCTTCCTATCAGAGTTTCTTCCTGTTCCCAGTTGCCTCGGGGTTGTGTAGGACACCATACATGCTTTTTTTTTGTGCAATTTCTCCAAATGAGAGGCCTACACTTCTAAGGGTAGTAATGCTCTGTCTCATTTCATTTGTTAATTGCCATTTTCTTACCGTTACCACTGGAATTTACAACTTTTCTACAGTGATTTACAACTTTCTACAGTGTAATATTGCCCAAGTACTGCACTTCAGAGGGTGTAGAAACACAATCTGTTCCAACTCCGTCTGTCTTAAGGAAGAATTGGCTAATCGGTAAAAGTTACATGATTCAGTACAAACATTTTGGATTTTCATTAAAAAAAGGAAGTTAAATGCTTATAGTTTGCAAATGTGGAATAATACCACCAAAATGAATTCAGTGCTGCAACATGCACTTTATGATTCCTTCTGGCATAAATCCAGCATGGACTTGATATGTGTGTGTGATGTGAATGAGGAGGTGATTGGATAAGAGTGTCCAGCAGTTCAAGTGGGTGAGACGTGGGGTCTGTCAAAGCCGAGGAGTGATGCAGGGAGTTCTTGATCCGTGAGAATATGGACCCCGCTCAAATCTGTTTGATGACCCCAGCTGTATGTCATCGGGTGGCACACAAGTGGGGTGATTAGGTCATGCTGGGTAACACAAATTGAGAAGTAGGATTACATCAAGGAAAAGTTACCGTGCAGCAGTTTGGCCACTAGATGTCACTGTGAGACACATACATTTTTTGTTTTTCTTTTTTTTTTTTTTTTCTTCAAACTGCAGCATAATGTCTGGCTAATGGCTTTTTTTTTCTTTGTTTCCCAAGAAGGAAAGCATATTTCACAATTTAAAAAGTTTTTGCTACGCTCTGTTTCTTTGGCGAACCGCTATGTTTTCAGTCCTTAAGACTTCCCTGTCTGGTTGAGCTTCCACAGAAAAACGTGCATGGTACATCTGGAAACGTCTGTCTGCTTGGAAGAAACCTGGATGATGCCAGTTCATCATCTTGCGTCTTTGTTGCTATCCTCATTCTTGGCATGATGTAAGATTTGCACATACAGTGGACGACTGCCTCATCTATTGGCATCTCACCTCTACACCGCTTTTTCTGTTTCAGTTCATCATTTTGGTTCAACCTACACATGATGCACCTTAATCAAGCACTGGGCTATATACAGTCAAAGTAAAAAGTATGTGAACACTTTGGAATGATCTGGTTTACTGTGTGAATTGGTCATAAAAAGTGATCTGATCTTCATCTAAGTCACAGGTACTGATATACACAATGAACTTAAGCCAAAGACACACAAAACATTTTACTCTTTCACGTCTTTATTTTACAAACGTATTCAATGTTCACAGTGGTAGTGGAAAAAGTAAGTGAACCTTGGGATTTAATAACTGGTTGACCCTCATTTAGCAGCAATGACCTCAACCAGGTGCTCCCTGTAACTGCAGATCAGACCTGCACATCGTGTGGGGGGAATTTGAGCCCATTCTTCCCTGCAGAACTGCCTTAACTCCTCCATATTCTTTGGTTGTCTTCTGTGTATGGCTCTCTCTCTCTTCAAGTCATTCCACAGCATCTCAATAGGATTGAGATCTGGGCCACTCCAAAAGGTCGAGTTTGTTCTTCTGAAGCCATTGTGCTGTGGATTTGCTGCAATGTTTGGGGTCATTGTCCTGTTGCATCACCCAGCCTCTTCTGAGCTTAAGTTGACGGACAGACACCCTCGCATTATCCAGGAGAATTTGTTGATAAACTTGTGAATTCATTTTCCCCTCAATGATGGCAAGCTGTACAGGCCCTGATGCAGCAAAGCAGGCCCAAATCATGATGTTCCCTCCACCATACTTTACTCTAGAGGTGATGTTTTGATGTTGCTATGCAGTGCTCTTTTTACGCCAAATGAAGTTCTGCTTGTTCCTCCCAAATAGTTCAATTTTGGTTTCATCACTCCACAAAACATTTTCCCAGTACCATTGTGGAGTGTCCAAGTGTTCTTTCGTAAACTTCAGGCATTCAGAAATGTTCTTTTTTGATAGCAGTGGCTTCCTTCTTGGTGTCCTGCCATGGACTCCTTTCTTGTTCTTGTTCTTCAATGTTTTGCATATAGTTGACTCATGAACAGACATGTTTGCCGGTTCTAATGACTTCTCCAAGTCCTTTGCTGTCACTGTAGGGTTCTTCTTTACCTCATTGCTGACGTTGTGTTGTGCTCTTGGCAGGGCACCCACTTCTAGGCAGAGTAGCCACAATACCAAATTGTCTCCATTTATGGACAACTTGCCTAACAGTAGACTGATGAATATCTCAAATCTCTGAGATGACTTTGTAACCCTTTCCAGCCTTATGTAGATTAACAATTCTCCATCGTAGCTCTTCATACAGCTCTTTTGTGCCAGGCATGATTCCCATCTGGATATGCTTCTTGTCAAAAGCTCAAATTCAAAAATTCTCTGAAAATCTGTGTATCTTTAGTTATAGGAGACTGTGTTTGTTCATTATTGTGACTGACATGAAGATACGACCATGTTTTATATGGGAATTAGACATAAATATAGATAATTCCTAGGGGTTCACATACTTTTTACTTTGACTGTACCTATGAATTAAATATATATTATATATGCGTGTGTGTGTGTGTGTGTGTGTGTGTGTATGCATACGAGGGGGAGTCAAGGCCTGGATTCCAGCAGAATAAAAGGTTTTGTCTCGTCCGCGCAACCACTTGTGCACCACTTTCTTCATGTCATCGGTCTTGAATTGACGACCACCCACCGGTCCAAAAAGGTGGAAATCGCACGGTGCCAAATCTGGCAAATAAGGAGGATGTAGCAATACCTCAAACTTCAGTTTCTCCAGACAAGCCTTGGTGTTCTTAGAAGTGTGTGGGTGAGTGGGCATTGATTGGCAGCAAAAGGACCCCTTGAGACAGCAGCCCCCACCACTTGTATCGAATAGCAGGCTTCACATTGGTCTCCAGCAAGTCACAGTAACTTGCAATAGCGACCGTAGTACTCTACGGCATGTTGTGTTCGACAATAACTCGTGTGCATGAGAGGCTGAGCAGACAAGACAAAACCTTTTAGTCTGCTGGCACTTCTAGGCAGGGTGGTGCAAGTGCATTGAGAAATGACACGATCAGTTTTCTTAGGGTTCGGTCCATTTTCTAATAAAACTCATTTTCTAACTTTAGCTTGACCCGCCCACGTGTGTTTGTATGTATCATTTGCAACTGGGAAGTGCTCTGTTACTGTGTTGCTTTCTTTGCAGACATTTTAAATGTTTTCTTGTATTGCTTTACTTTTTACAAAAGGATTGTCTGGAGCTCTTAAATGCGCTACTGACGCACTCAGACTGCCAAAGTCTCTTGCACAGTACTTCATATAACATGGAGAAAAATCGGATATTCCCATTTAAAGTGACACCAGTGTGTGCGTGCGTGTGTGTGTGTGTATATATATATATATATATATATATATATATAAAATATATAATAACATACCAGTGTTTTTTTTTTTGTTGTTTTTTTTTTCTGAATTCCAGCTGGTTCAAAGAAACTTAGCCAATCAGAAGTCTATGATTTAATATCCTCAAGAAATGAGCTACCCATCATCTGCAAAGGCAAAACCGGAGTTCTGCACAAAGACAAGTTGGCCACCAAAGGTAATTCTTCATTCTCTTGAACAATCCATTTACGGTTTTTTGGATAGTGAAAGAACCTAAATTGTGTAATTCAAGGAGGATACTATTGTGATGCCCAAGTTGCCCACAGCTGGCATCTTTCCATCTTGCACCTGGACATTGATATTCGCGACGGAGGATGGACCAGGCTTAGGGAGCAAACAAGTGAGGGACTTTCTTAGCAAAGAATAACGAGACTTGGAGAACATAAAGTGCTTTTCCAAAAACTGCTACAAATAAGTCATAAAGTTGTGCCAAAAAAGGGTTTAAGTAAATCCATAATCCAATAAATAGGTTTAGATTGTCCAAAACGGAAAGGTAACATCACTGTCAATTCTTCTATCACATTGTTTCTCCATCCTCATCGTGACTGTGGGCATTCCATGGACACTACAACCCATTGATGTGCCACCTCACCCAGTACCCACAGACCCATCGCTGCCTCCCCCTCCACCAGTCAGTGCAACTCGCAGGGCGCTGTGCCCACTCCTGGATGCCACTACATTGGGACCCCCATCAACACTCCTGGCCTCGCCAGCTGACGAGAGCGCATTCACCTCTCTGAGCTCTCCGTCCTGCTCTCGGTAAACTCGTCAGCAGTAAGGACGCTGACCACTTCATCGTCGTCTTCCTCCATTTACCTTTCACACACTTGCCGTCCACTTTCTGTCTCCATTTTGTTCTTTCAGTTTCTCTCCCTTGCACTCAACTTGATTGTTGTGCCGCTGTCAGCCTGTAATCATTAATTAGCCCACGTGCATGCCGCCACGTCCCCATCCTGCATTGTCCGGAGATAAAAGGGAATGTGCTGCCACTAAACAGGATGAATGATTGAAACAATTCTCGCCTGTTCACACTCCGCCCTACCGTTTTCAAACCCACTTAGTGCTGAGCGCAGTCGCAGATATTCCACAATTTTGTATTGTTACTTGCCACATGTAAATTGTAGTGGTGGCCGAGGAAAGAATAAATTGATCTTACATTTTTGTGGAAAAAGAACAATCCTGCCTTCAACTCTAAAGCAGTGTATTATGGGAATGTGCCTTTCCTGTTTTGTCTTCATTTTTTTTTGCTTATTTAGACTATTATCTTTATTTTTTTTTTTCCAGTTCTGCTCCTGCCTAAAATGAATGACAAACCCGATGTGTATGTAGTGTGTTTTATTGTTCACTATTTAAAACATAAGGTTTTTTGTTTGAAAGGATAAAAAAAATCTCCAAATCATACCTGCTGGCTGTGTAGATGAAATTAAACCAAACGGTTATTCTTATGTTATTAAAATTAAAAGCATAAGAAGGCGCATCTTTTTAACTTCATGATAACCACTCACTGAAGGAAATTAAATAATAATTGAAAAGCAAGTTGTACTATTGATTTTATGATATTATCTGATGTACTGCTATTAAGGAGAGCTGACATATTTAAACAAATAACTGCATTGTATAGAATGATAATAAATTGTAAACCCTCAGTGCTGCCATGACCATCAGTTGAATAAAGCGGGTAGAAAACTGCTGGATGAGTTCATTCATTTTTGTTTTTATGCCAACCCTGCACTTTAGTGCAGCCACATCTCCCCACTTTGAGCTCCGTGCTGCCAGGGTAGGCCTTGGCTCCCCGTGACTCCCCGATTGGCTAAAGAGGTTAGAAAATTTCTACTTTCTTGTATACACACTAGAGAGAGTATAGGAATCATGAAAAAAATGGACTCGAGATTTTGATGAATCAACGTTTTAGAACTTCCCAAGTCTGAAAATACCAGTTTTGAAATTCTGTCTGTCTGTGCGTAAACACGATAACTCAAAGGCTTTGACATCGGTCAACGAGATTTTGTACACTTGCTTTATCAAAAATAAGGAATCCTATTGACTTTTAGGCTACTTCTGGTTGTACTTTACTTGAAAATTCACAAAAGTATTCAGTTAAACTATGGTTATAATAACAGTTGGATGATTCAGATTTTGTGTAGATATTTATAACGATAAAAAGCAAACAGATATGAAATTTGAGAAAAATTACTCAACTGGAAGTAGTATTTTATTTAAATAACCATCCAAATTTTTAGTATCATGGAAATATAAATGGGTACACAATATTAAAAACTGTATTCAATATATCACATTCTTTCAGTAATTATTAATAATTTTAATTTATACATCATCAGTTTAACAATAACATGTAAACATTGAACATGCCATGTAAATATAAAGATGTAATGGGAACAATAAGCTGCTACGTCCGTGTCGTGTTCCTGGTAATACATTTAATTTTATATATATTTTTTTTTATTTACGCCATCATTACCCTAATTAAATGTAGCTAAATGCAGATCTACCTTTAGCAATTTATTGTAACAATTATCATATAATACTAACACTTTTTCTGTGTTTTTAGGTGACTGTAACTCTTTTTACTTTGCATGTAATCTCGGTAATGCGTATGTAATCATGAAAAACTTCCACTGCTGTTTTCGACCTCCTTAAGTGCAAAAATATCATTTTAATATAAAGTTTGATTATAAATAGAGATAAATGAGTGTGTATCGATATTATCAAGTAGTTATGATGAGGAACAAAGAGATATGATATTTGAGAAATATTGCACAACTGGAAGTGATTCTAACGACCTTTTCCATCATCTCAGTATACGAGAGAGTCGATAAAAACGACCGTGTAACTTAATTGCAGCTACATTTCTAGTCACCAGCTCACGTATAGCCGACATTTCTTTGTCCACCAGCTTTGCAAGATTCCATATGCAACATTCTGCTTAACACGACAGCTAAACTGTAGGAAGTACTTTAAGATAGAGAAGCTTTTATCTGTGGCACCTCTGCACGAGAACCACCTTTTTCCACCTTCTCAGATGTACTAAGCTTTTAATGTTTGGAAAACATTCCAGATTAAATAACTTAAAAGATCTGTACATAGACAACATATTTGCATCCTATGAACGATTACACTCTTAACTTTCCAGCAACACATTTTTTCACCATCTTCAAATTAGAAACTTTGTTAAACAAAACCTGCCTGATTTTCCTCACCCTCCACCTCCCTCTATGCTGGAAAAATATTGATCAGTCTTGAGGACAGCATCTCCATAAAATATAAACCTATTTTACAGTCCCTCCCTTTCTAAGATCCAAGAGTACAGTGGATCTCTCACTCAACATCTCAGAAAAGTGGAAGGCAGCAATGCAGAGAATTCACTCAAGCTCCATATGTGCAAAGCATACAGTTAGTCAACTTAAAATCATCTATCGAGCACATCTGTCTCGCTTAAAATTGTCCAAAATGTTTCCAGGACAAGATCCAACCTGTGAACGTTGCAATCGAGCTCCAGCCTCACGAGGTCACATGTTGTGGGCCTGCGCCAAATTAAAATCACTCTGGACACAAATCTTTAAATGCGTTTCAGACGGTCTGGGGGTCACAATCCCTCCCACCCAACTAAAAGCTGTGTGTGGTGGGCTCACAGAGGGGCTCAACGTGGAGAAGGACAAACAAACTGTGATTGCCTTTACTTCACTACTGGCACTAGACTTATCTTGCTCAACTGGAAGAATCCCAGCCCACCCTTTTTAAGTGAGTGGGTAACTGATGTTAGATATTATCTAAAATTGGAAAAAATCAAATTCTCTCTTAGAGGATCTGTGCAGAACTTATTCAAAACCTGGCAGGATCTGATCGATGACATTTTAGAATACGCATTTGAAGCACAGAGGAAATGGATTCTCTCCACCTTTTTTTTTTAAATTCTATTTATTTTTATTCATTTTTTATCTACATATTTTTAACATTATTAAAGTTTTACTCTGCTGGCCTAGCTCTCTTTCTCGTGGGTGGTGGTTGATTTGTTTCAAACCTAGTTTTGTTAAACTTGACTTGCTTGTTTGGAATGTTATTTGATTTTAATAAAATGTTAAAAGCTAAGCTGACATCCAGTACTACGCCCTCATCCTAACCCGCGTCTGTACCACGACTTCATTTTAGGTGAACCTTCCATATATTTCCAGGGGGGTTGGCTCTTTCCTGGAGAATTTGAAATTCTGAGTGGAAACGCAGCCGCTAAACACTGGAAGAAGAGCATCTGTCTCAACGTAATGGAGCTGAACAAAGTAAGTCGACTCTTCCATTATGACCGCTGTTAAGAGGGCAGAGTGCTGCCTGGTAAGTGGAGACCCAATAAACTGTCAGATTCCACCTTCTTTATTCATTTGGGTATAAACAGTAGGCAGTGTGGTGTAGCGGTTAAGGTTTTGTCTTCAAACTTTGAGGCTGTGGTTCAAATCCCGCTACTTGACACTCTGTGACCTGAGCAAGTCACTTGACCTGTCTGTGCTCCAATTGGAAAAAGCAAAAAAAGAATATGAAGTGTTGTAAGTTGTCTTGGATAAAGGAGTCAGCCAAATAATTAATAATAATTAATAATAAAATGACAGCCTGCTGCTGTGAATGTGTTGTTTCATGTAATGCAACTTCTGATCATGTTCACCACATATCACCTTTGTGTGTTTGTAAGTTTGTGTATTTTACCTTTCAGCAGTTCAAGGCGTTACTGAGCGACTCCAGCGCTTGCTTCCCCAGGATCACTTTGTTCACATTAATTGAAGTAAGTCAGATGGCTAACTAAGGGTGAATGTCCGTAATCTCCAGCACAACTACTGCCTTTCTTCTGTATTCTGTGGTGACAAACCTGAGAATATGCCCTGGTGTTGATGAATGTTTAAATACGAGGAAAGATTAAAAGAGCTGAGCCTTTACAGTTTAAGCAAAAGAAGATGAAGAGGAGACCTGAGTGAAGTGTTTAAAATTATCAAGGGAATTAGTCCAGTGGATCGAGACTTGTATTTTAAAATGATTTCATCAAGAACACGGGGACACAGTTGGAAACTTGTTAAGGGTAAATTTCACACAAACATTAGGACGTTTTTCTTTACACAGAAAACCAGAGACGACCGGCACGGTGGCGCAGTGGGTAGCACTGCTGCCTCGCAGTTAGGAGACCTGAGTTCGCTTCCCGGGTCCTCCCTGCATGGAGTTTGCATGTTGTCCTTGTGTCTGCGTGGGTTTCCTTCCACAGTCCAAAGACATGCAGGTTAGGTGCATTGGCGATCCTAAATTGTCCCTAGTGTGTGCTTGGTGTGTGTGCGTGTGCCCTGCCTGAGGTTTGTTTCCTGCCTTGTGCCCGGTGTTGGCTGGGATTGGCTCTAGCAGACCCCTGTGACCCTGTAGTTAGGATATAGTGGGCTGGATAATGGATGGATAGATGAAAACCAGAGACACTTGGAATAAGAGACCACGTAGTGTGGTAGACAGAAGGACTTTAGGGGCTTTCAAAACTCAACTTGATGTTATTTTAGAACAGGCGTCCCAAACTCCAGTCCTGGAAGGACCACCGTGGCTGCAGGTTTTCATTCTAATCCTTTTCTTAATTAGTGACCTGCTTTTGCTGCTAATTAACTTCTTTTGAATTCATTTTAATTGACGTGATCTTGAAGACTCAGACTCCCTTAGTTGTTTTTTTTCCTTAATTAGCAGCGAAACAGTAATGAGATACAAAATGAGCCAAAACAACTGGTGTCCATCATACAATATCTGAAGATAAAGAATGATGAAGGTCTCAGGAATGCTAATCTGCTCAGGTCCACAAAAGATTTGACCAGAGCTCTTAGAAAAGAGAAGATGAACAATTTCAGAAATGTCTGCTATAACACAATGAGAGCAGCAACAAGCCATAGAATTAACAAACTGGCTTAATTGACGACAGGGATCAGCACTTCATTAAGCAGCTGGTTGGAGTTTGAGGCCCTGACTTAGTTGGTCTTCTGTTGGCTCCCTCACTTCACATTTCATTTCTGTTTGGGTGCCGTTTAAGGAAAGAAATTAAACAAATCAGAGGAACAAATCATTAAAAAGAAAAAAAAAATTAAAATGAATTCAAAAGAAGTTAATTAGCAGCACAAACAGGCCACTAATTAAGAAAAGGGTTAGAATGACAACCTGCAGCCACTGCGGCCCTCCAGGACTGGAGTTGGGGACCCCTGGTTTAGAAGCATTAAAGGGATGGGACTGGCGAGTTTTGTTGGGCTGAATGGCCTGATGTCGTCTGCATTGTTCTTTTTAGAGATCTATTATTATAACCCTTGTAAGAAAAAAACTGTATAATATTTTGGGTGACTAATATTGAAAATGAACATCGTATGCACAGTACTTCTCTCTTTAGCGCTCGGGTAGAGGCCGTGGTCACCATCGTATCATAAACCTTCTCTTCTGACCTGCAAGAGCACATTTGAGTACTTCACGCTCGTCCAGACTGTTTGCGGTTGTGACTTTACACCAATCACTTGGGGTTCCAATTCTAATTTTTACTTTTGCATCATTGAACTTTGCTATCACAATGACATCCAGCACTTTCAACATCTCTGGTTAGATTTCACTCCCCACCCAAGGCAGCCTCACCCCCCACAGTCTCTTTAGAGCACCGTAATGAATTCAGTGACAGGGACCCCCAACCCCCAGACCAAATGTCTCCAGCACTGCCCTCTGGTAGGACTTGTCCATGAGGAGTTCCTCAGTGCTCGGTCCACACCTATGCGTCTCTCATCCTGAGGTGTCCTCCCGCTAGACAGGAGCCAGTTGAGGCGGTTTGGACATGTCATATGGACGGGCAGCTCCCCCTAAAGCTGCTCTGGTCATGTCCCCCACTGGGCAGAAACCCTGCAGCAGACCCAGGACATGCACCTCCTGGCTGTCTTGGGAATTGACCAGAAAGAGTTGGAGTCTGTAGCTGGGGACAAGGAAGTCTGGGCTGACCTGGTGCCACCGTGACCCTCACCGGAGACGACCACAGACATTTGCTGTGTTTATCTCATTGGTGAGACACTCATAATAATAGAAGTCTAAAATATGAACTGCATAATGAAAACAGCACAACAGAGCCCATGAAAAACGGCTTCCACTTGGAGCCTTCAGGTCTCTCAGCACGTCACCAATTCAATGGCCATTTTCTTGCATCCTTTGCATGTGCACAGAGTTGAGGATATTTCATTGCTACATGTGATGCTTACTTCTGTGGGCCAAAGTTTATTGTTTGTCTTTCTGTTTACAACAGGAAAATAAGCTTAAATGTGAACTTCAAGAAGTAAGAAAAGAATTGCTTGAGGTAAGCGTCCAACTTGTCATTTCTTGATAGTGATTGTCGATAGTGGGGTTCTGTCGGTGCCCCTCTTTCACCTCAGCCATGTTTAGCGGTACAGTCGTCAGAGTGAAATAGGTAAACGTATGAGGAGGGGGGCAAAAAAGAGGATTACCCTTCAGGTCAGAAGAAACCATGCAGGTAATACAGCAGAAGGATAATTTGAGCAAAGTGGATCGTTACGTTACAAAACAAGTCGGCAACTGTGGCAGAAAGTGTTTGCTTGTTTCAAATCACAGTTCCAACCGGTCAAACTGGGAACCACAACTAAAACAGGGGCCTAGAGGGACTAGAAAATGGAATTCGCAATAAACAGTCACATTATCTACTCTCGATATATAAGCCTAAAAGTGCAACTTTTTATATCATGCTTTAAATCGAGCGTATTTTAAAACCTGCATATATATGTTGTGACAGATAGGAGGGCGCTATCGCTCCCTTGAACCCCTGTCCAAGACTCCAGACACCCGATAAAAGTCCAAAAGTTGACTTTATTTTCACAGCACAGTGCATAAAGCACCCTCCTCTCCACAATACTCATAAATAATAACCAATACACTATAATAAACCAATCCACCACTCCCAGACGCATTACCACCCTTCCACCCAGCTCAGCTCGCTGTCTGGGAGCTCCCACAGTCCTTTTATATTCCATGACCCGGAAGTGTTCCAGTCCCCAGTCCATGTGATCTATCACTTCTGGGACAGATAAAAAGTCCTTTTCTTCACCCCGAAGTACGTCACTTCTATCGTCGCTCTTCCTATGACGCACTTCCGGGTTATAGGACACATATGACTCTCTGCTCCTCCCTGCAGCTTCCTCTCATGGCCCCTGTGGTATCCAGCAGGGCTGTGGATGAAAACTCCATTGTCCATGATTTCCTGCTGGTCTTCGGGGCACCTCCATACTGCATGGAGGGCTCCATCTGGCGGCCTGGGGGGCATTGGCCGGGATGACAAGCCGGCCATAGACCACAATGTTTAGTATCATTCTTTTCAGAATTTATCGAACTTTAATGTGATGTTGTTAGATTTTCAGATTCTTATTCCGTTTTTTAAACTGTAAACTAAAAAATATCAAGAACTCGCGTCCCATGAGAAGAGACTTTGTGCCAAAAGATTTAACCATGTCCAGAGCCGGAAATAAAAGACAAAGAGTAGGACAGCTACTACAGGCTTCTAAATGTTCGAAGCGCCACACGAGATGCAGATCACGCAGTACGGCAGCAGCTGATCGAGCAAAAAGGAGGTTAAAAAAAAAAAAATGTTATTTGTTTCCTATTGTATCACCATTTAAGAGGGGGCTTCAGAGGAGCAGCCACATCTGCTTGGGGTGCGTTCAGCCCCCCTCTTCACAACGCAAGTGACAGGCCGGGGGGGATGGGGGTTGGCGAGCAAAAGGCGAACCTACTAGTGTGTGTGTGTATGTATGTATATATATAGAGAGAGAGAGAAACATAGATAGATAGATCTATATATATATATATTATATCAATTGATAGATAAGTAGGGTGGATACATGTGAGAGAATGTTTATCTGTCCGTTCTCTATACATGGGGGATAATAATAATAATTAGTAATAATTCTTTACATTTATTTGGCACTATTCATAGTGAGTTGGGAGCCACTTCAGACACCACTAACGTGTAGCGTCCACCTGGATGATGCGATGGCAGCCATTTTTGCACCAGTAAAGTCAACACACATTAACTGTTAGGTAGTGAAGGGGTGAGAGTTAACCAGACAGAGACAGGGGACGATTAGGGGGCCAGAAATGATTAGGCTGAGGTGGGCAATTCAACTGGGACATCTTGACACCCCCCTACTCTTTACGAAGGATGGTCTTTAATGACCACAGAGAGTCAGGACCTCAGTTTTATGTCGCATTTTTACAGCACTGCGTCCCCATCACCGCATTGGGATTCACACAGAGACCACTGGGCAGGCGCCCCCTGCTGGCCTTACCAACACCTCTTCCAGCAGTAGCCCAAGCTTTTCTTAGCTGCTCTCCCATCCAAGTGCTGGCCGGGCCTGCGCAGGCTTAGCTTCGGGGTGAAGTGCATGTGGTATGGGACGTTGATCAGTCTGATGAATCAAATTGCTCAATGTTACCCTTGAGCTCCAGGACTAACGTTTCTGTATTTCCTTTTGTTCTTCTGCAGAGTTGCCTTCCCAACAATACCCCGGGCAATGCCAAAGGACGTTCACTGGTAAAATGCAGAAAAAAACAGAAAGTTAATGGGCGGAAGTAAATACATTCATACTGAATTCAACCGACTTTCAATTTTAAAGTGATTTTTTTTTTTTTTTTTTAAACAAAAAGATTATAATAAAAAAAGACTGTAACCTTTTTAAACTGTGAGCTGTGGCGTGTGTATGTCGTGACAAACCACACGAAAAGGTGCAGATGTCCCCTCATCAACAATGACCCAAGTGAGTATGTGGACGCCCCTCGAAATGACCGAATCGTACTGAAGAGCTCAGCGACTTTAAACATGGCACCCTCGCAGGAGGCCACAAGTCAGTGCCTGAAGTATCTGCTCTGCTAGACCTTCCCTGGTCAACTGTAAGTGTTGTTATTATGAAATGGAAACGTCCGGGAGCGACAACAGCCCAGCCATGAAGTAGAGGACCAGGCAAACCCACAGAGCGGGGCTGAAGGGCACAACACGCCAAAACTTCCTAGCAGGTGTGGCGTCCCAAACTTCCTCTGGAGGCAACGTCAGCACAAAAACTGAATGTTAGGGAGCTTCATGAGATGAGTTTCCAGAAGCTTCTAATATCACCATGCGCAATGCCAGGAGTGGCATAAAGAACACCGCCATCCAACTCTAGAAACGTGTTCTCTGGAGTGACCAGTCTGGGTTTGGTGGACACCAGGAGAACGTTACCTTGTGGACGTTTTAGTGCCGACTGTAATGTTTGGTGGAGTAGGTGTGCACTTCAGGGTCTGGGCAAGGCCCCTTACTGTTAGTGCTACAGCATATAAAGACATTTTTGACAATTGTGCGCTTCCAACTTTGTTGAAGCAATTTGGGGAAGACCCTGTTGTGCTCCCATAAAGTCATGGAGAACCCTGACCCCAATCCTTCTGAACATCACTGCGATGAACTGGAAGGCCGAATGCAAGCCAGGCCGTCTCGTCCAACATCCAAAGTGCTCTTTTGGCTGAATGGGCACAAACATACTCAGCCTTTCCAGAAGAGTGGAGGCTCTTGTGAGTCGCAAAGGGGAGGTCCAAGTCCACATTAATGTCCATGGTTTTGGAATGGGATGTCCAACAAGGTCATACAGGTGTGCCGGTCAGGTGGCCACAGACTTCTTGTATCAAAGGCACAGTCCATTTAATGGAAGGAAAATATATTTTAACAGACTTGAGAAACGAAAGCTGTGAATGACAGAACACGGTGCAATTTGATCAATCAAGAAAGGAGGGCTTCACGCACTCTTGACTTCTCAGAGTTTGGGCTCCTCTGTTCAGAGCCTGCCTCCGAGTTACCAGAGGTGATGGCTTCTTTGAATGTCACCAGTGTTTGTCACCGCGCCATAATGTGCAAGCCTCATAAAACATGAAAATGGAAGATGAAAACGAGTGCAGTCAGTGCTCACAAGGACAGGGAGCGACTTGAGAACAGAAAATACACGGCAGGAAAGGGGGCGGTCACGTGACGTCGTATTTTTATGAATGGCAGATTTCAGTTTTTGATTACATTTGCAAACCTTTCTGCGAACGTGTCATTATGGGCCACCGAGAGTAGACGGATGGGCACGACAGCAAATGTATCCATTTAAAATGAAATCTACACCACAGTACAGCGTGCAGAGAGCGAAGGGTTCTGAATACACCGCAACTATAGGATGAAATACAAGTCACGCGGGTATCCATCGATATCCAAGCATAACCAGCGGCGTCCCCTGTAAATGGTAGTTGGCCACCAGGACGTAAAAATGAGAGGGTCTCAAACTAAAGGTACAATCACACCTGCATCTGATTTGCTTTCTTAAACTGCATTCATCCATGACCGAGGCCGCTCAATCGGTAACTTCGGACTCCATTGCTGGAACCTCCTCATTCACGCTCGATCAATGCACAGCCGCCAGCCTTTGTAACACTCCTGGGCCGTGCCGAGCAGACAGCAGTTTAATATTCGAATATCCGAAAGGGCAGCACCGCAATGTGGTCTGCCGAAAATCCTTGCCCACCGAACACAACCCCGAGTGTCTCTCCAGCAGCCCTTCGGATCGCACGGCGCTGGGCTGCGTAACTTCGCGGCAAACTAAAAGCGAACTGACCTTCGTGATTTCTTTAGCGGTGACTTTTGATGCGAGCTTCCCAGGATGCCGCCGTCTTATTTCGCTGAAACGTACCTTACGAAATGTTTACCCTCTCCTTTCCACTGCGGATACATAATACGTTTATATAATTAATAGCCGTTTAAATAACTGTGAGATGCGATACGCGTTCGCTTGTAAGACTGCGAAACGAGACGCGACTTGGCGTTACGTTGACACGCTAACGGAGCGGCACTTTAAGGATGCAGTGAGTCTCCTGTTAGTTTCAGCAACAACCAATCAAAGAGCACAATTAGTAAGCATGTGTGGGCGGGGCTTCATTGAGGTACTACAACTGAGAGTGCGGATTGGTAGATAATGAAAATGATAGCAGGGGACTCCGCCCACTCTTGCACGCTGTCGCGCATACGGAGGACGAAGACGCCAGCTCTTTATTTGTAGCTGCAGCGCCAGACGACGTTTGTTTGTGTTTTCAATGTGCAAATAAACGAAATGTTGACGTTCAGGTAAATAAGCGATGCCACCTAAGTGGTCTCCGCTCCGGGTGGAGTTTTATTCAGACAACTCTTAGAGTTACATTATGTAAAGAAAAGAGTGAGCGTGATAAACGGTGCAAAATGGGCATGTTTGCTCCGGTGTACTTATAACTAATAATTTTTAGACAATTTATGTTATACTGTTAATGCATTTATTAGTTTTTAATTATTGAGAGAACACAGATAACATACAGTTATTAATGATGCAATGTGTGTAGAGCCCCAGTGGCCTAATGGATAAGGCACTGGCCTCCTAAGCCAGGGATTGTGGGTTCGAGTCCCATCTGGGGTGGAAGGACAGTCTATTTTAAAAACGACAAAAGTGCGGATTCTAACCGAACGGCCGACACTCTAATTACTGTAGTTAGCGCTTTTCATTTCCCGAGTCGCAGCAGCCCTGGCTGGACGTGCCGCGCTTCTTAATCCCTGTAATGCGGTTCTACAAATACGGACGAAATATTTGATTACGTTAAAATGAACGGCTAAATTAGCGCGAGCCGCCCTAAATCGGGGTCTTCCTATGATGATTCACTTCATGAGGTAGAAGTACATAATGAGCAAGAATAGTAGTTTAAAATGTCTGCAATATTAAAATGAGTGCTTCAATTTAAACGTTTAAAGTCTGAATATTCTCGATTGCAATAGAGTCCTGCTCCACTGACAGATTCAGGAGATCGTTCCTCCCCTACACTATGCGACTCTTCAATTCCACCCCGGGGGGTAAATGCTAACATTACTCAAAGTCATTGTCTGCTTTTACATGCATTTTTATTACTATTTAATTTAATATTGTTTTTTGTATCAGTATACTGCTGCTGGATTATGTGAATTTCCCCTTGGGATTAATAAAGTATCTATCTATCTATCTACATAATCACTAACATTGAAATAGTGTAAAAGGATGTCCCTCATGCTTGTGTTTAATATTTTTAACCTTCTATGAGTGGCTGGTAAAGGGCTAGGACCACCTTAAAGAATCAAATATCACAAATATGATCATATTCATTACAAGCAACCTGGAAACACCATATAATGACACATCACATGTCTATATTACCAAGCCCCTTTTTTCATCAAAGTTTTGTGAAAAGAAGTAACTTTGACACCTATTAGGGGTGAACCGCCAGGGGTCTGTTGATATGGTGTGCACAACTTCAAGTGCTTCTGATCAAATTCAGATAGATAGATTTTAGTATAGTAGGCAGGATAAGATAGATAGATAGACAGACAGCTGCACTATGGTACATAGATTGTTTAGATAAATAAGAAAAAATAGTTTTTGTTAATGCAAAATTATTTTATGTTAAAGGAAAAGTTTTAGAACTAAATAATGGAAATATATAATTTGCAGATGTATTCAGTTTCTGTACATAGATTGTTATCCATAAAAATTACATTTACAAAATGTCACTTTTATTCTAACTAAACAGACTGATGAGTGTTCTTAGCAAGCTTTTAATGGACATCTCGACATATCCTGAATCCATAGAAAAATAACATGAATTTGTTATTTTTTTTAGAATTGATACATATTTACAGTACTTTAGACCACTTCCTAATGAAAGGTTAACAGCGGTCTGCTTGGCACATGTAGCCCCAGTGGCCTAATGGATAAGGCACTGGCCTCCTAAGCCAGGGATTGTGGGTTCGAGTCCCATCTGGGGTGGTGACGACAAAGGCTTTTATTAAAAACGTGACTTAGTGTAACTGAGCAGATGGAGGCCATTTGTTTAGAAAGACTTGAAGTTCCAGCAGCCAGCATCGGTCCACTTTGAGATTCTCTGAGCGCCTGCACGTGTACTGAATATGACAGCTAACGTTAACAGATCAGAATGCCAGGTGACTGCGTCAATAAACACAACCAAATGAGTCAATAAATAACAGGAAATAATTCAGTGTGGAAAAAGTAATCACCCCCTTAAAGTTGGTAGCTCGTTATTCTATCTAACTGCCATGATACTACTCCAACACTTTCAGTAATTGTTCATTTATTTATTCATTCATTCTTTTTCTCAGCTTACTCAAAATCTGAGTCTTGGATGAGTGAAGCTCATTCCAGCAACTCCACAGCAAAGCAGATTTCAACTTCCGAATTTGCATGTCAAACAATAAATGGTCTTTTATCAAAATGGCGCCATTACTGTGCCAAACAAAAGAGAAAAGAAGCAGGCTGTGATACGTTTGTTCACGTAGTTAAACCTTGAAGTTCACACATCCAGATTCACACATAACGTCTGTTCAGAGTCGCCAGTCACACTAATGGTAGGCCTTGGGACTGTAGAAGAAAGCTGGAATGAGAGAATAGAACAGTTCAAAACTGAAACTGTTTGGTGGTGCACCATAGATAGATAGATAGATAGATAAACAGATAGATAAGGTGCTATATAATAGATAGATAGATAGATAAGGTGCTATATGATAGATAGACAGATAGATAAGGTGCTATATAATAGATTGATAGATAGATAAGGTGCTATATAATAGATAGACAGATAGATAAGGTGCT
>JANRMT010049829.1:6923598-6991533 GCA_026402145.1 Polypterus bichir lapradei
CTCACACTCACACACACCAATTACACACATCACACACACACACACACCAGTCACACACACACCAATCACACACACTCACACACATCACACACACACACCGCCAGTTTAGATTGCTAGTTCACCTAAACTGCAGGAGGAAACTGGAGAAATGCAGGCAGTTTTTGCCCTCCACAATCAGCGCTCCCCTTGCTACACATTTTCTTCCAAAGCAGAACATGTTTGCCCTCAGATTTTTCCACTTTTTCATCCATGTGCTGACTTCCAACCTTAAGTTGGCCAATACTTCATTACCATCCATTTACAAACATAATACCAGTAAAGTAAAACACAAAACGATGTTCAATAGAAAAGACGGCTCTCTGGAATATCCAAGGATAATTAGATAGATAGATAGATAGATAGATAGATAGATAGATAGATAGTAGGCAGGATTAGATAGATAGATAGCTGATCATCTCTAATTCTTTATTTCTCAGAGTTATGTTTTAAATAATATTTCATTTTTAACACTTTAAAAGTGGCCAGTGGTTTCACACAGTGGTATCTGCTGCTGCACACTAATGACACAAAATAATCCCCTAGGCTAATTGTCACAGTGGCACCACACTTGTCACTGCCACTTCATACTAATGACAGACAGCAGTCACCACTGCTCTGTAGGCCCCAGTGGCCTAATGGATAAGGCACTGGCCTCCTAAGCCAGGGATTGTGGGTTCGAGTCCCATCTGGGGTGGTGAGTACAAAAGCTTTTATTAAAAATGTGACATATGGTAAAAATCATCTGATTATTTGATGCAGGAGAACAGATATGATGTTAATTCAGTTTCAGCTCTATACAAGTTAGGTAGACAGATAAAGTGTTTTATATGAAGGACCAGAGAGACAGATGTGAAAGGCACTGTAGAATAAATGAAGATATCCCCAAATATCTTTTATTAGATATATAGTTTGTCAACATCAATGTTTAATTTACTTATACTTCTTACTTTTAAGAGTTGACTGCTGCCTGTGACTGAACTCAGTTTTTAACGCGCCTCATTGCTGGGTGAGACTGTCACAGTGGCACCACACTTGTCACTGCCGCTTCATACTAATGACAGACAGCAGTCATATGTGCTCTGTAAGCCCCAGTGGCCTAATGGATAAGGCACTGGCCTCCTAAGCCAGGGATTGTGGGTTCGAGTCCCATCTGGGGTGGATATAGAGGCTTAATGTGAAAATCATATGAAAGGCATTTATT
Source organism: Polypterus bichir lapradei (assembly GCA_026402145.1). Taxonomy (NCBI): domain Eukaryota; kingdom Metazoa; phylum Chordata; class Cladistia; order Polypteriformes; family Polypteridae; genus Polypterus; species Polypterus bichir. Next base: position 6,924,839 of record JANRMT010049829.1, read on the forward strand.
GAAGAAATATCCAAGGTTGCACTTTCTGAGTTCACTTTGCTTTTTTCCAGATACTCCAGCATCCTCTGACTTCCAAAGACAAGCATGTCAGATTAAGTGGCATTTTCTCTTCATGAGCAGTTTCTTCTTCAGATGGACAGTCAAGTGAGGTACAGTATGAACCAAAACACTGCCACCATGGAACTGAACATTTCTGAGCATGGGTGGACCAGTCGACATAAATTAAATTAAAGACATTTTCTTTCCAAAGAAAGCATTTTGCCCCTCACCTGTAAAATGTGAAGCAATATTAAGGCAGGCAGAGGAAGAGTGGATAGTCCACTTCGTAAGAGTGCAAAAAAAAAGGCTGTGGTGTGAATTGTGCACCGAATGCAGAAAACCCTGAAAAGACATCTTTGTATAAGTTAGAAAAAGTAATTTATTATACCGTATAGTTAAGAGTGTGATCATATAGGTGTGGTTATGGGGACCGAATTAGATGGAAAACGGGCAGGGGTTGTAGCGGATACCTGGGATATGACACATGTCTGTTTCTTCTTCTTCTTCTTCTGATAGATAGATAGATGTCAAGGGTTCATCCACCTTAATTAAAGGAACTGTCTGTTTACCTGTATATCTGTGTGTCTGTCCAGTTGCTGTGTCTCTGTCATTCCAACAGGTGGCACATCACAAACATTATTACTACAAACATTATTTGTACGAATCCCACACCAGATGGCATATAACAGAGACATATCCATTGCATTTGTCGTTCCAACAGGTGGCACAAGCATTTGTGTAGTAATAAAATGCCTTGCTACATGTTTATAATGTGCCCTCTGTTGATTTCGCTCTGAGGTTCTCCATGAGCAGACAAGTCCAGGGTGGATTTCTGTGTCGTATCACCATCCAACAATCAAAAATGCACCCCTGTAGGTGGTTACATTTTCTTTGCTATCATTATGCAGCCTCATGCCAGTTATTGTATGGGGGTACACTTACCATTATCATCATGTGTTGATGGTTCCATCCACTAATCATTAAATGTTAGGCCCATTTTTATTTTTTAGAAACAATACATTTTGTTAAAAAGCTGATGCACAACACAGTAAACATAAAAGAATAATTTTTACTCTAATAGGTGGAGCTCAAACATGTATATTTTATATCTAGTGCCACTATGCCTTACTTATTAATATGGCTATTTACACTGGTTTGGGCATTAATATGTTTTTGTGTTAGTACCAGGGAGCTCATCCCAAAAGCTTTACATACTAAGACAGCATACGATAAGTGACGGTGAACTTTTATGGCTGTAAATCCAGAAACCACCTAGTGACTCGGGGATTCGACTCTTTGTGTAGTGACATCCACTGAAGAACAGCGTGATCAGTCACTAGAGTGAATTCGCGACCCAACAGGTAGTACCGTAGATGTGTCACCACCCACTTAATTGCCAAGGCTTCCCTTTCCACTGCCGCGTACCTGGTCTCCCGGTCCAACAGTTTCCGGCTCAGGTACATCACGGGGTGCTCGACACCATCGATACTTTGGCTCAGCACGGCGCCTAGGCCTGTGTCTGAAGCATCGGTCTGGAGAAGAAAAGGAAGACCAAAATCAGGGGTTCTCAATACTGGTGCCAATGTTAGGGCCTTTTTTAAGTCACTAAATGCATGTTCCGCCTTGTCGTTCCATACCACGTATAAAGAAGCGCCTTTTTTTGTTAAATCGGTCAAGGGTGCTGCCCTTTCAGAGAAACGGGGCACGAACCGGCGGTAGTACCCGGCTAACCCCAAGAAAGCCTGCACCTGTCTCTTGGTATTCGGACGGGGCCATTCCAGGATGTCTTTGATTTTGGAACATTGTGGCTTCACCTGTCCTCATCCCACTAGGTAGCCTAAATACTTGGCCTCCTTTAGACCAAAGAAGCATTTACGGAGGCTTATGCGGAGGCCAGCCTTTGCCAGTGTCGCAAGGACAGCGGAGACCTGCAATAGATGCTCCTTCCAGGTGCCGGAATAGATGACAACGTTATCCAGGTAGGCGGCACTATAGGACTGGTGGGGCTTTAGCACTCTATCCACCAGACGCTGAAAGGTCGCTGGGGCCCCGTGCAGTCCAAATGGGAGGACCTTGTATTGCCAATGTCCGCTAGGGGTACTGAAGGCAGTTTTCTCCTTGGCAGATGCCGTTTAGGGAATTTGCCAGTACCCTTTTGTCATGTCAAGGGTAGTCAAATATCGAGCCGTACCCAGGCGTTCAAGAAGGTCATCTATCCAGGGCATCGGGTAGGTATCGAACTTGGAGACCTGGTTTAGACGTCTGAAGTCATTACAGAATCTCCAAGAGCCGTCAGGCTTAGAAACGAGGACAATAGGACTGGACCAGGGACTATGGCTCTCTTAGCAGCAGTTTCTGACATTCCTGTCACCCTGTCCACTTAAACAAACAGGCAGGCGTCTGTGTGTCTGTCATTTCAACAGATGGCACATCTCAAACATTAACACTGCCTTTTACAAACCCCATACCAAATGGATTTGCATTTTATTACTACGTGTTTGTGATGTGCGCCGTTTGTCGGAATGACAAATGCAATGCATGTTATTACTACGTAAATTACGAAATGCATTCCTACAGACGGTGTGCTGTGTACATTAGTGCTGAGGATGTTGAGGCCAATGTTGATTATTTTGACGTTAACCCGTCTCAGATGGGTAGCACAGGTAGTCATCTCTAACTTGTATTTTTTTTTAACAGTTTTGTTTTTAATTAAAATTAATTTGTAACAGTATGTTGAAATGGTCAGTGGGCTTGACACAGTGGTACCTAAAGCCACATACTAATGACAAACAGCAGTCACCCAGAGCAGCTAATGCCCCAGTGGCCTAATGGATAAGGCACTGGCCTCCTAAGCCAACGATTGTGGGTTCGAGTCCCATCTGGGGTGGTGACGACAAAGGCTTTTATTAAAAACGTGACTTAGTGTAACTGATCAGATGGAGGCCATTTGTTTAGAAAGACTTGAAGTTCCAGCAGCCAGCATCGGTCCACTTTGATATTCTCTGAGCGCCTGCACGTGTACTGAATATGACAGCTAACGTTAACAGATCAGAATGCCAGGTGACTGCGTCAATAAACACAACCAAATGAGTCAATAAATAACAGGAAATAATTCAGTGTGAAAAAGTAATCACCCCCTTAAAGTTGGTAGCTCGTTATTCTATCTAACTGCCATGATTCTACTCCAACACTTTCAGTAATTGTTTGTTCACACATCCAGATTTACACATAACGTCTGTTCAGAGTCGCCAGTCACATTAATGGTAGGCCTTTGGACTGTAGAAGAAAGCCGGAATGAGAGAATAGAACAGTTCAAAACTGAAGCTGTTTGGTGGTGCACCATGGGGTTTGAGTGCTACTCCCCACAACGTGATATGGCAGCTCCAGAGCGGTGCCAAACAGAATAAAACCGAGTACTACTGCGCATGTAGGGATGATATCATGGGCACCAAGTACGGCGAAATACTGACTTTCATGTCCGACTGACATGTAATATGTCGCCATATACAATAAAGTTGTATTTAGAAATGATGACTAAAAGCACCTTCATATCACGTTTCATGAGTACGTCCTCAAATCCCTTCAGTGATGTGAAGGTACAGCGCAGTGTGCTTGTGCAGCGGTTAGCACTGTTGCCTATCGACTTCTTGCCCTGCTTGCACCCTTTGTGTTCACTTCGCTGTTATCCAGGTACTCCAGTTACCTCTGCCGTCCAAAGACGTGCATGTTAGATTAAGTGGCAAGTTCACACAGGCTCTCTAACTCTCTTCATTGAGCAGTTTCCTCTTCTTCAGGAGGACAGTCACGTAAATAAAGCCAGATATGAATCAAAATGCTGCTACCGTGGAACTCAACAGGAAAATCCAGTTTCTGAGCATGGGTGGACCAGTCAACATAATGGCAATTAAAGACAGTTTCTTTCTAAAGAAAGCATTTTGCCCTTTGCCTGTAGAATGTGAAGCAATATTAAGGCAGGCAGAGTCAAGAGTGGATAGTCCACTTCATAGAAGTGCAAATGGGAGTGACGTACAGAATGGAGAGAACCCTGAAAAAGACATCTATCTATAAGTTATAAAAAAAAAAAGTAATTTATTATACTGTATAGTCAAGAGTGTGACCATTTAGATGTGTTTATGGGGACTGAATTATAAGGAAAACGGGCAGGAGTTGTAGCCGATACCTGGGATACGACACATCTGTGTTTCTTCTGAAAGCTACTAAACCCAAAGGAGGACAACTGGGTCCTTCTCAATAATAAACCTGCTCAACAGCAAGCCTTAGGATTACTCTGAGAAAGGACCGTAAGCCATCTACACACTGCATGGGAGCTACTGTGACAGTCACACACACCATTAACACCTGCAGCGACATTCAAATAAAGAGAACCCTACTCGTCTTCATTTGTCCTCTCTGTGTGTTAAAATAAGATGTGCATTTGATAGATAGATAGATAGATAGATAGATAGATAGATAGATAGATATGAAAGGCACTGTAATTATATAGATGGATAGATATGAAAGACACTATATAATAGATAAATAGATAAGGCACTATTTAATAGATGGATAAGGCACTATATAATAAATAGATATGAAAGGCACTATATAATAGATAGATAGTATAGTTGACAGGATGGAAATGGAAGTGCAGGGGATGAGAAAGTGAGGGACAGAAGCAGATGTAGTTGGCTAAAGTAAAAGACTTGAAGGAAAAAGGATGGGTGGGATCCTTAGGTTGGAGGTGCACGGCTGAGCTACTGAGAAGGTTGATCTGGCAGAGTCTCTGCATACAAGTGAGAAACGATAAAGAGGTAGAAGAAAAACGATTAATTCTACAACATTTTATATACAGGGTGGTCCAGTTCTAATTATGCAGATCCAGATCGTCTGGATGACTTTAATTTATGCGGGGACGATTCCAGTTTGGAGCGAAGTCGATTCTTCATTTCGTCAGTTCGCGCACTTCTCGATGGTCCGGGATTTTTCGGGTGCTTTTCTATGTAATAAACTTAATAAGTTATAGCGTAATGAAAATTGCACAATTAGATCTGAACCACCCTATATTTCAAGTGCACGTTCACCAACAGTTGTTATTCGTAGTTACACACCATGAAAGGTGCAGACAGAAAGCATTCTTGATGGTAACCCTCATTGCCCCGTCCTCGTGTTCCCAAGTACGTCATACTGTCGTGACACTGAATGCATTTGGTGGGAGACCCCCAGTTTGTGAAAGTCTTCCTGCACTGCACACGCCATGCATTCCTACCTTTGCGCCAGGTTTCTTCGCTGTAATATTTTTTTTGCCAAATGACAGCAGCTTTCTCTTTCGATCTCTCGGGGCTGCCTGTGTTCGAGAATGGAGCCGGAGTTCGTGACTTTCCTCTTCTGTCCGCTGTGCCAGGAGCTGCTCACCGAGCCCGTCTCCATTCCGTGCGGACGCACTTTCTGCGAAGGCTGCCTCAGACAGCTGTGGGATGACAGCGAACGCAAAAACGAAAACTTCGGCTGCCCCACCTGCAAAGAAGTTTACAACCCCCGACCGCACGTGTATAAGAACGGCATCGCCGCGGAGGCGATCAAGTACTTGAAGAAGCGGCGCCTGAGCCGCCCGGGGGAGAAGCTGGCGGGCCCCGAAGACGTGGCGTGCGATGTGTGCAGCGTCGTGAAGCGCAGAGCCGTCAGTTCGTGCCTCACCTGCCTGGCCTCTTACTGCGAGACGCATATCAAGCCGCACAGGACCGCCGAGGCTCTGCAGAGGCACGTGCTGGACAAACCGACCGCCAACCTGCCGTGGAAGCCGTGCGCGGAGCACTGCAGGCCGCTGGAGTTGTTCTGCCGGACCGACAGCAAGTTCATCTGCGCCGTGTGCTTGGTGCGCGGGCATCAGGGGCACAGCGTGGAGATGGCGGACGAGCAGGTGAGGGTGGACATCCTCTGTATGACTTTGAGCGAATAGCATTTCATATTTGGTTAAAATCTGACCTGCCATTATGGACTCTGCTTTTAAATTTGTTAAGGACAGTTTAACAATGATCTTAAATTGTCCCGGGTGGGCTGCCGCCATGCCCGGGATTTGTTCCCGCTTTGCGCACTGTGCTGCCAGGGATTGGCTCCAGCAGACCCACGTGACCCTATAGTTAGGCTATAGCAGGTTGGAAAATGGCTGGCTGGCTGGCTGGCAGTTTAACGATGGCTGGATCCAGTCCTGGACGGGACGCCAGGCAATTGTGATATTCAGCATGCACACAGGTACACTCGCACCGTTCACGGGCCGTCTGAACACGTGGGCATAATGGGCACTGGCTGATAGCCCCAGGAGCTTGGGAGCCCACAGTGTTTCTGTTTTGCAATCAAAACGGGGCCCCAGCACACTACTTTGATGCTGTGAAGACAGCCGTGCACTCCGCTGTCAGCCTAACTGACACATTTAGGCGATCAGAGTAGAAATTACACTTGCAGAACCTGCAAACTCCACACAGAGTGACTTTGGACCCAGTGCTGTGGCAGATGGCCCTTGCCACCAAAAATAAAATTGAGATAGCATAAAAGATAATCAGATTCCTACCTGAGATCATTTTCCAATGACCAGTGGCTCAACAGCTATAGACAATTTCCCAGTCATCTGGTTAGCTAAATCTAAAACCTTCAAGCTGACATTGCATTTATTCAGCAAAGCTTTTAAAGGGTGACGTAATAAATGCTGGCACCCTGTGAATTTGGCTGAGTTTGCCGACACAGAACCTGCTTAATTCAAGTCAGAGTTATGGGGAGTTGAAATCTATGATGGCAGCATCACTGGGCAGACTCCCTCAGTCGTCCACACCAGGGTATTGAGGCAATCTGACGTCTCTGGTCAGCTTAACTTGGGTTTGTGGGGGAAGTGTGAGTACTCGGAGGAAAACAATCCTCCATTCATGGTAAGAAAATAGCAAACGGGGGGATTTGAACCCGAGACTCGGGAGGTAACCACTATACCTCCATTTGCTCCATGTTCTGAGCTCTTATTTATTATAGGAGTGCAGCATTCTAGATTAGCAATGTGATGGGTAATGGAGGAGCAGCCTTCCTCCTTCCATAGTCAATTTTATAATCATTAATTATAATTATTATAATTACTATTCTAGTCAGGCCCTGTGATGATCTAGTTTGTTAGACGGATTGAGTGAGCATGGGGGAGTCATGAGGTTGCTAGAAAGGGCTGTGTGGTGCTCCCAATATACGTATAAAGAACGAAGGTCTTTAGAGTCCTTGCTATATGGCTGCCAGACATGGACGCTATCCAGTGACGTGAGGTGAAGACTGGACTCTTTGGAGAGTCCTTGGGTACGGCTGGTCTGACTTTGTGTTGCTCATGGAGTCCCGAATGAGGCACATTACCTGCATTGTGAGGGAGCGTCAGTTATCGTACTACGGCCATGTGGCACGATTTCCAGAGGGTGGTCCAGCTAGCAGAACCCTCATTGCTGAGGACCTGAGTGGCTGGACCAGGCCAAGGGGTGGCTTCACGTAACACCTGGCTGCAGCAGATAGGAGGTCATTTCCGGAGGGTGGGACTGGTTTGCCTGATGGGTTACCAACCAGGATCCTGAGCAGTTTGGTCGTGTGGTGGGTGAGGCAACGCGCTGTACCAGTACATGGGCCTCAACATGAGGTAGCGATAAACAGAGGGGAGGACATTTTCTCCACATGCAAAGTGTGCATTTATGTTTGTTTAAATTGTACAGTGGACGACAAAATCTAAATGTGGCATGCCGCTTGTTACGTTTTATCACCTTTATCTAAAGATACTGTATAAATGAAGATTAAAGCTTGATATGTCCAGAAATGTTAAAAAAGAGAAAAAAAAAACAAACCACTTCACGGAGTGTACGTCCCTTTTCATAAGTATATCTTACAATGGTGAACTGACCCATGCCAGCCGAGACCCTGCCAACCGAGATGTTCACAATCCTCTTACTGAATAGTGTAAAATTAATTTCTAAGTCAGCTAAAAACAAGCACTGAAGAACGAGACCCCACTCTGCCTCCCCTTACACACACACACGCACTGTATTTAACTGAAGGGGTCTGTATGTCTCAGTACTAAGTTAGTGGAGGTCCATCGTCTTTATGTCTTAAATGCAGATTTCTAATACAGTTTAATACATAAAAGAGAGAACCAGTGACAACATTGTTACAAGTTGTTGTATTGTCCCGTGTTACAGAGGACTGTGAAATTTTGACTTGTGTGTGCAACCAACAGTGAGGGGGGGGACAGAAAAATAAAATCCTGTTCTGCTCCATCTAAACCCCCCCTCCCCCTCCCCGAAGGCACTGTCACTTACTCGCTGTATCAGGCTGCCATTCAGCTTTCCTAAGTGGACTAACTGAAAGAACTCCATAGCGACTGACTAAGCCGCATCTGTCTGCGTCTCTGGTGGACGGGCGCTTTTACCTCACAGGCCACAGATTTAGCGTCTCCCCTTCCTTTTTTTGCAGGATTCCCAAGGCGGCTCAAACCAGCACCCTGATCAGGTGAGCATTCATCTTCAAGAAATCGGACTTGTATGGTGGGGTGATAAGTTAAACAAAAGATGAAAGAAGAGGTGGGCGGTTTGAGCTAAATAAATTTTTTTTCCCCTATACCCTGACTTACCAAGAAATAATAATGTGTTTTTATAAATCCAGTAGGGTAAAACTTGACTTGAGGGTCTTTTTTTTTTTTTAGTCATCAGAATAAAAGAGTAGATAGCTCAGTTATTAAGAGAAAAGCGAAACCATTTAGCATGGCAGAATGTATATAAAACCGGCTGGAGAGTCGGAGAGATTTAATTTCAACCAGTAACACATTCCTGTTGTGGCAAGTTGTAGGGTTTCTACTGCGTGGTAACATCCGCTGTCAAACCTGCTTAACCCAATTCAGAGTCGCTGAGGGGTTTGGAGAAGCAGGTCGTATCCCAGCTACATCAGGCACAAGGCAGGAGCCAGCCCTAGACTGAGTGCCAGACCACTGGAGGCCCACGTAAACAGGCGGGTTTAGAGTTGCCAGTTAACCTAACCGGTGCGTTGCTTCAGATGTAAGAGGGAAACTGGAGTATAATTATACATTTATATAGTGCTCTTCTGGCTACTCAAAGCACTTTACTGACCACCAATGTGTTGCATCCCTCAGTACGTTCATCACATTGGCTCTCCATCTCCACTTCACCACCTAATCGCTAATCAGAGACAGGGGATGATTAAGGGGCCAGAATGACTAGGCCACGGACAGCGGGATACACTCTACTTTTTAATGACCAGAAAGTCGGCATCTTAGACAACATGCGTGGGGTTTGAATCCAGCATGTTGGACATACAAGATAGCACTGCTAACCACTACATCATGGAGCTCATCTGATATCTCTGATTACTGACGACTGTGGGGTCATCAAAGTCCAAAGCTGAATCTGGCCACAACATTAGGCTGGTTTGGTGTGTTATTTGCTATGGATCCACTTTGGCTGGGGACATTCTCCAGTGCCCAGCTTTTACAAAGTGGTGAGGACAACATTTAACTGTCCATTTATCCAAAAGTACTAAAGATATGTCCTGGACATAACACAACGTGACAAGATTTATGATCTAACTCAGGGATCACTATCTCTGGTCCTGGAGGACCACATGATGGAAAATGTAGTGAGAGCGAAACAGTCTTTAACAAAATGAATGAATGACGTAGATGCATTCTGCATAGTTGTCACAGCAGACAATCATGGACCACACTGTTAAGTTCCTATTGATGAGTATTCTATAAAAAGAATTCATATATCTTGGATAACACGGGTACCACTGCTTGGTGCCTATAAAGTGAAGAAACTGAGAGACCCCGCCAATGGGAAGTGTCCCACTCGCCACTTTTTTTTTTCTCCCTCAAATATGAAGCTTAGGTGATGCATAATTTTGAACTGCAGGATAACAATAAATCTTTTTGAAGAGCTAGTCCATTTTCATGTTCACACAAGTGCCCAAAAGTCTTGTCTAGAAAACACAATTTTTCATTTCTTCATTCAGTAACGTGATACAGGGCCGACCATAATGTTTTCAAACCCATGTAATCCCAGTTAGGGTCACAGAGGAGCCAAATCTCATAGCATCAGGCACAAACCCAAAGAAGCCCTGGATGAAGTGCCAGTCTGTCATAAGATGGCCAGACAGGCAGATCCACAATGACATGCACACAGAGCCAGTTCAGAATCTCCAATTAGCCTAACATGTTTTTGGGATACTGGAGGAAAACCTGAGAACCGAGACAAAAATCAACACGAATGAAGGAAGAACTTGCAAACTGTTTAAAGACACTGGGAGACTGGAGCCATTTTGTTGGATCCTTAAGGCAGCAGCATAATGCACTGGGACAAATGAAGTAGACACCTCTAATATATATATATATATATATATATACACTTTTTAAAAACCACGCTTATATTAAGTGTACTAAAAAGTAAAAAATACCTCTCTCATACATCACTCGTAAAATGAAAGGTGGGCGCTTTTGCTAAGATTTTAAGTGTTTATTGAATGTTGATTGATGAAAAGCGCCCACCTTTCATTTTACGAGTGATGTATGAGAGACTTATTTTTTACTGTACACTTTTTAACTTAATATAAACGTGGTTTTTAAAAAGTATTTTCAACTTTTTAGTCTTAGGTTTGTTTTAGTATAATTTTGTAATCAATATTTTAACACTTCCTTTAATATTTCTATCCATTACTAGGGCCATCTATTGGTGAAATCTTTAACTATTTTTCATATGAAAATTTAATTTCTAAATTAACATGGACTAATTGATCAATTAGTGAAACTGATTATTGATTCATGTATTGTCATCGCAAGAAAGTAAGTGTGCAAAATTTCAAGTCATTTGGACAATAGGAGGTGGGTTAAATATCGATGACAAAATTTGTACCAGACAACAAACAGGTGAAGTTAAAATAAGCGTGGTAATAATAATATAACCTGTTTTACTTATTTATTTATTTTGCAGAATTCGCAGGAGACACACAACCTGTATAACCAAGAGGCAAGTTCATTTCCTTTTCTTGTAAGCCTAAAGGTGTTTGCCCTGATACGATTTTGTGGTGTTGTTTTGTTTTCTATCCGTTCCTGTTTCCAGGTGTCATCATGTGCATAGCTCATTTAATTCCCAAAGTGCCTTCTCATTGATAACAACTGATATATCTATGTTGTTCCTCTGCTCTAAACCCTAATTGTTTTTATATGAATACAAGAAAAATGCAGATGTTTCTTATGTCTTATTTCCAACCAACTCAAGAAAACCAGGATCCTGCCGACTACTCTTTCTGCAGTGAGTGTCTTTTTGAGTTGCTCAGAAGAGTGATAGTTTTGCTACTACATGCTGTGACCCCCCAGACTCTTCCTGAAGTATAGGCATATCATTGGGTGGGGGGGGCGGGGGTGTGTGTCATTGACTGCTAATTTTCATTCTTTCTAAATCCGTGACAGTGGCAGGAACAACACCCAGACAAGGGTGCAAGTCACACCATGACTAGCTGCCATTTCTTTCAATCACACATTTACTCCGACTGTATTGTCGTGAGAGTGACAGACAGCACTCACAGCCAGCAGCAGTGCACTGTTCACGTCTACCACTAACCCTGTGATGTCTTTGAATGCCAAAATATAATCTGGTTTTACAGTACGGTTTCTCTTTTACAACACGTTATGCTTATATTTAACACGTATAAAGTATTCTCTGCATACACGATACACATTTATATTCTTTGTAGAAGATTTTTCAGCAACGGAAGTTTTATCCATCATGACCACAGGCCGTTGTCTGTCTGACCTGGTTAACAAACACACCGTTTGTCTTTTACTGTTTCAATCACCAGCAGCACTATGAGCTCCACCTTCAAGAGGCGTTGGATTGGATTAGAAATGTGTCGCTGAGCGAGACGTCTAATTATCCCCACACACTTTTAAGCACAGTTCACTCAAGGTTGTCTCCATATGTACTGGCTCTGCGAGACTACCCGGTACTTAATTCAAGTGGCTTTTGGTCACTTTTTAAAGCTGGATTTTATATAAGCAGCTGGCAGAGAAAAGCCAACGCTAAATATTGTAGTTCTCATTTCTTTCCAAAAAGTAGATAGGAGGGAGGACACAGATGGAGCAGAAGGGGTCTGAAAATCCACAATTTCATTCACCCCTTGACAAGGAAAGAATGGGACCCAATTTTGAGCTTGCTTTAAGTTGAATAGGCTGCCAAAATTCAAATCACTGCTGTTGGAAAGTTTATATAAACGGAGCATCCAAACAAAATCTTTGCACACGCCTGTTTCCACGCTCACTTCGAGATGTATAAAAACTTAACTTGACGTAAAGTCGCGCACATTTTCACGGCCTCCTCACACCATGCGTATGCACATTTCTGCTCGGTTTTGCAAACTGGCATCACCCAGCATCAAAGCAGTGCTACTGTTTTTGTGTGGTTTTCCTTTCTCTTTCATATTTGCATCCCTGACACAGACTAACAAATACACTGAAATGAATTCCATATCAAAGTAGTCTGCAGTTTCGTCTGAAATGCTCATACTTGTCTATTAGCAGCCATTTCTAGATATACATTCTTCTTCTTCTTCTTTCGGCTGCTCCCGTTAGGGGTTGCCACAGCGGATCATCTTCTTCCATATCTTTCTGTCCTCCTCATCTTGCTCTGTGACTCCCATCACCTAAATGTCCTCTCTCACCACATCCATAAACCTCCTCTTAGGCCTTCCTCTTTTCCTCTTCCCTGGCAGCTCTATCCTTAACATCCTTCTCCCCATATACCCAGCATTTCTCTTCTGTATTAGTTATTGTAATTATAAGCAGAATTAAAAGATGGGGTCTGAGCAGTTTGGTTTATTAATGAAGATAAGAGAGAACAGCAGATGAAAACATTAGAACAACTGTGATGAAAACGGGCCGTTGTGCCTAACACACTTGTGTGTGCCGTTTACCCGTATTATCTAAAATAATCGAAAAGTCCTGCTCTCCACCACACCACTTGGTAATGTAATCCAGAAGGAAGCTTATTAGACATGGAAGACAGACAATCGGTTAGGAGCCAGTGGGTTTAGGGACCCTGCTAATCTCTTGGAGAGACACTCGAGCAGGAATTTTCAATTTTCACACGGGTGCTTTAAAGAACAATTAGGACACTGCCTGAGGAGGCCACATAACATACGTTGTATTTTATTTCGGCTGGAGAGCTTCCTCGTGTGACAATAAGTGACTGAAATCACACTGTAGCACCTTTAATGTCATGAATAGGAGGACCTTTAATGATCATGCTATGAAAAAGTTTTCAGCTTTATTCAACATTTGGGTTTTAATTTAATTTTAACTTAAAAATCTGCATTCTTTAGGAATATTTTAATTTTTCCATGCAAATAACACATCTTTTTCTTTGTAGGGCTCTCAAGATTCAAGAAAACCACAGATCAAGGTGTATTTTTTTTAAATAATGTTTTTTTTTTATATTCTACTAAGTGTACTGCCAGCAGGCGGCCCGGTGGCGCAGTGGTAGCGCTGCTGCCTCGCAGTTAGGAGACCCGGATTTACTTCCCGGGTCCTCCCTGCGCGGAGTTTGCATGTTCTCCCCATGTCTGCGTGAGTTTCCTCCCACAGTCCAAAGACATGCAGGTTATTGCATTGGCGATCCTAAATTGTGCTTGGTGTGTGTGCCCTGAGGTGGGCTGGCGCCCTGCCCAGGGTTTGTTTCCTGCTTTACGCCCTGTGTTGGCTGGAATTGGCTCCAGCAGACCCCCATGACCCTGTGTTAGGATATAGCAGGTTGGACAATGACTGACTGTACTGCCAGCACTCTTACTAAGCAAGCTGAAAAGAGTAAGGACCGGGGGTCTCATTTAGGCAATTCGTGTTGATTTGAGCATGAAAAATGGCATAAAAGCAAAATAAATCTGATTTTAGAAAATCTGGTGTACAGACATTTCTAATGCAATTTCCCTTTATAAGTCATAATCACCTTGTAAATGTGCATACATGAAGATGCCTTAACCCCGCCCAGTTGCCATGCTGAGCCAATCATATATGGACTATGGTAATAAGACTCTTAGATATGCAATCTTAAAGCTGTGGGTTCTGCCAGTTACCTTATCATCAAGGCACCCACCACGTACAGCATCGTCAGCAAGCAGTCAGCCAAAGCTACTTTGCTTCAAAATGTAAGTGAATCATGAGTTGACTCAGGCCACCAAGCCATGTTTGTCAGTCTCTTCTTGGCATCACAGATGACTTGTGTATTAGTGGAGCGTAACTGCTTAAGGTTAAGAAAAGCAGCTTCATTCTCACTAGGCATAGTCGTCAATTTTCCCAACATTAGGAAAACTGGGCACTGCTGTAAATTGCCTTTTTATATTAGCATGTACAACCAAACCATACAGAAAGCTGAATGCAACCCCTCGCCAGTCATTCCAGTACAGCAGGGATGATGGAGCTGAAACTTGGCCAAGATATTCCTGAGCTGTCGGCCAGTGCACTCTGATAGGTGTCTGTTGCCAGAAAGCCAACTGTTGCTGGTGTATCCTGATTTTAGGCAGCCTGTCTGTTTAACGCCGGGGCCATCTTAGCACAAAGTTTCCAAGAGAATGGCTCTTGATGGCCTAAATCGGTGCATAAGCCAGTCGTCATCATGGGCACAAAGACCCTGCTGGTCCCTAAAAGCTCCTTCACTTCATACGTGACCATTTGCATAGCCTTGAAGCAGTGCCAAACGAGTCAAGTTGTGTCAAACTATAACTATAGCTATAGGGCACGAGATTTAGAGCTTTCTGGCCGCAGGGCGTGAATCACGTCTCTGTGTTTATTGCGGCTTGGATTCTAAATCTGAGAAGTGACAATAGGTAGTCGATAGAAACCGAAGAAAAAAAACAAAAAGGATGTTCAGTGTAAATACGTGCATTGGCTGTACTAGCCCAGCCTATACATCATATTCATAACTTTTGAGGTTTATAATGTCAATTCACATCATAATAATGGCTTGGTGATATGAATTATTGTACACGAGTTGCAATTTATAGAGTTAAGCTGCATTTCCCTACTTGATTATTATAATTGTGGTGGCAAAGCTAGTAATTGCTTTTAAAACAGAATGTGTGTTACAGGGTGCGATGAGGATGGATTGGAATAGAAATGAAGACATTAGAGGGTCAGCTCAGATGGGACGGTTGGGAGACAAAGTCAGAGAGGCAAGATGGTGTTGGGTTGGACATGTGCAGAGGAGAGATGCTGGGTATATCAGGAGAAGAATGCTAAGGATAGAGGAAAAGAGGAAGGCCTAAGAGAAGGTTTATGGATGTGCTGAGAGAGGACATGCAGGTGATGGTGTAACAGAGGACAGAAAGATATGGAAGAAGATGTACTGCTGTGGCGACCCCTAACGGGAGCAGCCGAAAGAAGAAGAACAAGAACACAAAATGTTTGTTAGGTGCTAAATCAAAATTGGGTCATTCAGCAAGATGTGGATTGCAGTTACGGAGAATAACATCTAATTAAAAATCCACAACTCCTGCAAAGGCTGCTGCCTCCTTGATCTGTTGTGTTTTTGTTTTGCAGGCTTTGCTGGAGCGGTTTACGGAAGAGGCAAGTATTTTTCATTTTTTCTGTAGCTCAGTTCACTCCAAGATACAAGTATAAGATTTGTGGTGGGGAAAAAAAAAGAGAGATGGTCCATTCGGATGAATGAGAGTGGGGCTTTGCTTTATGGCTTAGCATTTGATATGACAGCTCAGCAGTAAACTTTAGCACTGACTGCAAGAGTGACGTTTGACCAGCCATGTTGGGTTCTGAGGCTGAGAGAAACCATAAACAGAGAGTGCAAAGGCTCTGATCATTTAGTCTGAACGGGGGAGCTGGGATATCAAAGTATAGTGCAGTTCAGAGAAGTCCTCAGAATGCTTTCTTGTCAAAATAACGTATTTGGAAAAGATGCATAGCAGTGAGGAGAAGAAAAATGTCTCGTGCACTTGTTTGTGGATATAGTATGTGTGTGCGCTATAAGCACAGGTAGTGAGGCGTTGCCCAGAGTGAAGGCAGACACAAAGGTACGACCTGATAGGGCAACTAAAAGTGAGAAAACCACAACCTGGCAAATGGATGGCACCCTCACCGGCACAGCTGGGCTGGGATCTCCAGGGGCAGAATACGACGTGAGTGTGAGCGGATTTCCAGACAGATGAATTTTCCAAAGCCATCAAAGTACAATATATTCCAAAAAAAGATGCTGAACATTTTCCTGATTACAAGAAGGTAGCTTGGGGACTGAAAGCGTAACAGAAATACCTTATTTCCTTTGGTCAGAGGGCAAGAAGCTCAAGAGAAATAAGGGGGTCAGACCCTGCATAAAGGCAACAAAAAGGGAAAAAGTAAAGGATGCCAGCACCACTCCTCAAGGCTGGCAGGTGCTAGGAAAGAATATGGTACCCAAGAGGGAGCAGGAAGCTCAGATTTGGTCTTGGAGCAGCCAGGAATGTACTCCAAGTGTGTACTGAATAGTGGTCTCTATGAAGTAACTGGGTGAGATTATTGGGACAGTTAGATAAACACACGAGCTTGACGAACTGAATGTTCTCCTCTCGTTTGTCAAATTTACAAATTCATCAAAGGACCACTAGGTGCCACTGTGAGCTAGTGGCCCGGTAGTTTGGCACAACATCTCAGACCCCGGAAGTAAACCCGGGATTGAGTTTAAAGGGCGTTTTCTTGCTTATGAAATTCTGAGTCTTAAGCAGGGGGTTTCATTGAATCTTTTTTAAGATCTAGCTGAGAATGTGCAGAGGAATATTTAAAAACCCAAGAATTTACTAGGGACAGTTTTGCTCAGATGGCCTTCCCTATCAATTGTGGAATCTCACTAGAAATGTGTGACGCCCAAGTGCATTTCTCACTGGTGACATTTGGGAGCTCATCCAGGATTAGTTGAAGTTGGGTGGGGTGGGTTGCATTGCAAAGCTCAAACGGAGAGAGCCCCCTGTGAACATCAGACGCCTTCGCAGTCACAAGCCCGATTGGTCACTTGAGTTTCCTTGAGCTCTACCAGCTAAGAGGGCCGTACTGTGAACTGAGTTCAACATGTCTGAGTGAGGATAGGCAACAATTTGGTCAGTGAATTTCTGACCGGTGTCAACATCATTATAGGGCAAATCAATATTAAAACCTTATTCATGCTTAGAATAGGATTTCTAGGATATGCCCCTGGTGGCAATCCTTCAGTTACTGGTGCTTTACTCAGACTTGATTAATTACCATCTTCACACTGGCTCTCTGTCTTAGAAGACTGCTCTCCATTAATGTGGGTGACATCATTTATGTCCTATAATTCTGTGTTGGCTGATATGACTTCATACACAGTGATATGCTGGGCTGGTAACATCACTTCAAGATGGGCCCATCAAATCAGCAAGCTGATTAAAAAGGGCCGACTTTGTTATAGAAGAAGAGAATGAAAACAAAACCAAGTGCATTATGAACAATGCTGCACATCAAATCTCTGACACACCAGTGCTGGGAACTTTCAGTCAACAAATTATTCAACAGAAGCATGACGGGAAGAGCCACGGGGGCTTCTTTATACCATTGGCAATATGGCTGCGTAAAGTCTCACTGGGACTGCGCTCCTATCATTAGCCCAGTCAGAAATGTTCCTTTCTGCTTTTTGTGTAATTTTCACGTATGTTTGAGGATGGTGCTTGTTTTTATAATACAGTGGTACCTCAGTATACGTCCTTAATCCATTCCAGATCCTTGGACTTATACCAAACAGGACGTATACCAAACAAATTTTTCCCATAAGAAATAAAGGGAAAATGATGAATCCGTTCCCATGAAAAAAAATCGTATTGTTATTGGCATATTATATATTGATAGGGTTGTATAAAATATTTTAAACACTGCTTAATACTAAAATACATAAATACAAAAGCAATTAGATGAAATAAATGAAAATTTAGCCTCAGTTTACTTTATAATAACGTCTTTTGTTTTTCACAATCATAGATACCGTCGTTCTCGGCATACGGTATGCAGCAGCCAAGTCCCGGATATGTATGCCACCGTCAAAAAAACACAAAATCACGTGAAAATTCACAGAGAGTTATAGCACGGGTTGTTCACTGAATTCTAGCAACTGGCGCACTGACACTCATGGGCAGTCGTGGCTTTGTCTCGAGAGGTAAACAAGGGTAGCGCACGGTGTTCTAGCACGCGAGTCGTATTCCAAACAAAGGTCGTATACCAAGCAAAATTTTTCAAGTCCAAACAGGACGTATACCAAGTTGGACTTATTCCAAAGCGAACGTATACCAAGGTATTTCTTAACTCACTGTATTTCTTAACTTTGGTAAACTAAATCTCCCCATTGGGACAAGAAAGTGGAATCTATATATCAAATCTGTGGTATATAGGGCTTTATCTATCTACAGATCTGTCTAGTCTGTGGTCTATAGTGTGTTATCTATCTGTATCCTGCCTACTATACTATCTATCTAGACTGTGGTGTATTCTGCGTTTCACATCTATCTTTCTATCATATAGTGTCTTTCAGATCTATGTATGTATCTAGTCATTATTAACTAGATACATACATAGATCTGAAAGACACTATATGATAGTTAAATAGATGTGAAACGCAGAATACACCACAGTCTAGATAGATAGACTTTTGTATAGTAGGGAGAACAGATTGATAAAGCACTATCTGTCCTGCCTACTATACTAAAATCTCTCTCTCTATCTTGCCTACTATACTAAAATCTATTTCTCTAGACTGTGGTGTATACTGCATCCCTCATCTATCTATCTAACTGTCTATGAAAGCCATCAGAATGTCTGCTGTATGTTTAAGAATGCTGGGTGTTAACTATCCCTCTTCTGCCACCGGTCAGCCTGCAGCAGTCTCCCTGGCCTTCCACTATTGATCACAGTTTGGGGTCCCCTGTCTCCAAGCATCTTGTTACACAGAGTGCTGTGACCTCCTCCTTTTGGTCATACACCAAGGGGCACAGCCTACTGTCTCCTAGTGGTGCCCATCTTTTTCAGGTAGTGTGCACAGGAGCTGTTTGTGTGCCAATGTGACTTGTCACTGCTCACTTTACCCTCTCCCAGCCTTTTCTCTGCCATGTGCCTCACTGGCCATCCTTCGTCACTGTGTAAAGAATATTAGAACTCAAATGAATAACATGTTTGTCCATTTTTCCAACCATGCAGGTCTTTGTAAAGATGCAGTGGAACAAAAAGGCAAGTTCTTTCTTCATTATATTTAATACTTTTAATCTCCGGGGACTGTGCCAGCATTGTAACGTCGTACAGTTCAGTGGGTTCTTGGTCAGTTTGAATGCTTTAGAGTCAGAGAGTGGGAACTGTCATGGTTTGGTAGGGGTCTTGCTCATAAGTTTATTATTTTGTTCATTTGTTTCTTTTATTGGTGTTGTGAAATTCCCTTTGCTAATCTTTTCCATTAGTTTAATTCCTTTGCCTTCAGATTTCCTTAATTGTATAATTTTCATCTTTTGAATTTAGTTGGTAGTGAAGTAATTTTGAAGTTTGCAGTTTGAATCCTAGTTTTTAAAATGTTCTGCTCATTAAATTTTATTTTATTTGTGTGCCCAGGTTTTTTGACTGTTTTACCTTCCCCCTATGGTAATAATCAAGCAGTCTGATGCTGCATTCACATTCTATGTGGAAAAATAAAAAATGTCAGCTTCCCAGTGGGGAATGTTCATATAAATGCTCTTCTAAGTGAAAGCTAACAGTGGGAGTCTTCAGGGGCAACTTTTTATGTCCAAATTTGTCACATTGTGTTATATAACAATGACGTCTGATCTTATTTTCTTACATAAAATACAAAATATGCTTAGGCTGAAATGGCATTATGTGGTCGCTTTGCATCTGCTTATTACATTTCCTCTCCTTTTTATCTTCAGAAAAAATACATTTCATTTTTTTGGTGTCAATTGACCAGTAAATCACCAGTGACCTTGCATTTCTCCCAAAATTATGACCAGAAATGCAAGGGAGCAGAACAAGATGGGAAGGTTTAACATCTCAAATTGTAACTATAAGCACATCAGTGCAGCATAAGGAGGGACCTGATCATCTGTCCACGTGCCCGGGCAGCATTTGTGACTGCGAAAATGAAAGTACAGTATACTCATACGGTCCCTGTGTGCGTACAGGAGCTAAAGCATCACTTCAGTGCTTTTTTAGCATAAAGAGGTGCTAATGTGAGTCATCAGTTGGATATTCCATGATGACTTGCAGTAAAATGTAATTTTAGCATGGACTTTATTAAAAATTAATGACATGGGTAAAAATCTGCTTTTATAAAAGTTCAAGAGCACATTCTGCTTTCTAACTAACGATGCAAACTGAAAATCGTACTACTTTTGGAACAAATCTTGGGCTGCCTGGTACTGTATATTGGTGAGAGACAGAGTGTGTGTGTGTGTATGTATTTTATATAAAAAAATCTGTCTATCTGCTTTTCACAAGAGAACTACTTAACGGATTTACATCGGGTTTTTTTTGTAGAACTTGCTTGAAAATTCCGGTTGATTTTGTGACTTGTCTCATTGGTTACAGGATCAATTTATTCGCAGGAATCCGAGAGGCAGGCTGTGGGCTGAGGGGAGGGGGAGGCAGGACCTCAGGAGTAGGGAGCCGGGCAGGGTCCTCCTCACTCACGCGCCAGCCTCCGTTCGAGTCACTCTACCTCTCGCAACGTGTTCGAGTGTACCTTCCCTCCACTTACCTAGCGATACCAGTATGTTCAGCAGATATTATCATCTAGAGCAGGGGTGCCCAATGTGTCGATCGTGATCGACCGGTAGATCGCAAAGGTAGTGCAGGTAGATTGCGTTGCATTAAAAAAAATCGTATATCCTCCCTATGACATTTGCCACTTGAGTGGCATGCAGGGCGGCCAGTCTGAGATCTCTCTTCTTCTCACACACTGGTCATCCCGCACGCACAATCAAACACGCAAGCTATTGCAAAACTCCAGCTGTGATCTAATTAGCCTTCCAATTTATATCGACTAAAGAAGGGATTTAAAAAAAAATGTTTGAGGAGGGTATGGGCTGGATGTGGAATTGGAAGAGGATTTTTTTCTCACAATGTCACAATCGAAGTGCGTTTGTCTGACGTCTGATCCCCGATGAGGGGTGCAGTGGAGTGTGTACACCTGATGAGCCCAAAATAGGGCGAAACACGTGTCGCGTACTCTTTACATTATTTGACAGTTAATTATGTAAACATTCTATGATCTGCTTTTTGCAACTGAAAGGGCACCCATGGTGGATGTCTGCTGACTTGTAGACCAACCACACGCGTTACATGGTAGGTAACCACCCATACAATTAGATTGTGGTTTAGACTTCGAATGAGATATATATTTATATATAATTGTTTTTAATGTAGGTACTGTAGATCATTTCGACCTGGTCATTTTAAAAGTAGCTCGCAAGCTGGAAAAAGTGTGGGCACCCCTGATCTAGAGATTGTTAAAGAGTAACGTTTGACATTTTTAAGAGACAGATCAGAACTACGTGTGTTTTAGAGGGTACCTGCTGATTGGCAGAGATATCACGGCCACGTGCTCTTCTCCCCACGCAGGGGACACTGTCCCGTCAGGGCTGAACACAGTCACATACAGTGGCAACGTTTGACGTTGCAGCGTACCTACCTTCCACTTGGCCAGAGACACCTTGCCAACTCTTTACATTTTTAGCAAAAAGATCGCAGCTATGTTCTCGCGCAAAACCAAAAATATTGTTTATCAAGAGACTCTCAGATACGAAAGCTATCAATATAATTTTTTTTCAATACAAATACAAATTTTTTTTTTTCTTTTTTCAAATTTATTTTCAAAACGTTTGCCCTGTTTCACTACTATGCGGGCAGAGCCGCGGGGGACAGCTAGTTATTAATAAAACAGCTTGGCCAGTACAATAAAAAGTTGTTCATAAAATTGTGTGGATATTAGAGTAAAATGTTATTTCATTAGCAAGAAGGAAATAAGACTTACATTTCAATCTCAAAGAAAGTATTGCATTTCTATGCTAAAATAAAACTTTTAAAAGAATCTACAAGGCAGAACGTCTCTTGTTAGAGACCGAGAAGCTTTCTGAACAAAATGTTGTAAGTGACCAGCCTGGAAGATCAAGGCTGAAGAAATAAAACTGGAATTGTACAACGTTTGGTTCATTCAGGTTAAGATTTCTTTCTTTCTATCTTCTTTCTTTTCAGTTACCTAAATCTATAAACGAGCCTTGGAATCGTTCATACAGAAGTGATTCTGTTTCCGTTACAAATCCAGAGTTTGATGAAACAGGTTTGTTACTGTCTACTGACTTTTATGTTAAGCTGTCATGTTGTGGCAATTGCTGATACTTTTAGCACTCTAAATTGAGCCTTCC
This sequence comes from Polypterus bichir lapradei, assembly GCA_026402145.1. Lineage (NCBI taxonomy): Eukaryota > Metazoa > Chordata > Cladistia > Polypteriformes > Polypteridae > Polypterus > Polypterus bichir. The sequence goes on from JANRMT010049829.1 coordinate 6,947,333, forward strand.
ACATGTTATTTAATTTTTTCACATAATTTTTTTGAAATCTATCACTCATTTTGTGTCCCTAGAATTCAGATTTAACATTACTTTTTAATTCAAAACTTACTTTTGTTTCTGTTCATTATTTTGTCTTCCCGTCGTTAAGGCAGCTCTCACGTTGTTAGGGGAGTGTCCTCAGAGGTTATGACCTGTGATTAACAGCACAACATGTTAAAAGGTCGTCTTCCATATCGGTTTTAACAAATTCAAACTCTCGTCCTTTTTCAAATCCTCATTACTAAGATCATCTTTTGGGGTTTTTAGCTCGTGCCTGAATCTTCTAACCTCAGTTTTCGTCTCACATTTTGTTTTTGGTATTTTAGAGTGGTTGACCTATTCTTCTTTTTCAAGCTTGCCTTGCCTCCCTGTTTCTCGTTAAAATTCCTCTTGCTGCTTTGCCTGCATAACACCCAGTAGAGGTAAATGAAACCCATACATCCAAAGAGGAAAAGGCCCAGGTAACAGTAAGAAGATTGTGATGCCAGGAAGAGGGTGTCATTATGTGGGGCAACCCTGACCCTGGAATTGTCTCTGAGAAATCAACACCAAGATGGCGACTGAATGGCCATTCAACTTAAAAGAAGAAGACAACATTGCATTTATATAGAGCTTTTTTAAGATGCTCAAAGTGCTTTCCATAGAGAGAAGGGAGCCACTTCAACCACCACAAATGTGCAGCACGCAGCTGGATGACGTGACGGCAGCCATTTTGGCAATGGTGAATGGGTGAGAGAAAGACAGCCAATTAGTGAGGGGATTATTAGGAGGCCAGAATGATGGGAAATTTAGCAAGGAGATCAGGATACACCCTGCTGTTTACGAAGGATGCCCTGGGGTCTTTTATGACCACAGAGAGTTAGGACCTTGATGTTACGTCTCACGCAAGGGTCGGTGCCATTTTGTATAGCACAGTGTCCCCATCACTGCCCTTTCTACTCCTAGAATTTAAATCTGTTATTTACTTTTTGATTTAGACCTTAGTTTTGATTCTTCTTAATTATTTTCACTTTTTGACTGTCATATTGGCTTCCACTATTCTAACACACCATCGTTAATGAAGCACATTGTGTTGCTATGGGCTTAACCTTGGAGGTCACGACCTGTTGGGAATAACATGACAGGATAAAAAGATCATCTCAAGTTCTTTTCCTCACTGGGTTTTGTGGATACCTAATCCTTCTTTTTGTCTCATGCTTTTTGTTTTTTTGTTTTTTTTTTTAACTAAGATTTTTGTCTTTAATTTTTTTGCCACCGATTCCTGCCTGAAACTTTCGACTTTGATTTTTGTCTCTCGATTCAGTTTGGTGCAAGTTTAGCTTGAGTTCTTGGGGACGAAACTTCTGTTTGACTTTTTGGCTACACCTTTCTCCTGGTTGCCCTTTCTCATTGTGCTTGCCTGTCTATCATAATAGGTGGCAGTAGAGGGGGTAAAGGAAGAAGGTGGTACAGTAGAGGAGCCAGCAAAAATCAAAGTGTGAGGTGTGGGGTAAAAAAATAAAATAAAGAAAACAGACGACAGACAGACTCCCGGTAGGTGAGGATTCCTGTACCTATCAATGCAGTAGATTCTTCACAAAGCGCTTCTAAAACAATCTTAACCGATGTTTTAAATTCGAGTCATAACGGACTAATTGAACATTACCTGGGGATCGCTACAACACAAGAATGAATTGTGACATTTTTAGTGGTTCTTAATAAATCAAGACATTTATTAAGAATGTGCCATTTTGCTTGACTTCTCACTACATTCAGAATGGCTAACATGGTACAACACCCTAGTACTGCAGTTATAACAGAGGGATATTCAAAAGGCCACTCTTGCTGTTGTTATCGCGTCTCAACTACTCAATAGCAGATACCAAAGCTGCATGCACCGCCAAACTTTAGGATAGGACAGTCATTGACAACGTGATCCATGGTTTGCTGTTCTCCACAGGAACAGAGTTGATTGTCACGATACCCCCCATCTATGTAGGTTTGTAGCACATCTACCAATTCCTGTTCGGTACCAGTTCAGCATGACCCAGTCCTACCTGGGAAGGTCAAAATCTGGCATGCATTTGAGTAATTTGGATGAAACGTAACATTACAGAGGTCCTCCGGTAATAATGACTTTTTCCTCACCTCCTTGTGTAAAACTAATCCTGTTTGAATATGGCTTAAGACCTACTGTATACGACCGTGATTATTTTAAAAGAAACAGCCAATATTCTGATATTCAAATAGATCGTTTTTTGTATAGTAGGCAGGATAAGAGAGTTTAAGTTTAGTGTAGTAGGCAGGATAAACTAGTAGATAGACAGAGTTTAATGTTAGTGTAGCAGGCAGGATAAACTAGTAGATAGATTGATAGACGTACTTGATTTGTCCCCAAAGGGAAATAAGAAGTTTGTAGAAGCGAGAGAGAGAGAGAGAAATATAACAAACAAAAAATTTTTAATGGACAAATTCTATAAATAAATCTAGAAATCTCAAAACACCCAATGTCTGCACTCCAGAATAATAATTTTTCTCTCACACGTTATCTGGACTGTGTCATGGTGTAGGTTTTATATTTTTATAGTCTTTTCTTTGACCTCTACAAATAATGGAGATATCACTTTGGGGATTTAGAGTTCAAAGAATTGAATGTTCAGATTGTTTCTTTGATTTAGGCCATTTCTGAGGATGATATTTTTGAAATATATCTTCTCATGGGGTCCCTGTCTAGTGTTTTCGATGAAGGTTGCCAGGCTGTGGGTGGGCAGGACAAATGGCATTAAGGTCAGCATCGCTCACTTCCTACCTGTCCAAGTTTGAGGATAAACCAAAATGAAAAGAAAAATACTCTGCGTTGTTATTTTTAAAGATATCTGTGTTTTGTGAATTCTGTTCTGCTCTTTGAACTTGATTTATGTCTTGCATTTTGGCTTAGGCTACGTGAAATATTTTTGGTTATGACTCTCTCCCAACATTTCTCTATCTACATCTATATTTTTGTTTCACAGCCTGGCCTTTATCCATCTAATTTCTGTACTCCTAGTTACAGCCTTGGCTTGTTATTAATGTTATAATCCATCCTCCGATTCCATCTTACATTAAACTCCTGCCGCCCTGCACACTTAGTACATGCTGTTTTATTCCAAAATCTGAAACAACTCACAAAAGAGTAAAGGCACTGCTAAACTTCAGAATTTCTTAAGTTAACAAATCCTCTTGAAAATAATTCTTATCCACAAAGTCCACTATGCTGAATGGTACTGTAATTAACATTTGCTTTTTTTTTTTACATTTTAGATGATCAGCTGGGAGGTGTAGATATACAAAGCGACTCCGAGCTGAGGGTGGTCTTACTTGGAAAATGTGGTGTTGGAAAAAGTGCCGCTGGAAACACCATTCTGGAAACTGACATATCTTACCCAGCACCCTTCTCCTTTTTCTACTCCCTCATTCGCAAGCAGGATCCGCCATTCAGATCTGAAATCAGCAGCCAGTCAATCACTCTGTGCTGCGAGAAAAAAAATGCAAAGATAAGAGGGCAGCGTGTCGTCGTCGTCGATACTCCTGGATTCTTTAATACTCGCCTCTCTCTCGAGGATGTCAAACGGAAGGTCAGAAGTAGCATTGAGCTGGTCTTACCAGGGCCCCACGTTTTTCTGCTAGTAGTACAGCTGGGGTGTTTAACCACCGAAGACAAAGAAACAGTAAAGATAATTGAAGACCTTTTTGGCAAGGAGATCCTGGGATATACCATAGTCCTTTTTACCCATGGAGACCGTCTGAAGGGCAAAAAGATTGAAGACTTTCTTCAGGATGCTGATGAAAATCTCCTCGAGCTACTTCAAAAGTGTGGCAACAGATATTTTGTGGTTAATAAAGCTGAAGCAAAAGGTGTTGGAGAGACCAAGAAGCTCTATGAAATAATCGATCAAATGGTGATTGAGAATGGTGGACCCTTCTACTTGAGGGATGACATTCAGGAGACCACCAATGACTTCAAAATAGGTACTGAAGATGCCTGGAAAAGGAACAGCAAGAGGGAACCTCCTAGTAAGTTCAGTTAAACAGATAGGAACATCTTCTAGTAACTACAGCTTTCTGAACTTTGGCACCACTTCATGCTCACTTCACAGTAGAGTAGAAAAAGAGAAGATTAATAGCTATGATTGCATTTCTTTTGTAATTTTTTTCCCTAGTGTTAAAGTTTTTTCTCATGAACACTAATTGATGTCATCATCAGCATTATGGCATAATCATCATTGCTCATGTTTGTGGATATGTTCAATAGCGTTTGACATGTTTACGATGAGGATATTCTACCAGGTGACTTAAGGCCATGTCACATTACGTAACTTTTCCAGTGATTTTCGGGCATAGCTTTCATCTGCATAATTTTAGCAAGCCAAAGCCAGTCACCTAAGATGACATACTATACACTCCCTCCTATTTTGTCTTTAGTTATAGAGGTGGACTCTGTGTGCATGAGAGCTGACAACCAATGAATGTTCATCTTTAACACTAGAAGCCCTGAAGCCTATGCAAAAGGTCGTAATCCCGGGCCACCTTAAATTCCTTCGCACCTCTCCTCCTCAGCGTCATTTGTTGTGCAAATTTGTCAGGCAGCACAAGCTGCAAGCAGCCTGCTATCCCATCCGTCCACCAACAGAGCTGAAGTCCATCGCAAAATTCTCAGAGCTCAAGTGTGTTTATCGAGGTGTGAGGTGCCTGGAGTTGTAGAAGTTAAATAATATATATCGTTATTTGGAATACATGCATTTCATGTGTGTTCCGTGTCTACAACTATCTGGGTAAATGTAGGATGACAGGAAATGCGAGGCAAGAAATGCTGAATGCATAACTAAAACTTTTCCCATGTTATACTAATAATGACGTGAAGAGTATATAATGTGTGAAGACTTTAGTTCAAATATCAAATAAAGACATACATTTTTATTCAAGAATATCACCAAAGAAAAAAAAATTCATTCAAGTTACATGTTGCTGTCAATGAGTTAAAAGCCCAAGCTCAAATGTCACTTGACAGAAAGCGAACAACCAAAAGGGTGCAGGTTTGAGACTGGGGGGCTCTGCGTTTTGAGTAGTGAGCTGCTATTGTTATTACTATAATATAATAAAAACGTACATTTGATTTGAGTCTGTAACACCCGGTATAAATTTTGGTTACTTGTAAAAGTTAGTGCTTCTCTTTTTATTATTCAGTTTTATTCTATCAGTGACGTTCACGTGGTACAACAAACTTTCCTGTCCCTCTCTGAGTTGATGCCGTTTATCTCCATTTTTTTCCACAAGAGCTGCGCTGTGGTTGACACCTGCTCAGAACTATCTGTTGTACCGCCAATCAAAGATACGATGTCCTGTGTCCGCTATCAGACTATCATGCAGCATTTGCACTTTGACAATAAAGACACCCAGCAATTTGCAGTTATTTAAACTTACGTGGTCTGGCTATGAGATCAGCAAGTCTAACGTACCCTACACCTAGGAAGTCATGTATTGTGACATTGACTTTTCTGATTTTACTGGTTTCGACTTAGAGATGTTTCTGAAGACGTTTCATTATTCATTTCATCATTGAGTCGCTGTTGTGACCTGCCACATCTCCACACATCAATAAAGAATGCTTAGGAAGTCACCATTCCAGAGCCATTAGCTCAAAACGTTGTAATTTATTTCATTTTTGTCCATGTTATCTACTAGAATTGGATTAAGTAGGTTTGCCAATAGATGCACAAATATTTACAGATATTTATGAATGTTTGGTGGCATTGCGGTTAGTTGTGCTGCTTTACACCTACAGGAACCCAAGTGAGAAGCCCAACCTGATCATTTTTGGTATGGCATTTGCATGACCTGCCCAGGTTTGCAGCGGGTTTTCACACCCGTGGTCTGGTTTTCTTCATCATCTCTACTTGACTCTGAAAATGTGGGTTTTAGGTGTGCAGGTAAATGTGTTCCGATATGGACTAACGTCCCATCCGCAGGTTTAGAAAACAAAATGAATGATTACACAAATTTAATATCATGCACAATATATTGGCCTTCAAAAAAATGAAGGAATTGAGGGATTTTGAGCCCACAAGAGCTTTAACTGAGTTATTGACTGCTTTTCCCCTTGTTTTTTTTTTTTTTTTTTTTTCAGCATTTATAGTCGAGAGTCCTGCTGAAATTCCAGTTGCCTCCAGTTAATGATCTTCTCTTCTCTGTGATCTGCTTTCTTGGCCTACACTCTTCAACACTGTCGCAGTTTTGCCTGAATATGCTGCTCTTGGACTTTGAAAACTCATCATACCATCAAGCAGGAAACCAAATGAAGCCCTTGGCTTCCCTCATGACCCTTGGTGCAGATTAAGTGGATTTTAAAATGGATGAATAGATTTATGTGCATCTGTCATGCTTCAGGTGAAATTTCTCTTTGGGCAATGCAAAAATCTCCTTGTGGGCATCACGGTAATGGCTCTGCTACCTGGGTATGCTTTGGAATGCTGGCCCGCTCATTATCCTTGTGGATACCCACTGTGTCTGGGGGGTTTCTTTTGGGGTGCTCCTTTTTTTTTTTTTTTAACCTTCCTCATCTCAAATGTGCATATTAGGTTAGCTGTGATCTCAGAAGTGGCCCAGCATGCATGACTGTCAGCGTGCGAGTGACTGTGCCTGACAGACGGCCGTCCTATTTAGGGTTGCTTTCTGCCTTATGCACAATGCTGCTGAAATGGGTTCTGGCCACTGTGACTTTGAACTGGATTGAGCTGCCACATGAACGGCCACATGGATGGCAAATCACACTATTTAAGTTGACAGGATCAAAATGGTTTAAATGTAGCTTCCCCTTGTGCCAAAATGCAGCAGCTACCTGTCTGTCATTCCCGTGTGACTCCGTAAGCAGCACTAATAATCAGTATGCGGTGTGTCACTCTGTAACTAATAGGCTTTGAGCTCATATATACGGTATATATAAACCTACTTAGGAAATATTCTTTTATATACAATATCATTTTAATTTCTACTTATTACAGTATGCTCCATTGCTTACTTTTTCCAAATTATTCTGGATCAGTCAGTAAGTAGAATAGTTTTGGGCTTTGCCAAGAGAAACCCTGAGAAGGTTCTTTATTGTGGGAGATTATGAAAAATAAGAGGAGGCGGGACAAAACCCCTAATTAAACAGTGATTGGTTTACTGTATCAAAACAACTTTATCTTTAAAAGTTACAAAAAGTGACCACACACTGGACATGCCGGAGCAGCGCAAACCTCTGACCTGCTCACCCCGCGACGTTTTAAATTGCTGCTCTCCTTAATCTTTCAGCCTCCAAACTTCTGCACAGTAATAGCACTTGCAGAAGAGAATGGCTGAAATGTAGGGAGCGTCTCAGCTAACAAAGAAAGCAGAAACATTATCCTGCTGTTACTCAATGGTGCTCCTGGCAGTGCCCGACGCAGATTATATGCTCAAAAAAATATATTTAATACATGCGAAGTGGTCGATTTTGGCCACTTTCCACAGATCTGGTTTCACTTTGACATTAGAGAGTCTTTGTGTTTGTCAGTGTCAAAAAATGGCAAATTAAATCCACTGGGATTCCAGTTTGTATACCAATAAAACGTAAAAAAAAATTCCAAGGGACGAACGTATTTTATAGGCCGTGTAATTTCCGGCATTGCATCTGGTCCATCCATAGCAAGAGCTAAGACTCCCTCGCTGTTGACACAGTTGCTTTCAATGGGATCAGAGAGGTCTAATTTAAGGTGCCAGGTCGTGTTTTTTGAGAGCGAGTGACTACAGTTTTTATCGATTGCTTTGATGCCATTCTCACCGCTCTTAATGCGATTCTCAAAACAGTTCAGGTATTTCTTCTAACACCGACTCGCCAGTGCAAAACACACTAAAACAATCTAAACCTCGCAGTCGGTCAGTCACTTCAACACTGCGACCAACAAATAAGAACCTTTCACCACTGTTTTAAGACTGAGACACCAAATTATTTTATACCAGTAACGGCGCTCTGCCCCACTTGACTTATAGTTTTCATCCTCTTTCTCTGTACGTTTAGCATTCGTTTGCTCAGAGGTTGATGCGCTTGCTGCTTCCTGAGCTGCTGCTCTTTTCTCCACCCTAGCGGCCCGCTGCTTCTCTTCTTTCATCTGTATCTTGTCACATTAAAACTGATTAAGTCAGAGTTTGTGTTGTAATTACTTAGGACATTTTCTTTAATATTTCACTTAAGCTGGCACTTCAGTCTTCAATCTGCCTCAGGAATGTTTTAAGATATGAAGAGGCAGCGGTAGTGATGGCGAAGGTGGTAGGGATGAGAACAGCGCCCGTACACATGCGCCACATGGCTGCCGAGAGTTGATTCAACAATAAAATAAAATTAAAAAGAGGAATAACCTCGGAGGTCAATCATCACCCCGAAAGCGAACAGTAGACGTCACGTAGTATATGTGGACCAAATTTCAGGTCAATAGGTGAAACAGTTTGCGAGCTACGGGTGATTTAAAATCCTGGACAGAAAAACGGACAGCCACGGTAGCGTATTGTATTAGAAAACTTTTAGTAAAACCTTACTGAGTTTGAAAAGAGTACTGCAAAAAAATAATGTAGAGGACACAAAAATAAAATGTAAGAGGATTTGTTTGAAACATTACACAGTATAATTGCTGAAAGTAAGAAAAGCAAAATGATACACGTGAACTTACATATGCATCAGAAAACAGAGAGAGACGTTTCATGTCGCTGCACGACAAACCAACTCACGATCCCCAGATTAGGACCCGAGTGCAGCCATGCGACGGGTGACACCTCAGCACCACACCAGTTCAGGTGGAGTGGACCAGTGTGAGGTTTTTCTGGTGGCCGGAGTGCCAATTCTGCCACCAACCCCCAGGTTTTCCCCTGCATGTTGGACGCAGATTGACGTCATACCCAGGATGCAGCAATTGCAGGTTAAGGGCCTTCCTCAAGAGCCCAACAGAGCAGAGTCCCTTTTGGCATTTACAGGAATCGAACTGGCAACCTTCCGCTTGCCAGTGCAGATCCCTACCTCAGAGCCATCACTCCATCCAGAAAACAGACAAAGAAAGAATCTACAAACTTAGGACACAGCACCAGTAAAATCGCACTACATACATGAATATATAAATGTAAAATGACTGTACAGTGCAAACTGTGAAACGTCTTAAGGGGTATCCACTCTCTCATCTCCATTAGGCCACACCACTGCGTCTACGTCACCCCAAAGTCTTTCCTTCCGAGACACAGAGGCTCAAATCTTTATGCCTGCCGCACTCGGGCCTCGACAAGCCTCAGGTGTGACGTCCTTCCAGCCACCACCCATAGCTTCCAATATGGAAATCTGCTCATGAGGCTGTCGATCTCGCACCTCAGACGAATTGCTGAACTGGGCTGAGGGACAGTGAATACGGTGTCAGAATCGCCATTAATTATCATGCGCTGGTGGCTGGTGGGGTTTCAAACCAGTTCCCTCAAACGCTCGGAGTGGCAAAGACTTACATTGTCCCAAACTACGACATGAAATGTCACGTTGGCTCTCACAATCACCCTTTCATTTTTGTAAGAACAGGAGAAGCCCAATGGCTGCAGCATGGCGAGTTACCCCACGTTCATCTATGGCAGCACACATTGTGCCCCGACCCTGGCCTGCCACGTCTCCTTACTTTTATTCAGGTCAAATCCTGCCTCATGCACATACACAAAACTCTGTGGCGTCTCATTGGCATCTGACTCAAGTATTCTCTGTAAAATCCCAAAAGACATCTCAGCCTCCCTACCTGCACATGCAGGTGTCTAAGCTCTTCTACTCTCGCACTGTTCCTCTCAGATGAAACCTCGTCTTACCAGGACCCTGTCTAAGGTGGAGAGACTCACAGAGGCAATGTTCTTGAAAACTTCCATTGTCCTCCACAACAGCTCGTGGCTTTCTTTTCATTTAAATGCATTGCTTTCCCTCACCATGTCCACACTTGCCCTCTCCCACCAGACTGAAGCAGTGGTACTATTCTGACAATAGAAAGGTCATCGATTGTTATACAAAACCCACAAACTCTACGATTTATAGCAAACTGCAGAGCCGAGATGTTGCACGTGAGACAGAAACACCGGAATTGTGGTGTGGCATTGCCACATAAATTTGTATATGGTTTGTTTTTTTGTCTCTCTGTGAAATCCCGTTGCCATTTGAGAATACGGTAGATAAGATGGGTGGGTTGGATAGAGAGGACCTTTCGGGAGGTATGGGGCTGTCATTGTGATTTCCGGGCGTGCCACGGAAACGGACGCACTATTTATTTAAATAGCGGCACAAAAAGGCAGGAAGAGAAGGAAGAAAAGACAGCCTGAGTTTTTATGGTGGAGGAAAAAAAGACATGACCCATCTGAGTCCGGGAGAAAGATTGTTTTAGGGGAGCACCACGAGTTCATCTCTGTCTGGGGTGGCCACTGCGAAGATTCTGGAGACACTGAGGTTAGTGAACTTTACCGTGAGAGGGATCGGAAGTAGTGTGAGCCGTAAATCTTTTATTCTGGGATTGGCGTGTCTAAGGAACTGAACTATGGGAAATAGGATAATCGTATAAAAAAAACACTAAGTCGAATGGATGGTGGGGAATATTGGTGGGTACATAATTGTTTGCCTTTTGTTTATTGTATATATTGGAAGAGGGGGAGTTTTGGGGATTGTAGAAAAGGTATTAATTACATTTTGTTTGTTGCATCTTTTCTCTGTGTGGTTTTGTAAAAATCGCTTATTGTAAGGGCTGATGGGAGTTTGGGGTTGACCTGCAATCAATTTTCACTGTAAACTTAGTGTAGTGGATACAATCGTTACAGTGGGATCACATACACTACTTGGACAAAAGTATGGGGGCGCCTGACCTTCACACCAGCAGGGGTATTAATGATAGACTTTAATATGACATCTCCCCCCCAATAACAGCTTCCGCTCTTCGTGGAAGGCCTGCCACCACATTTCGGAGTGTTTTTGTTGACATGTGTGCCCATTCATTCTGTGGAGCATTTATGAGGTCAGGCACTGATGTTGGACGAGGCGGCCAGGCTCGCTCGCTCGCTCACTCACTCACTCACAATCTCCATTCCAGTTCATCTCAGGGCTCTGTGTGGGCCAGTCAAGTTCTTCCATACTGAACTCATCCCACCATGTCTTTGTGGACCTTGCTTTGTGCACTGGGGCACAGTCATGCTGTAAGAGAAAAGGGCCTTCCATAAACTGGTTCCACAAAATTGGAAGCATAGCAATGTCCAAAATGGCTTGGTATGCTGAAGCATTAAGATTGCCCTTCACTGGAAGTAAGGGGCCGAGTCCATACCCTGAAAAAACAGCCCCACGCCATTAGCCATCCTCCACCAAACCTCACAGTGGGCACAGTGCAGGTTACGTTCTCCTAACATCTGCCAAACCCGGACTCGCCCATCTGACTGCCAACCAGAGAAGTGTCAATGGCCACTCCATGGAACACGTCTCCACCACTCCATCCAGTGCTTGGCATTGAACTTGGTGACATGACACTTACATGCAGCTGCTCTGCCAATTCAAACCCATCCCATGAAGCTCCTGCCCCACACATTTTTTTTTTGATCTTACATTAATGCCAGTGGAAGCTTGGAGCTCTTCAGCTATGGAATCAGCAGGGCGTTGGCGACTTTTACGCACCAGTGCACCTTAGTAGTCATTGACCCCGCTCTGTGACTTTAGGTGGTCTTCCACTTTGTGGCCGAGTTGCTGTTCCTCCTAAACGTTTCCTCTTTCCAGTAAAACCACTTGCAGTGAACCGTGGAATATCCAGCAGGGATGAAATTTCATGAACCATCTTATTGCAAAGGTGGCATTCAATCAAGTTACTGAACTCCTAAGAATGACCCGTTTTGTTTCACAAATGTTGGTGAAAGGAGACTGCACGGCTAGATGTTTGGGTTTAAATACTTGTACCTGTGGCAAGGGGTCTGACTGAAACCCCTGAATTCAGTAATTAAGAATTGTGTCCCAATACCTTAGCCTGTATGGCATGTCTGCTCTCATTCGTTAATGTCTATATTACAGAAGCAACTAACTGTAGACTGTGCCACCCGAGGCTGCACCCAAACTCAGGCCACAAGTTAATAACGTGGTCCACAATTGTTGCCCTTATTGCATTAGGCAGCCTATGGCTCCGATTCACTCTTCTTCCTCTAGCCCTGCCACATGGTTTGCTCTTCTTCCTCTTGCCGTACCATTCATGCATTTCGACACCACATCCTCTCACAGAGCCTGCTTCTTATACGCACGTAACACCTTCAGCACAATTCACTGGGGGAAACATGAGCATCATATTCAGGAAGAGTCAAAATTCTGCTAACATCTGAATGGCGGAAACAATTTATTCACAAAACATACTTCATATGTGTAAGATGATTTACAGGAATGTCTCAATCAGTTCGCCATCATGTTCAACACACAAAAACCAACGAGCAACAGTAGCATTTAAAAACCCGGCCACACATTTCACGGGGAATAGAGTAGTGGCTCCCAAACTCGGTCCTGGGGGACCCCCTGTGGCTGCAGGTTTTTGTTCCAACTAGATTCACAACTGGTGCTGATAATCGATAACAATGATCTTGTTTAATTAGCTGGCCTTTTTTACTCTTCTCTTATTGTGCATTCAGAAAAAACAGTATGGTTTTTACATTTATAAGACTGGCACAGATGGCTGGGGTTCTTACCCGGCCACGATGCCTGGAAGGTGGCATGAACAGCTTCCGCGTCACGAGGGGGCAACCGCTCTGGACTAGGAGAGGGCCACGGGAGAGGAACAAAGGGGTGCTGGCCTGTTGGGACCCATGGCCACCGCCAGGGGGTGCCTCAAGCCTTGTGGGACCCGGAGAACTGTTACTTCCGCCACACCAGGCAAGATGGTGGATGAACCTGCCAGGGACGCCCAGAGTGCTTCCGGTGCAAAGGGCAGCACTTCTGCCACACCAGGAAGTGCTGCCGGAAGGACGTCATCAGCCACCTGGAGCACATCCAGGCGGGAATAAAAGGGGCCGCCTTCCTACAGTCGGGGAGCAGGACAAAGCTCTCAGGAGGAGACAGGTGGCCAAGGCCTGAGAGAGACACACAGAAGCATTATTGTGGTGATTAACTGCTGTATGCATTGTGTGGTGTTCGGGACTGAAACCTGTATTTATTTATGTCAAATAAACGCGTGTTTTTTTTTTTTTTTTACAAAGATGTGGTTTCCGACTGGTGGTGTCCGGGCAAGTCTCACAAAGACATTTGGAAATGTTTCTGTTTATTTCTAAAACTGTAAATGCTTAACTCTCTTTTGTTCTTTTCCTATTGTTTTCTCCTTTTCCTGTGTAGTTTGCTCCCTTCATTTAACCCTAATAGTGACACCAGCAGAGCAGACACCCGGGATGATGAAAGCTGCGATGACTTCAGGATCAGACCCGCTATTTAGTAAATAATCAATGAAATAACGAGAACAGCTAGAAATGCAGAATTGAAATTAGGTTGAAAATACTGTTAACGACTTAAAAAAAAGACATATTCCCCCTATAACTGCTTATTACATTTTAATAAACATCTAACAAACTTAGTTTTGTAATTTTTACATTGACTCCAAAACACAGAAACTGGGAACTAAGGACTTACTTAATGAGGCTAAGAGTCCAAAGAGAAACAGACGTTGGTTGGAACAAAAACCTGCAGCCACAGGGGGTCCCCCAGGACCGAGTTTGGGAACCAATGGAATAGATGGCACCACAGTCCGTATTCTGCCCTTCAGGTCACTGATATCACGAACCGTCCTGCTATACACACGACCTCCTTCACTATACCACATAACCAGAAATCACAGGGGAGTGTGGAGGCCATGGCAGTCCATCGACCTGGAAAAGTGTGGTCGAGATAAAAATAATCTGTTAATGTTAACATCATTTTGACTCGCCCTGTACTGCAGTGCCATGACATGCAATTGGGAAACAAGACTGACAACATGCATTTCTATTTGTTTCAACACACGGTAATGCCAAAGTACTTCTGGTGAAATCTCTGCCAGGTCAGTCACTTCCTTTCTCCATGTTGCACTGGTGATTTTTGTTTAGTGGTAAGAATGTCAGAGAAAAAGAAGTTTAAGCTTCAGCGTGCAGAGAGCTCTACAGCTGAACACTGTTGTGTACCTTTATGTTCAGCTTCCAGTAAATACAACAATGACTTTGTTTTCATACATTTCCCTCCGATGCGGAAACCCGATCTCAATGGATCGTCGCTATCCGGAGAGAGAGCTTTACAACTGGTCAATATACCCGAGTTTGTACCCGGCGTTTTAAAAAAAAAAAAAGAGGATCTTCGCGAGCCGTGGTCCGAGTCATGGCGGCAACAGCTGAAGAAGGGAGCGGTTCCTACGTTGTACATTGAGTGGAACAATTTCTCCATTTCACTTTCAAGACCGGAGGGTTTGGAGGAGAGAACGCGACCGACGGAGGATAACGCACCGGGCGAGGAGAAGGAGGAAGATAAAATCCTCAAGGACAGCGAGTATGCTTTGGCTTTGGATCCAGCAGTCGTTGGCCTAGCACCTGATGAAGACACGGCTCTTAGAGAGGAGATCCTCCAGCTGAGGAAACAAACGGAGACCCTTATAATGAAACTGCGGTTTAGCATTCACCGTTTTGCAGGCTCAGAGACATTTGCTTTTTTTTTTTTAGTTAGTATTATTAACCTTAAATACTTATTCACCTGTCCCTGAATAAACTTCAATGACCAATTATTTAAACTGTTTTCTTGAAGAAGCCTAATGTAATAACATATTTGCCCAGGGAGGTGTGGTCAGGGGAGGTAGGTGAGGCTAAAAATAACTAATAATGATAACAGAAAATACATTTGTCCACTGGTCTGTTCTATACATTTTGTTTTCTGTATGATTACAATAATGTTGATCATTTTTACAGTCAAAATCGCTGAATTTGTGCATTTCCTTTTCAAAGACGGGGAGAAACGCGAAGTGTGGCAGCGACCCTCACCCCCCCCCCGGACTGTGCTCTCCCTCACACACACACACGTGCCTGTTGCTGTCTCTCTGTATGTCACCAATATAATGTTTGCAGACGCTTTATTATACACCCTGACTTTCCACAGTCTGGCTAGTATCTTTAACTGCAGTGAAAAGGCACAAGGTGAGGCAGACAATACCGTGCCACCCTGAAGGGGGCGCATGTGAGCCCAACAGGTGCCTGTTACTGCTGTTCTACTATGCAGAGGCACCAATAAGTTAGCGATATCAGAAAGTCAAGGGTACTGCAGCAGTCCCTTTATTTTTAGTTTTTGTTCTGATCGACTGCCAAAATGGAAGATTAAGACTTTTAAAACTAAAGGAAAATAAGGAGGACTTTTATAAGAAAGTGATGGGAGATTTTCGTGGAGGAGGATAGGCACATGGACTTCATTTACAAATAAAGGTAAAACCATAAACGGTTTTCAATTTTATAAAAAAAAAAATGGGATCAGACTAAGAAAATAACAATCCAATATTTAAAAACTGACCTTAAAGAATTTTTTTTTGTTATCCTTTTGTTGAACAGTCTTGTATTAAAATTGTTTAAAGCATCCGAAAAAATGCTTTTAAAAACAGCCAAATATTTCAATTAAGGTCAAAATTGAAATCCGTTTTTTTTTTTTTGTATGCCACTCTATAATTTCATTTGTAGTGAATGAGTATGAATTGTGGAATCGCAATGGCAAATTTAGAAGGCACGGTGGGCGAGGAGCAAATGCGCTCTCTCTGCTCTCTGTCGCCGCTATAAACGTAACGTTCTTTCTTAGCCAAATATGTACCTTACCTATGTGTGTGTGAAGAATGCTGATAAAATATTAAACATTACCAGTAGTCAATGTACATGTTGGCTGCCAATTGAATAGTGAATACGCTACTCTTTGGGGTTCATCTATTTGTAAATCTGACTCTGAAGGAGTTAGGGCCTCACCAGCCATGAACCTCACCGTACGTCATTGTATTTGCCCCATGTACGTTCAAGTTTTTAAAATATCTGGATCTTACCTTCGTAATTATGGATGTAGCTTGAAGCCCTTCTTTTTTTAGCCCCTGATGTTTGGCACGTCATAATAATGCGACGTACATCGTTTACCGTAAGTCTGGACACGAGCTGAAGCGATCGGCGAAGAGCGCCGCCATAACATCAGCGCCGGACGTGAAGCTGCGGGCTGACGCGGAATCCGGAAGAGAGCGTGCGTGGCGCCAGTGCAGTGTGCGACAAACACGGGCAGTGTGCAGCTGGCCTCGCTGTTTCGCGCACCTTTGAAAAAAAAAAAAAGGTTTAAAGCGATTTGATTGAAAACACTCATGCAATGCTGGGCAGTATTAAGGCGAGTTTGGAAAATGTACTTCTGACTGACAAAAGTACAAACTGTTTTGACGAGTTGTCAGTCAGATGAGAAATGCATCGACACGACGGCAAAACGTCTTTAGGAGTCAAGAGCAGTGTGTATCAACACAAACTGAAATGCTAATGTGGGTGGGAATTTGAGACCTGCATTTAGTTTAAGGAGAATGATGTGAGAACTGCGTCAAAGTGATTGAGAAAAAAAACACAACTCCACTGACACGTAGTTTGCAATGATGGCCGAGAGGTTGGGCGCAGGTACCCACCACACGATGAACCAACTCAAATTTGGACCCGAACGCAGCTGTAAAATAATTTCATTTTATATTTTCATGTAAAACAGGTAGAAAAGGGTTTCTGATATAACAGAACCCGATAGATCCACCAATACAGGAGTGCGCCAATTTTGGCAGTCTCTCACCCAGGTACCCACGTTTGGGCCTAGAAAAGCACAACTGCAGCTTGACAAAGTTTGCACAGAGTGTCGCCGTGGACTTGCGGTGTTCCCTGACGGCACTGCGTAACTGAGCAACTCCGATTGGAAATCCCTTTCTATAAAGGGATGACACAACTGCCGCTTATTTCCAGGTAGGACACTCACCGTTGCAATCACGTAAGTGGCGGCCTTCGCGCCTTGATAGCGCTGCGCAGACTCTGATGCGCTGTAACGTCCGGTGACGTCAATGAGCGGTAACAACGTCAAGTTCGATTGCGATCGCAGGCGATGTGTTCTTACTAACAAAAGCAATTATACAAAAAAAAGTAGAATTAAATTGCAGCCCCAGTGAATAATTGTTTAGTATTGTTCAATGTTTTTATCCAACCATTTTCTAACCCCTCTTATCCAGAGCAGAGTGGCAGAGAAGGAGAAGAAAATCGGGCGCAAGGCTGAAACAATCCTTGGCATTAAGTAAGAAGAAAACTTGACGTTTGACGGAAGGGCGCTCCCTGTAAAGAGAAGGTACACTATGACAGGTATAAGAGACACGTTAACAGTCTGTACTCCCTTTTTCATTTTTCCATTAAGCTGAGACTTTAAAGTATGTAATAAAAACATATAAAAGGACCCACCCCGTTTTGTGACCTTCAACAGTTCTCTACCCTTACATGCGCTGCAGGTGTAGCTATAAGTCAGTATTTAAACTTTTATGATCTCAAAAAAAAAAAAAAAAAAAAACACAAACTGTGACCATATGGATAAATAACTACTGTATGTTGTTTTTAAGCAGATGTTGTGGTGGCTTGCCAATCGTTAAGACACGGCGCAAAGGAAAACCTAAAATGTCTTGAAATCTGTAATCTAGATCTTTATTTCTCACAAACCTTGACTTCGGTTGAAAGCTCATGACTTGATCTGGAAATTTAAAAAAACAAACCAGTGGCAGCAAGCTGGTGGGCAGAGAAGTGTATAGTAATTAAAGCACAGCCCCCAGCAGCCTCTCTGTTGATAACGCCCCAGGGCACAACATACATGTTCAGTATTCATAATCAAATTAAGTTCTTACATTGAGAAACAATGGATGGAGAGTTTACTCTCCTTTGTATCTGTCCTGAAGAGGTTTGGTCTGATTGTTCCACTTGTTATGACTGACTGTAGAATTACTTCTTTTAGCAACACAATTTATGGTCATTGGCAATAAACTGAATATACTGTAAGTACCATAACATTTTTAAACGTTTAATTGATCTGACAGTCACAGGAACCAGGAGTCAAGCCGAGTTCTCCATCTATACATCCATTATTATATCAAGTCCAGAACACAAGACAAAAGCTCTCAAGAAGCTCTTTCTCAGTCATGATGGCTACTTAGAACAAATAGGCAGGTGCCACTGCAAAAGGACTTACTTAAATGACCATCAGTTTGGCTACGACTTTGCACCTTACCTTAAGTCGACTAAATGAATACATAACTGGCATGTGTTCTGAAATGGTTCAGGAAAGGAAGACAAATTTAGTGGGAGTTTTCACTAATCCTGGCAAGAGAAAGTGGCACAAGTAATTGCTTCTACAGTACTCTGTACACGCAACAGTGACCAGGATTTTTTTTTGTTTGTTAGGGTGTGTCACTCACGCATGTCTTTAATGTTGACTTTATTTTTATTATTTATGCTCCATCTTTATTTTAAATTGGTCTCCACTTTATTAGGATAGTATAATGGTTACTGTAGCACCATATTCATCAAGGCTGGCATGTTTGTGTGAATAAAGGCAGCTGTGTGCACAGATCGGCTTGATGATGGCTTGGCCTTCCATAAAGGGTTCGTTTCTGCCTAGTATCCAAAACCAACTTCTCCCATTCAATGAAAATCCTAATTCCAAAAAACAGGTGGCACTACTCTACACTCTGCCTGCACTGGCTACTTTGCCGTAACAAGAGGATGAAATATGACTGCACCCTACTTGTTTTCTAGAATGAGAGTTTTTACAAGACTGTTCAAAGTGGGGACAAATTCAGTGGTGTAAGGGATCAGAATATTGCATAAAACATCCTTAACATTGTCAATAATGGGCCCAATACAAGCAATGGAAGCATCAGGCGCAAAGCACCAGTTGGGAGGCTACAGTGCTCCTCCAGGCAGTGGAATTGAGGCTTGGACCCTGCCCCATCTTCACTGAAAACTCTTAATTTTCTAGATTTACTGAGGCTGACCAGTTGCCTCCCTCACTTAAGCTGAGGGTTATCGAAACAGAACTGGCCCGATGCCAACCTAATTTAGTCAACGTTAAAACAAGGGATGGTGACCTAGTCCTTGCCCTAGGCAATAGGACTAACCTGTGGTCTAGACCGTCCACTTATGTGAAGACAAAGTGGTTGGTGTTGACCAGTGGTTCCTTAACCTCCGCTCCTGTGGCAAGAGATGAAGACTCACCTTCTCATCAGCAGGTATCAAGAAATACTCTACAACTTGAGGTAAACTTTGTTATACAATTGTACCCTGTCCTGGACTGGTTTCTACCATATTTACCAGGATGGGACCCAGCCCCTCACACAATTATACGCTAGGTTTTGTAATGGATTGACATTAACTTATTTTTTCCTTCATTCAGTGGCTTGATTCTGCTCTCATTTTGCTCATCAAAAATTCCTTAAAAAAACTTTAGATCTGAATGTTGCGTCAACATAATAAAATTCCACTGTAGTGAAAACTACAGCAGCAGCAAGCAGGGCTCTTCAACTTAGGCCCTTTCAGCCACTTTCTTAAATTAGAAGAATATTACAGCTGCTACTTTAAAAGACGTTGTTGCTTTCATTATTTCACTCACTCCTCAAGATTGAGTCCTAAATGGCTTGTTTGTGTTTCTTGTTTTGGGCTAGTATATTTTATCTGTGGTGGCTTACAACATTTGAGAGATAACAGGTTACATTTATTTAGATTTTTCTAATTAAAGCACAGGCAGGTGCAATGACCTACACATGGACACATGGTGTCACTATTGGGATTTGAACCAACGCCCACAGGGGTTTGAAGTCCACAGTCTTAGCCCACTACAGCTCACTGCATGCTTTGCCAGTAAACAAAGCCAGATTGATGGTTATTCTTCCCATAACTAGCTCTTGGTCAACAAGTACGGAGTTATTCCCAGTTTAAAAAGATGATTGTGATTTTTTCTTAGAAGAGCAAAAATATTACAAATGGCTGAGGTGTCTAATGGAGTGCACTGCCAAGTTCAGTTTGTGGAAGGCTTCAAGAGTTTCAGCCAAATGTACAACCAGAAGATAATTCTTAAATATGTGACTTTAATGTGAAGCTCACTGGCCGCAGTAACTGGCTAAATAATAATGTGGCTGCAAAGAAAACCTGCAGCTTCCCCAGGTCGGAGTTCGACACCTCAATTCTAAGGTAAAACTGGAGCTTGGCTTTCTGTAATGTGTCATAAAATTCTTAATGTTAGTGTTGTCACGAGTCAAAACAAAAAAAAAAAAAATCATTTGAAGTATGAAAGAGGCTTTTACATCATGAACAGTTTGAGCAACTAGTTGAGCTCTTTAAGGCCACAAATCACAAGCAGACAACTATAATGCTTGGATCACTTCTGGCGCACACATGGGAAAGAGAATAAAAGTAGCTAAAGCTATTCAGGAAAACCTTAAATTACTTTAGCCAGCAGAAAATAGTCCAGAAATCTAGGATTAAGGTTACATCAACAATAAGAATAGTTTTCAGTTGCTGTACCTCACTTAAACCATCACCCGGAGGGAGATGAACTGTAAATATTATATACTCACAGAATAATACAGTAAGATAAAATGGGCCCAAACCCTTCAGGTTCAAAGGATATGGTGCCATAATTACCTTATTCAGAAGTACTTGGAACAAATGCATTTCTCAGCCTTTGTAAAGTTTAGTTCCAACCTGTACTACTTAAATGAATGGAAAAGTTTCAAAACTGCAATCTTACCAGTACCACATTTTGCTGGACTTGGCTTGGTTACATGGTGTTGTACAGTCCAGCTGTTTATTTTGCCATTTTCTTTACTCCTGCAAAATCAGAAAACTTAACCTTTGAATATTCAACTGAATGCATCCTGAACGTGGAAGAATCTGAACACCATTCAAGTCTCAAATTCATGAAGCACCAGGATAAAGACCTTACCACCTGTAAAATTGAATTTGCTCCATCAAGGAAATTCACTACACACCTCCACCTCTTCTGACATTATGTACAGCAACAACATACCAAACTGGTCTTTCAACTTTCAGGCAGAATAAAGCTCCCAACTCTTTAGGCACAGTTCCCGATTATTCTAGTGAAACCAGGCCAACAGAGTATGAAACAGATTGTCTAAACTTCCTTTTAGCACACAGTTATCCAGTCCTCAAACAGCAGTGTTATGCTTACTTTGGACAAAAATGTCTGACAATTCCCACTTCTAAGTGAATTCTGAAGGTGTACTTCTACTTTAAAGAGGTACTTAAAACATTTTGATGCTGCCACTAAAATCATCTTTAGTTTTATCAACTACTGTTGAAGCAGCTATAGAACACTTTAAAATGCAAAATAAACTTCCAAAACAGAAGGAACCAGACTGCCAAGCACTGTGCTTACTGTATTCTGGTAATGAAAACAAAAATTAAAACAAAACCTGACGAGCAAAACTAGAAATTTACATATTTCAGGAGAGATCAATTTAGCTTTACTATAGAATCTGTTGCCAAGCCATGTTCTTTCTTGTCTCTGAAAACTCAGCACAGATATGACACAATGCACTGTTTATGGGCACAACATCATGCCTCCATCAACTAGTTTGTATCTGAAAAGAGCATACAATTTGGTTAAGTGGTATAATGTACATTTATAAACTGTAAAAATTTAAATAGGTAAATAAAACAATTTCCATATATAAAAATGGTGGTCTTAAGGAAATATTGATTTTAAAAATTCATGCAAGGGGCCATCCACTATATACAACCTGAAAAGGGCAGTAAATTCACAAAAAAAAAATAAAAAAAAAAAACAAAAAAAGACTTCTACCAAATGAAATTAACCCCTTAATACAGAATTGATCAAAAATACTTCAGCTTGCGCTCAAACTCCTACCCAATTGGTAACAATCAAAGGTTCACTGCTGCTATTCCAAATGTTCTTATTACGCACAGACATCTCATATGATACTTTTAGTCTGATCATTATTGGTCAAAGGGTAGAAGAGCAATTTAAAAACAAACAAAAAAAAAAAAAACAACAAAAACAAATTGTTATCTTTTCAACAGTACAAACATACTTTAATATACAATTAAATAATTGGCAAAAAATTCTGACCACCAAAAAAAAAAAAAATTATAAAATAAAAATAAGGAGCAAAAACGTTTTTTTTTTGCTTCGTTTCAGCAAGCACCAGAAAATAAAAATAACGAAGCAAAACGCATAATTAAAATCGGACTTGTGTGGTTACTCACTCTCGCGCATGGGCTACTTTGTCTCTGACCCTTAAGTTTTTTGTTTTTTTTTTTTATTTCTTTATATTTTTGTTTCTTTAAAACAGTAAATAAGAAAGTTGAGAAAAATGAAATCAATGGCAAATTTCTATACAGTGATCCAAAGAAGTTCAATATTTATATATAATAACAAGGAATCAAAATTGCATGATTTACAACATTTTCTTTCTCAGAAGGAGGGAGATTAGAATGTGTCAGGGCTTTTTTCATTCTTTGCTACCCATTTGTATTTAATCTGTATTTCAAGTTTTATTTAAACACAGAACAAGGAAAAAAAAAACAAAACAAAAAGCAGACAAGAGTCTCTCTCTTTAAAAATATTCAGAGCTGAAGAGTACATTATCCCCTGAAAAAGGAGACAAGTTCTAAACACAGGAGGGTCCGTCTGTTTATTATTATTATTTTTAAAATCACAGCCTTGTACTGAAGTCCATTCCTCCAGCCTGGATTGGGATTGGTTTTTTTTTTTTTTTTTTTTAATTGTGTTTATTATTATAATTTATTTCCAAAGATGCAAAAGAATTCATTAAAAAAATAAGGAAACTGAACCAGCAAGTCCTTTTTTCCATTTTGGGGAAACGAGTCTATTTTACTGTACATATTTGTTATGTTTTGAGAGGAATAAAAAGGAAAAGAGAAAACATGGCAGCTGCCCCAGGACATGCCTGCAATGAGTTTTTGCCCTTGGTATCCGACGGCGGGTGCTTAAAAGTTCATTTCTCCAAACAAGCTTGTGTCCTTACTGCTTGCTTTATTTATTTAAATCTGTACACTCGTTCTTTGTTTTTTAATACTCAAAAGATTAATTTAAGTCCATACTTTTCAAAAAGTAGAAAAGAGAGAAAAAAAAAAAAAAACAACCCCCCAAGGAAGGAAATTGATTAGGCAGATGCGCAACAGATAGAGTTTCAAATTAATGGAGGGGAGCTCATTATAAATGGAATGGGAAGTGGGGTGGGGTTTGGGGACAGGTTTAATGCTACCACTGTCACAATAAAAACACAAGTTATTGGGATGAATTCACTGATGTGACAGAGCAGCAATAAGCAGCACCAAAAAAAAAAAAAAATACACGTTAACAAAGTGTGGAAAGAGAGAGAGAGAGAGAGAAAGATGGGGTGCTGCATCTTATTTCATCTGGGCAAAAATTAACAATTATACTAAACACCAGTGTCAACCCCCAACCTCAACCCCTCAACCACCTTGGCTCTCCCTCTCTCTCCTCTTTCAAGACGCAATCCCTGCTGAGTTTGGAGGTCTCTTTGCACCCTCCCCAACATAAATTTGTATACCATTAGCAGAGAAAAATGACATGTGGTTTACATAAATAAATAGGTTAGAACCCCCACCCCCAAAACTGTCTTAAGCAATGGGTGTGGGCTAGCAGTGATCAAGATTTTTATACTCTTTATCACCACCTTCCTCATGCCAAGCCACCCCCCCCCAGAACTGCTGCTTCATGGAATTGGGACTACAGAGCACTTTCATTAATCTCCCAAAATTCCCCACCCCTTCCCCTAGTTGTTAACAAAAATATACTCTTTAATTAGCTATTTTAGTATTACAGTGACAATCATAACACGTCTTACGGCTTGGGTTGATATTGTTGCAAAGACTGCAAATAATGGAAGGAAAACCAAAAAACTAAAATTGAATTCTGTGGAAACAAAAAAATAAAATAAACACCCACACAATAATTCTGCACATTTAAATATTGTCCTGCTTTCTTTCATTAGAAGAAAAGCACATAACAGTTTCTTCTTGTATTGGGGTATCTTTTTAATCATTTCCTTCCCAAGTAGTAGAAATAATAATAATAATAGTAAATAAATATTTATTATTATTATTATTATTAATAATTTACATTTTGTTAGACGCTCCCACAGGAAGTTGTGTGTGAAAAAGAATTAAATAATAATAAAAAACAAAAACAAAACCATAAAACAATGCTACAACATGTCTAGTGTATTATGAGAAATGTTCGCACTCAAGTCTGGGTTGTTAGAAGCCAGAAGGTCGGCACCATTTGCTCCATGTAGGCCACCCATGCCCGAGCTGAGCTGGGACAGCATGGCATTCTGGTCCGAGCCAAAAGGCCCCTGATCCAGGGCACTGTTTTGTTGCTGCTGTGATGCCACTACTAAGCCTGGATGGCCTGGGTGCCCAGGATGATGACCCGGATGTGGAGAGCCCGTCTGCGGAGAAACATGGTGGGGAGAGGGCTGAGGCTGCATGCGTGGGGAAGGGCTCGAGTGGGGAGGCTGTGACTGAGGCCTGGGGGACGGCACAGGCTGGGGTGAGCGCACTTGATTGCTGAGGGATGGACCTTGCAGATGGGGTGATTGAGACATCTGCTGTTGCTGCTGCTGCTGTTGGGCTTGTACAGCCGCCTGCTGCTGGGGGCTCATGGGATTGCCGTGCTGGCCGGGCTGCTGGAGAAGACGCTGTTGAATGACCTGCTGTAGACTCGGTGGAGGTTGCGGGTGACTTCCATCACTTCCTGGCGATTGCATGCCTGCCAGTGAACTCTGCTGTAGATGATGCTGCTGCATACGCTGCTGCTGAGACACTGGGCTCTGGCCCGGATAACCTGTTGGCTGAGACACAGCAGGCTGTCCAGGGTATCCTGTAGGCTGGGGAGGCTGCTGAAACTGAGCATGGTTGGCCATTTGCTGCTGTTGCTGTTGCTGCTGCTGCTGTTGCATTAACTGCCGTCGCATAAGTAGCTCTCGGAACTGAGGGTTTATTATGCTGGGATGGTTGATGTTCATTGGCTGACTCTGACCTGGGATGCCACTTCCACCGACCATTCCTTGAGGCTGCTGGGGCTGCTGAGGTGGCTGCTGAGGAGATATGACAGGTCCAACCACTTGCCTTGGCATTTGTTGCTGTTGCTGAAGTTGGTTCATGTTGGGCATCCCCACTCCTTGACCTTGTGGCTGACCTGGATGCATACTACCAGCTGCTGGGTTGGGAGGTTGTCCACCCATCCCTGCTGCAGCTCCACTGGCCCCCTGGTACTTAGCCGCTCGCTGCTTGATAAAGGCGGCCATAAGCTGTGGATTTGACCGCAGGATTGACAAGACCTGCTGCTGCTGAATTGGTGAACTGGGTGAGCGAAGGGTACGCAGCAGGTCCTGTAGGGCAGTCTGAGGGTGTGTGTTGCTCCTGCTCTGGGCAACTACAGGCTGACCTCCAACTTGTGGCGGCTGCTGAACTTGTGGTTGTGCTACCATTCCAGGGTGACCTATTATAGGTGGCCTCTGTTGTTGAATGGGTTGTGCCCCCCAGGGAGGCTGTGAAGGCACCGGAGTCTGTGGCGTGGACACTTGGGACTGCACTGGCAGTGGCTGTGCAGATGGAGTCATGACTTGCTGTGCCTGCGGTGGAACCTGTTGAGGACCAGGCACAACCAGGCCCTGAGCCCTTGCAGCCTGAGAAGGCATCCCTGCCACATTCATAGGATGGTTCATGGTTAAGTTGTGTTGAGCTGGACCTCCCATCTGCTGATGTGGGTTGATCATCCCACCACCTGGTGTATGGCACCCAAAAATATGGGCCTGAGCCATTTGCCTTTGCGTTTCAGCTGCTCGTTGAATCTTCAGGGCCATCTCCACAGCAGCAGGTGGAGGTCCTTGAGAGGGGCCACCACCCTGTGGTGTAGGCGGCTGCTGTGGAGGAGGGGTTGCTGGTCCCATACCAGGTTTACCCTGCGAAAGTTGTCCTGTTGCCCTGGCATACGTAGGAAGGGTACTGGGTGGATGATGGGTTGGGGGTCCTCCTTGCTGCTGGAGTGGCTGAGATGGTACTTGCTGCTGCTGGTTGACTGGTGCTTGTGGAAGAGGCACCCCCGGTTGTGGAACAGGGGTCAACTGGCCCTGTGTTGGGGTAGGTGTCTGTGGAGTAGGGGGCTGGGTGCCTGGTGGAGTTGTCGGCGTGAGTGAAGGTGAAGGAAGTCCTTGTTGGGCCTGCTGTGGAGTCTGTCCCGCCACTGTTCCTGTTCTCTGCATGCTGGCCATACGTCTGCGCAGCATCTGTGCTTGTTGCAGCCGATGCTGGAGCTGTTGTTGGCGAAGTTTGTGTTTGATGTTGAGGCAGAAGGGCACAGGGCACTTGTTTTCCTGGCAGTGCTTCGCATGATAGCAGCACAGTGCAATAAGCTGCTTGCATATAGGGCAACCACCATTTGTTTTACGTTTGCAACCTTTGGTGTGCTGTACCACTCGCTTCATCTTCTGGCAAGATGGAAGAGAACAGTTGGCATTTCGGCACTGGCAGGCGTGTACCAAGGACTGGATACAGCGCTGAATGCTCAGCCTCCTTGAATCACCAGGACTCTGTGTGGCTGCAGCAGCTTGGTTGTTGCTCTCATCATCTAGGCCAAGGCCAAGTTTCTCCATCTTGTGTTCATGCCCTTTAGTGTTGTAGCAAGTGATACACAAGTCATAGTCCTGAGAAGGGGGAGAAAGAGAAAGATACCCAAGGTTTAAAAATATAAATACAACAATGTCAGGTAACTCAGCAGAATATGTTACTCCTCATACCAAACTTGGCAGTTTCACTCACTACTACCTAAAAACCCCTCATTTTACTGCTGCCAGCCTTTAATTTGGAAACAAAAGACAGGCTAGGCACCCTGGCTACACAGCAGTGAAAATTTAGAAAAATCAATTCTCTGTAAACTTCACAGACACTGTAAATCTAGATTCTGTATTGCATCTAGTAGGCTAGGAACTTGCAAATAAGCACAAATTGATAAGCAATTTCTCCTCTATATAGTGGCCTCTCTCTCATTGATAATCTGGCTTTGTAGAAATCACATGCAATGAAACAACTCATCTACAATTGAATCCTTTTGTAAGACTCACCTCACAAACAGTGCAGTGGAAGCGAGTTTCCACATGATGTTTACACTCATTGCAAGTGTAGACAAAGCGATCCTGGCTCTGGTTGTGTAGCTCCACAAGCATGCACATGGAGGACCACTTGGCACGTCGCAAAGAGGAGAACTCTAGATGCTTATCCCGAGCCAATGTAAGGAAAGCATCCCTGCCATCCATTAGATCACAGGCCATCAATGGGTCAGGGTCCACAATAGGGGGTAAAGAGTTAGCTGTTGGGCCTGCGATCAAGCGGATCACAAAGAAAACCTGGAAGGAGTTGGAGGGAGAGACATGAGTATTAAGCAAGCATTAGTGCATTTAATCAACAGAAAGAAACATGCCCAATCCACAGTTGCGAGTGTTCATGGATGCGTTTGCCGACATTGAAATGCAATACCCAGTCACCCAAGATCAGAATATTAACAAACATGCCTGCGATTTACAAAAAGGTATCATGGTTTCTAAGGAAATTTGCCACCAAAACAATGTTAATTTATTATGTGAAGAGATATTTTTTTGAAAAATGAAAGACAAGTCAAAATGAAGGGTATAATCCTGAAAGAAATTCTTCCACTGTTAACAGTCATCCTTGCTTTCTAACTGTATTCAAATAACTCGGACAGATAAAGCTCTGAGACAAGGATCTTAATTTATCGGAAAGCCAATACATCGTAGCAGCATTTTTGACAACTTCCTCACCTCCTTGTGCTTCTCCATCGTAGCATACAACTTTTGAGACAGGTCATTGGACACATTGGGCATGCCAGGCTTCTTCTTATTGCCTCGACTCAAGCTACTTTTGTTTTTGCTGGTCTTCTTGTTGTTTTTCTTCTTAGCACTTTTGCTGTCCCCTTTACCTGCCTGCACAACAAAAATTTAACAAAAAAGTAAGTCAAAACAGAATAAAACACTTGGCCTTGGTAGTGACTACTTTTCTACAAGAAGCTGTCATCACACTGAGCACCTTTTTCTTTATCCAATTTTTGAGAGTAGCCTGAACCCTGAATCCCATATTAGATCTGCTGTTTATCCTTACTTTTAAGTACCTTTTTAGGTTAAGAACCTGAAATATCTGTATTTCCCAAGCTCTAGCAACTTGGTATCCTTTCTAAACCAAAAAAATTTGAGACCCTTCCATACAACGCATACATGTTCTATTTAGTTTACATTGTAAATTCATACTGTGAAAACACACATAACAAGAAGGACCAATCTTGGAATATTGTTGCATATATTTTCGGAGTGAGCAGCCAAACCTCAAGTTCTAGACCGCTTACACCCATGATGACAGTTGTTAACTTCACTTGTACTTACTTCAGTGCTTTCATTACTGGTACTGTTCTCTTCTCTCTTCCGCTCTTCCTCCTCTTGCTCCAGCTCTTTGATGCTCTCCTCAAGCACATTGGGCCAGAAGTCACCCTCAAAATAGGGAAGCTCCTTAGCACTTGTCAAACGGTCCTCTGTTGCCTGCTTGAAAATATCCTAAAGGAGGGAAACCAAAACAGGTAAATACACACGGAAAGGTAAGCAAGTTTATCAATACAACAAAAACACCAAGTATAAGGAAGCAGTGCATGGACTAAAACCCAGAATATATTTTAAATGTAGGCAGATTAGAAAACATATTACTAAGGACAATGCTGAAAGTATGGAATAATGTGTTAAGTAAATCTGTTATACCAACAACCACCCACTTAGATAAACATGCAGTGTCCCTCAGTGCTGCAACTGCATGCTGTGTGTAAAATAAAGGAAAGGGTATAGGGAAGAAAAACTTATCTACAGGTAATTTAAAAACTTGTTCTTCCACACAGGAGCTCAAAACTATAAACTGTTACGTGTCTATAACCTCTACTGTTTAGAGACAAAGAACAAAAACAAACCACCTGAAAGCAAGCTGTACCTAGTAGGAAATCACATGCAAACAAAAAAAGTACTCAGAGGATTCTCATACCTTATAGTCATGTACAATGCGCTCTGCAACAGCCTTGTCCAGCATCTTTTTATACCACTCCTGTAGACGCTTGGGCTTTGGGATCTTCTGGTCTGGTGGGTGACAGTGAAAGATGTAATCATCCCCTTCACTAGGTGGGCAAGCCCAAATATGGCCTGTTGTAAACCTGAACAGGAAGCCAAGAAAAAAAAAAAAAAACATTAAACACAAAATTACCAAAAAAAAATGCACAGTGGTTCATTGACATTGGACTTGCTAGTCCTTTAACTCACCCTAATTTTTTGACATATTCAAGGTAGCCTATAAGTATCTCATGGTACACACCAGTCCTTAGGCACCGGGGTTGGAAGAAATGAACACTGTCAAGGTAGGATATATACACACGCCTGAAAGTAAAGAGCAGAACACAAGACAGAGTAGTACCACTGCATTAACCACATTTAGCACAAACAACATTATAAAAATGTAATCCATTTCATGACATCCACAGTCTAACCACACCTAGTCCGAGATAAAAGTCATTGCTGTGGGCCACTGGGATAGACATCAGGGGATTGCATTCACAGCAGAACAAAAAGTCAGAAGGGCTTATCATGCCATAATGAAACGTGAAATTGACCGATAACATTTCTGTGATGCTCTTGGGAGTCTACAGCTGCACATGCGGTGCACTGTTTGGATCAACATTGTGTCTACCAAGCACAGAGAGGTGTGGGTAAGTTATTAAAACCCCATTCGTCATGGGGACCGGGGCTTACAACTGTTCCCCACAAACAGGGAATTCCCAGTACGTGGGGGGGTCATAAGCTCACAATGATGAAGTCCCTGCCCTCTGTACAATTCGCCTGTCACTACTACTGATTGGATGGTTTAGGGAGTTCCTTGAACTGGCTCCACTGTAATCCCTCACGACCTCTGGCAGAACACCTAGAAGATGACTGAATTTGACCAAGAGTAAGGATTCTGTTGGTGAACTTGTGGAAGGATCAATACCAGGATCACTGTAAGAGCAGAGTGTACCAGTGTGTTTGCCTGAGCCCATGTCTCCAATAAAGGTGCCCATCAGACTCTAAAACCCCATCTTTCTCATTGGATCACTGCTTCTGTGTTTTCTGTAACTGCTGGGTCTTTCAGGAACATAACCAGCATGGAAAATGAATAAAATTATATTATATTATATATATATATATATATATATATATATATACACACAGGCCAAAAGTTTGGACACACCTCCTCATTCAATGTGTTTTCTTTATTTTCATGACTGAAGGCATCAAAACTATGAATGAACACATGTGGAGTTATGTACTTAACAAAAAAAGATGAAATAACTGAAAACATGTTTTATATTCTAGTTTCTTCAAAATAGCCACCCTTTGTTCTGATTACTGCTTTGCACACTCTTGGCATTCTCTCGATGAGCTTCAACAGGTAGTCACCTGAAATGGTTTTCACTTTACAGGTGTGCCTTATCACGGTTATTTAGTGGAATTTCTTGCTTTATCAATGGGGTTGGGACCAGCAGTTGTGTTGTGCAGAAGTCAGGTTAGTTGGACGATCATTTATTTTTCAAAAGGAAAATGACCCCAAAACACACCTCCAGGCTGTGTAAGGGCTATTTGACCAAGAAGGAGAGTGATGGAGTGCTGTAAATGGTCATGAAAATAAAGAAAACACATTGAATGAGGATGTGTGTCCAAACTTTTGGCCTGTACTGACTCTATGTATGTATGTATGTATATGTATATATATATATTTTAGTGACAGGCAGCCACGGCCATTACCTGGCCAGGACAAGAGCATCACTGAGGCAATACCTCTCCGAGGGACTCTAGAGGGCAGACCTCCGGAGCCAGAGTCAGGAGGAGGGGGACGAAGCTTGCCAGAGAAGTAGAAGTGGAAGAACAGAAGAGAAGAAAGAATAATTAAAAGGACTGAGACTTGTACTGTGGTACATTGTGCTGTGCTCTGGGGAGCAAAAAAGCAGCTCCCCTCTGTAAATAAACCATGTGTGCTGTATGACAACTTGTGTCTGCCTGTCTGTGTCAGTCTGGGTTAGAACGGCTGTACGTGCCTGGGCAGTTCACCCAATATACCTATACACACACACACACACACAAACATATAACATATACACACACAAACATGCAAATTTACACACACGCACACACCCCTAAAATGTCAATGTATAGGGCAGTGCAAGAGACAAACATGCACCAGTCTAATAATCTTAGAAGACAGTCGATTTCTGTACAGTCAGTCAAGTCTGTGGGACTGAAGAATTTCAAATGACACTGCCAAAACTATCAGAATGATTATGAACGTTCTTCATCTCCTGCCAGACAAAAATGTGATTCAGAGCACTTATGTCCTAAGTTTTCAGTTTATTACAATACATTACTAACTGTGCTGCCCGTTTTAGATAGGTTGAAAAATAAATAATCAACCTAGACCATAGCATTAATGTTTGCCGTGAACCATGCAGTGCATATGTCTCTGTTAAATGCCATCTGGCATGGCATTCATAAAAGCAATGTTAAAGTTTGTGATGCGGCATCAACTGGAATGACAAATGCAAAGCAATTTATTACTAAAAACGTTTGTCATGATACATCATCTTTTTAATTGACAGACACATAGCAACCAAATGGATGCACAGACATGGCTCCTTCTATTAAGGTGGATTTAGAACAATTTTATTTCTTTTCAACAAAGTAGTAATGGCTACCTCTGATTAGGCGGTGGACAGTCTGAACCATACTCTTGTACATGCATTCCAAAGAAACAGACATCCGCTCCATCGATGTCTTCAAAGGCAAAAAGGGCTTTTGTTCGGTAAGGGAAGGATTCTGCCATTTCTCCACTGTCAACAAACCTGATAAAGGTAGTTAAAAAAAAAAGTAAAATAAACTGCAGACACATCACGTTTATTTTTGTTAAACTGAGTCTTCTTAAAAGTAAACTTTAAATTATGAACCTAAGCAGCATACTGTATGACTAAATCTTGTGCTATAAACAAACCAAGAAAAATTAAGGAGCTCAATTAAATAAAGGCAAGGGTAGAATCCTTTTACATTCCCAAAACAGTAGAAAATTGGTTTCAAAATGTTAAGGTTATGTATTATTATTATTATTTGTCCACATAAAACATCACCAAATTGAAATTCCTTCTTTAACCCACTGTTCACATTTACCTGGCCTTCATTCCAGGTTTGACCTCCACAACCTTGTCAGAGACATGCACCACACGGATCGTCACTTCACCAGATTCAGGATGGTTCTGTCGGCGCAGAAAGTCATTCACTCGAGTCTCCAGAAAGCTCCCAAGCTTAGTCTGTGGTAACCCTGTGTATAGAATTGTGCAAGAGGCCAAGGGGAGTTAACAAGAGCTGACTAGATCTAGAATCGGAACCCTGCAGTTCTACACTAAACATTTACTACTTCTTCTATGTATCATCTTTAACTTTTCTTTGCTTATTTGAATAAGAAAGCAAGCAAGCATTAAACACAAATTAGATCAGAGTTGTAAAGGTAAACTCTCCCCTGTGAGAAAATACACTGGAGTTCAAAAAAGGACACACGGACAAAAGATTTGTTATGAGTAATCATTTTTTAAAAATGAACCCTCCTTTGATTATAACTAGTCATTATAAAGGTTTTTGATACTTCTGGAAGAAAATCTATCAACTCAAAGATCCATAGACTAATAGTTGGAAGAGATTTGATCTGTAAACAAATCACACAAGTTGAACAATCAGTGGCAATATATGACGTGACTTAAAATGATGCATACTAATTAAGAGTCAACACAATGCCTTACTTTTGTTTTTACTCAGAAAACTAAAAAGGAAAAGAAATTACTATTTCATTTTAATTTAACTACTGACAGCAGTTTAGCTGATGTTGTACAGGAAAGAAAGTAAAATCAACAGGTAGTAAAAATATTTTGTTTCAGAGAACAAATAGGAAAACACTTTCACGATGTTAGTGAAGTTAAGATTTATCACTAGGTTTTCTAATTGCTGAATGGGAGATCACTCAATTCTCATGACTAAATGGAACCGTTGTGAATTTGGAAAGCCACTTTTAAGTCTACTGACAAACCCCAACTACCAAGTCTGTATTGCTACTGGCAGCAAATTCAGTGACTCCAAAAACGTATGCAGTAGGTTTTAAAAGCCTTCAAGAATTGGAACTGTAATTTAGTAATAACTTAATTAAAAACAGTTATCTGAAACCTAAAGATGTATTCTGTATTTTTAAAGCTACAATATATGTAGCTATGTACAAGGTATTGTATTAGTACTAAAATATAGTATATTCTGTATACCTAAAGTCTAGTGGTATCTTTTTTTCAGCTGTTGCTGACAAAGCATATGTAACATTTATCAAAAGTACAGTAATTGGAGCAGCACTGCTCTTGCACAATGAGAAAAAGAACTGAACATACAGGGAACAGAAATGGGTGGTAGGTTTTTGGTGTATTCAAGCTAATTCAATGTTGTTCACAAATCTGTTTTAACTCCTGTTCATTAAACACAGCAGAAACCTAACATGATGATGACCCAGGCACCACTAAGCAGACACAGGTCAGTCAGGCACATAAAAGTTTCAGTAATCTGATCAAAAAATATATAAATACACCTGTATTTTTACTTACTTTTTGCCGCGTATTTGTTTTCTTTTCTTGTTTTACAAAACTTCTTCAGACACCCATCGCAAACAAACCTGGAAGGAAAATTAGAGCACAGGCAACAGTTAATGAGATCGGGGTTGTTACATGAAAAAACGCTGAGACAAGAGTATACAGATGCATTGAGGTGCCTCAAGAATTTGTTCAAGGAAAACAAAAGGAATGGTGCTACAAAACAACTCAACAAGGCATGTGGGCATCTAGCTTCATGAGACTAAAATACTAATTCTGAAATAATACTGTTCTCCATCTGTAAATAAATATCTGTCATGGAGCATGGACTCCTACATACACAAATCTGCAGCTACATATGACTTCAAGCAAATAGTGAATAGTAAGCAAACTGCATAAATTTCCTGGAATTAAAGTTCTTACCCAGACGGCCAGATAGTCTCATTGTGCAAGACACAGATCTGATGCATTTTGCGCCCACAGTCAATACATTCCACAAACCTGAATAGAAAGCAATGGAAGTGAGAGACAACAAATCATTTTAGTATCATGTGAACCAAATCCACTATATTACACCCAAATATACATTCTTAATTTAGAAAACCACATACTTAGTAACAAAGCTACTGGAATCACAAAAACAACTTAAATCATTTTAATATATAGTCAACAATGCAGAAGAGGCACTCCATGCCATTAGTCCAAAAAAAAAAAAAAAAAAAAAACACTCGACAAAGCCAACAGTATACTCCCATAATTAGCTCCCAAATCACCAGTTTGGTAGGGCTGTTTTTAAAAGGAAGGTGATACTGACCTTTGCTTCCTCTAAATGTTTGAACATCTGAATAAGTTAGTCTTTCATTTGCAAAAGTACTTAGCATCTTTCCTCTAACATCCACTATATGGTGAATTAATAACATCTGTTGCTTTTGGAGTAGTATAGGTACCACAAACATATAATCAACAATATATACAGGCACACACACACAAACAGGCTTTCAAATCCTTTGGCCCTTAGCTAATATTGGAAGCAATATAGGTAACAAGGATATAACTGATAGAACTTACAGCTCCGGATCCAGAGTGTCATTCTTTTTCTTCTCAAACTGATCTTTTCCTATGGTCCTGTAAAATAAACAATAATTATAAGGTAGACAAACAAGTTAAAAAAAAATGCAACTAGTCATTGGTCTTCCATTTCTTCCTTCATTATCTATAATCCTTTTAACTGCCACATCATAATTACCTGTATAATAAAAACCAAAATAATAAAGAAAAAAATCCAAAACAGCAAACAAAAAAATTCCAAGTGTTCAAACCATTATGCTAAATTATTGCAAATTTTAGAAATCAATTAGCAGTGTTACTATTCTTAATATCAAAGATTTTGTTATTTGATCCCCTGTTTAAAATATATTTTCCACATTCTAATAAATTTTTTTATATAGACTGAAAAATTATATCAAAACCTTGTATTTGGCCCATTACTGCTTTACACTTGAATGCACGTTAACTAAAACATTCTTTTCTTTGTATTATTTCATACTTCAACATCTGCAGGGGGGGGTTGGTCACTCACCTTTAAATCTCCTCAGATTGACTATAAACAAAGATCTTAAACAAAGACAGACTTAAACACTACGATCATGTTAATTTGTTCTGTTCTACTTGTTTTACTCCTAGAAATCATTAATGTACTTAAAAGTAAATACCAACTAAAATATTATGTGCATTAAAAGTGATCCAAGATGATTACAAACAATAAAAATAAACTAACACCATAATGTTTTGGTAGTAAAGTAGCATTACTAGTATTTAATGATATTTTACATAAAACATGACAGGGGTTTGCAACAAACCCAGATCTTTCACTGATCTGACAGCACCAGATTAATGAGTACACCTGCTGTTTTATATATTTAGATTTACATAATTTAAGATGGGAATTTGATCAGAAGGGAAAAAATTAGTAAATGCTACGCTCTATTGTAAGAAGCCTGAGAAAAGCAATTATGTCTACCTAGCTTTGAAAGAGTAGAGCATTTACTGCTCATTGCATCTAAGGTTGTCCAAGTTAGTTGTTTGTTGTGCTTAACAGCACAAGGGAGACAGTTCCAATTTCCTGCCTTACTGCTTGACTATCAACAGAATACACAGTCAAGACAGCACTGCATATGCCTTTTGTAAAAGTATTTCTGCCACTTAAGTTGGTGCAAAGGATCTGAACAAACAATTTTAATGAAATAAAAATGTCTTATGACTATAACAAGTTTGTAATAAAAAGAATCCACATACTTGACAATTAAAAGCAAAAAATACAGATCAAAAAAATAAGCTTTACAAAAAGACAAAAACAACTGAAATAAAACAATACTCACGTTTGAGGCTGAGATGGATCATCCCCCAGGGAAACGGTCTCTCCCTGGATTTCATTGAAGCACTTCTCACAGAAGTGATACCTGTCAGCAAGAAGGCCATATTTGGGTGAACTATAGGTCCACAGATCACAGCCAGCCATAGCAAGGGCGAAGCCACCAATCAGAGCAGGCCAAGGGGGCGGGCACAGGCAGGAGAAGCAGAGGGCAGGTCACCACGACGACAAGGGGCAATCATGATGCAGTGTGCAAGAGTGGATTGATTTTTTTTTTTTTGTAATTTTATTTTATTTTTGCAGAGAGGGGGAAGGAACAAAAAGGGCAGAGGGGAGGGGTGGGGGGTAAAGGGTGGCAATGGATGATTGGTTGCAAACCAAAAAGCCAGTGCAGACATTACAAGCATGTGAAGGAGCAGGGGAGGGACAGTTAAAAATAATAAATGGGTGCAAGAACAGACAGACAGACAGACAAGAGACGGACGGACAAAGACGGACAGACGCAGGGACATGACAACACCAAAGATAACACAAAGCAGAAAGCCAAGGCAAAGCACAGATTAGCAAAAAGTCTCACTCAATGGGAATCACAACAAAGCAGTAAATATCTAGGAATATGTCTAATTTATATTTTGCTGCAGGAAGTGCATGGAACACGACGTGCAGAAAGTGCCCAAACATGCATCCGTCATGCACTGCAGATAGAGCGACTCACAAAGTTCTAGTGAAGAGGTGAGACACTGTGCTATTTTATAATATAAAGGAATGCATTTAATTGTATTAACAAGCCAGAAAGCAAGTGCATCTGCCTATGGGCTTTCTGCATATCGAGTTCCATCAGCTTCTCAGACAGTTTGAAAAGAATTTTGAGGTATTCTACAATCAAAATCAAGCCTTGAACAGAAAGTGCAGTGGCGTCCTTTTATTAATTAAAAAATTGTTACAGTAAAAGTTTGGAGAAAAACTCTGCAGTTTTTGTCAAATCAACTGCTTTAGACGACAACTAAAAAATTGCAATGGAGTGAGCAACAGCTAACTACCATATTAAGACGCATCAAGTTGCCAAAGAGACGCAGCTGCACATTTTTCTATGGAATGCAAAGGCTATACAGAGGTCCAAATACAACCTCACAAGGCCAACTGAACTTGTAAAGAGACATGCACCTTTAGGCAATTAACACAAAACAGTTGGTTTAAAGGAGGGACAAAATGCATAGAAGTGAAAGAACAAGAATTGACTTAAAGGACAAAAAGAAAATCTGTGATGATTCACTATAGAAGTAAAAAAGATGAGTTACAGTATGTTTCCATCACTTCTCTATTTAAAATAATTATCTAGAAAGCCTAACAGAGGGATACACCAAGCAACCCAAGTAACAAAATCCAACTTTTAAAGCTGGCTACACTAATACACTGAAAATATGAGAGAATAATGAGATTACGCCCCACTGCTTTTTCAGCATCTTACTGATAGAGGCTGTTAGAATGTTTAATCTAGAATATAAAAATATGAAAAATTTGGCCTAAAATAAAGAAAATGATGCTTGCTGATAAAAACAAGACGTTAAAACTCCAGACAAGAGGAAAAACATAAAAAAGGGAAAAAGCACAACTCTACAACACTTTCCTTCAGACCTGAAAATACTTTCAGTTTCTAATGAACCTTACACACATACTAACACCTCTGCTCTGAACCTAGCTTTTGTTATGCACATTATTGTGTAAATACTTCTATGTTGTCTTGAGCCAGCAGTTAACTAATTAGCACAAGAGGTTTTCGGAAACCTCATTTCTTTACAGTGAGTAAAAAAGAAATTTGTAGAAAGGATTTTTTTAATCACATTTTAAGGGGGAGCCTAATGACTTCATGAAACTATGCTTACCAATTCATAATAATTTGCCATTTATTAAAAAGGCTGAGTTTACATAATCATTGGTTGCAGAAAAAAAGGCCTGTGTGTGATTAGGTTGCAAAGGATCTCTGTATCAGCATTGATGCCTTAATATTAACCAAATGCAAGAAATTCAAGCTAATTTGATTTAATTTTTATATTAACATTTTCTAAAAAGCACAATACAGACAAAACACACACACAAAACATTAATCCACCCACCCTACCCAACAAACAGATTTGTAACCAATGGTGGCCATGCCTCATGGCTTACATGGGGTTCTTTGTCTAGATCAAATCACAAATTAAAATCTTATTTGTTAAAATTAACAGCAAGAACAGCCTATAGTAAAAGCTGGTAATTGGAAAGTATCTACTGCTCTATCAGTAGAGATGGACCACTTAATGGCTGAAAATATTTGCCACAGTTATCCTAATAAACTGCAACTCTCAAGTTGTCAAACGATATACAAACTGTTATCCTTTTTCAGACAGAGGAAATATCCTATCATGTGATTGCGTTTTAAGTCAGATTTATCCTACTTTGGGTTAGTTTTTTGAGCATCACTCCATTTCTATACAATTCTCCTTAGTACAGTCTGCTGCATTTAAAACATTACTAAATAGCTTTGTTGGTGGCTATGAAGGAATCGTACTTCACAAAACATACAGGTGTCCCAAAGTAGGTTAACATCTCATGGTCTTCATTAAAAACAGTCTTTATTGTGATTCTTTCATGCAGGTTTAGATACCATTGTTTCTTACAAATACAATGTTAGAATGAAGTGCTGAAACAACTAAAGATGAAAGGAGAGATGCATTGTGATCTGACAAGGAAGAACTCTCCAGATCTTGCTTGCATGAAGCAAAAAAGTCAATGGAAAGCATTATTAAAATGTATGAATTGAAGAGAAGCATGCTGAATCAAAATGGAGTCTGTGAGCTGCTTCTTATTATGAAGAGTCATGTACCGATAATTGGTAAGAGATAAAAGTAATTGGATTAAGAAAGCATTTCACCGGTGACTACAGATCAATGGTGTGTTTCAGGGTTATTGGTTTATAATTCAGTAGTAATAACATTATTATGGATAGAGGAACATCCTTGCAGCATTAGAGTAGAACATGTCCCCCTGTTTGCCAGTCTGCTATGCTATATTGTGGGGGCTATTTTCACTGGATTTTTTTCAATCAGCTAAAATTCTATGACACACACAGCAGTTTTCAATTGTGACATAAGTCCCAATTTGTTGACGCTTACTAAATGATGCTACATGTATGAAAATAACTCAGGATTAATATACAACATAGACTTATTGCAAAGATTAAGAAATCTACTGCGTCCCTAGTTATAGTAAAACTTCAGCTCACTTTAAGATGCATGTAAATGAAAAGAAAAATATGTTGAGGAGGGATTTGTAACAATATGGTAAGCTAATTAAATACAATCCTCAATTTCAAATAACTCAAACAAAGAAACCAGTAAGCCATGGTCATATTAGTCCAGCCATTTATGATTCCTGTGAATGTGTATTTCAATATACAGTGTATGTCAACAAAATGTGTACAACACAGGCTCCCAAACTTTACAGCTGGTACATTTCATGTGCAAGATTTAAATTGTATCTTTAAGGTTGACTTGAAATCATTTTTGAATTATGGAAAAGCTTTTAGAATAAAAAATGTGTACTATATATTCTGAAACCATGCCCTCTTTTACCCACATATACTTACATAGGTTAACCATAATATGGGGGTATATTTGGTATTTTTTGATATCCAAGTGGCAGTACCAACTTTACTGGGGGGGCCCGATTTCTCTTTGTGAAAAATACAAATAGAAAATTGTTTCTTCAAATTGCCCTCTGCTGATGGAATTATGCAGTTTACTAAGGAGAAAGATTGTGCACATCATTCTTATATTTGAATGCTATTCCAATATGGCCACCTCCAGCATGGTTCATAATAGTGTGGGAAACTCTGTTGTATGTTACCTGCCATAGGGGACTTGCAAGCACACAATTTGATATACTGAATCCCATGCCATCTACTTGCATGCAATACCACCCAGTGCCAAGTGAAACAAGGTGTTCTTGCCCAGTTCTCACCTGTTCTGATAGCTGAAATAGGCTGCATCCCGTGGAATGGTACACAACTGTTTGCCGTAGCAGCAGAGAGTCTGTGGGGAGAACTCCAACTGCAGAAAAGCCAAACAAAGCACAAATGACAAATTAAGAATCTAAGAGTTTCCTGGAATGGTAAGTTTTGTTTTTCAAGCATGTAGAATTTTGCTTTTCACATTTCTATCAAATGCATTTCTGTTCATGAGGAGCTTTGATTTTCCCAAGGTAATAAATTAATAAAAATACAAAAAATGATTATTCTACTATAGTATAGGAATTACTAAGATTTGAAAAGGTTTTAACAAGGAAATGGCCATCCATGCTGAATGCCAGTTTAAAACAAAATTGGGGAAAGGTGAGAACAGCAAAATGTCATTACTTAAACTGGTAAAATCATCAACAATATAAACAAATCCAAATCTCTGCTTACCTTCCTCCCACAGCAGTAGCCTAGCGTATGCATAACTGGATCGATTTCCTGCTCAAATACCTCAGCCAGCTTTGAGCAATATTTGTAGACTCGAGACGTTTTCCGATTGTACAGCCAGGCATTATTAAACATAAGCCAGATGTCATCTACATATTGCCAGGGTTCTTGGTATTGCCCTGTGTCCAGTTTGCGTTTGATTGTCGACAGGTCCATTGGGCTCTTGACAATGTCGAAATAATCCTGCAGGGTGCAGTCATAGACATTGGTGGTTGTATCAGTGCAGCAATGGAGGAAAAATACAAAAGACAAAAAAAAAATAAAAAAAAAAAAAAAAACCAAAAAAAAAAACTGAGGGGCATGGAATATCTGACCTTGCCTTGCAGAAACTTCCAAACAAAACAAAGACACATACACACAGCAGGCTAGATCAGCAAGTCCATACAAAAAAAAAAAACACAGCAAAAAGCATATACTGAACATTGCAAAACACAGTCAGCCTACAGCAAAGCTTGCCCAAGTATGAAAGCCCCATTGCAATGTGGAGCGAACTATCAATTAGCACTAAATGAGCCACAGCACAAGGAGGGTCTAATATTTAAAGGGCTCAAAAATAAGTAACAGTCGCCACTCCTCAATTTTGCCATTCCATTCCTAATTAACCAATCAACTAAACATGCTTGCTACTCTGAGCAACAGGGTTCAGACTTACATAGACTAATGAATCTGTTAACTATAAACTGACAACTGTGACTAATGTAGTTCAGCCAAAGTCTAATGAGAATAAAACTGGCTGGACCACTGTTTACACTGTCTAAGCTGGTAACCATATTCTGACTTTAGCACGAAAACCATATTTAAGTCAAACTAGAAAGCTTGACACACGTGATGAATGTTCAATGGACAAAGTGTTGCATTTCTAACTTTGCTATTTATTGACATGGAATTTTACACACTCTTTCCATTTGAAAACACACATTCAAAAATCCCTTCTCTAGCTATATTACAATTGCCAGCCAAAACACTGGGACCTCTTACCACATGCAAACTCATCTATGCGAAAAAGAAACTTGCTTTCAGGTAGAATAAGTCATTGGCATACCAATACAAAGAAAAGTCATGTCTTCAATATAAAAGTTTGGATAATAAACATATGCTTGTAAAGATGAAAGGCACCACATATTCTTACAGCTGCCTCTGTGTTAAATCACTCAATGTGGTCAAAGTATGGAGGTCTAGATTTAAGACAAAGATTTTAGGCAGTGTTAACAGTAGGAAAAAAAATAAGTAAAAACTTCAGATCACCTTGATATAAGCTACAATTACAGACTCAGAATAGTAGCTGACAGAATAATATTTTGTAATAAATAAGAAAAAAAAAACTCACACCACCAATACTCTAGTCAATCACTTGTGGTCATCTTCAAACATACCAATCAATCAACTGTAAAACCTTTTAGTTCCAGATGAGGGAAAGTCTCAGTGTAGAGCAAGTGTACGACACTGGAAACTTTGTCCTCCAAACAGATATTCAAAAAGAAAAAATCCACAAAAATGATCTAGATCTAAATAAGAAATGTAAGTGTTTAGCAAAAATGTTTATTTGCATCAATTATTTATGACTAATACAGCAGGTTTTATATGAACTCATTTAAAAATCTGACATTTGTAGTACTATGTAGGGCAAAAACAATTTTTACTGACATAAATATAAAAAGCAACCTTTATTTTAAACAGACACCTTGCCAAACCAACAGAAACTCCTCAAAATACACCACACTATGATAACTCCTTTTGTGACATAACAAAACTACTTAGAATACACTTTATGTTCAATGATTTCTCATTTGATTTGATGTTTATTCTCATATTATATTAGAATCCACTGTGCTTTAGACATTTTACAATTTAACTTTTAAGTAGGTTTTGGGAGCAAAATATGTTCAAATCTAAACTAAGTTTACAAAGATACTGGAAAATCATCATGCTTATCACGCCATATTTACTGAGGCTTAGGTGACATGGTCAAGCTGCCCTGAAGGAAGATCATATTGCTCAGCCTGCTTGAACGTTACCAAAATAATTCTTTCAACAAAGCTCATTTGCCAAAAAATATAACTACAATATTATTAATCTGTCTTTAGCATCAGCTACACTACCACAAAAAAGCAAGCCATCAGGAACCCTGTTACTCAGATTACTGGCAGTCTTCAAGATGTTATGAGGCAAAAACTGAACAGAGGTCTTCTAATACAAATGGAGTGGACGGCTCTAAATGGCAGAAAAACAATTCATAGAAAACGTTTCTTGTGATTTCAACTGAAACTTAACACAATAAGCCATCAGAAAGACCCTCCAATCGTTACAGAAACAGAAAGCTGACGCTAGTTAACTTGAACAAATTTAGCAATAGGCCAACAATATATAAACAAAGACAATAAAGCATTTGTAAACACAGTACACATATTACTGGTGAGGAACTGTTAGAATGTTTTATTTTGTCGGAAATTTTTAAGCAAAACTACCATGGGGGTGAGGGGTGGGGCTTAAACAAAAAAAAAAAAAAAAAAAGAACAGATTACCTAAAAATATTTTATTTACAATATATGAATAATGTAAGCAACTAAAAACGTTTTATTAGAAATTCATCTTAAAATTGTGGGTATAGACTGGTGGAAAAATTTTCCAATAGTGTGCACTCAATGTTGCTGAAGCAGGGAGCAGAGAAAATGTAAAATACAGAAATGTTGACTTAATCTTGCTCATATGTATGTTTATACTGTTGCTTTGAGGATTTGTTGCCAATTAAGTTTATCTTTTCCCCCCTCATAGCACAGCAAAGCGTTTCTGCTCACGCAGACCTGAGCTTCCCCACACATTGCCAGCCAAGCAACAGTATCAACTGATTGCACACACACAGGGTTGCCACACACAATGCCGCTTCAGCTCATCTTTTAAAATAGAGCTTCATCCCACTCTGTCTGGGAACAACCGGCTTGCTCGTACGCAGGGACATGGCCCCCGACAGGGAGGTGGAAACATGAGGAAGAATAGAAAAAAGGAGCATCAGAACAGACATTCAAAACAAAAACGTTTTTGGAGTATTACATTATTTCATACTTGATAAAATTTATTAA
The DNA here is from genome assembly GCA_026402145.1 of Polypterus bichir lapradei. NCBI lineage: Eukaryota > Metazoa > Chordata > Cladistia > Polypteriformes > Polypteridae > Polypterus > Polypterus bichir. The sequence goes on from JANRMT010049829.1 coordinate 6,991,150, forward strand.
AATTGAAAATGTTTTGTGAAAAGAGCAAACACTCACTCAGACAAACACACACACAAGAGACACATTAAATCCACATGCATACCTGATCCTTTTAACCTCACCCTTACACAAATGCACTATGCAAAACCTATTCTCACTAACATCTGCCTTACTCCTGTGCTGCCTCTATGCACACCATTCTCCAAAACACCACAATAAGGGTTTCTTTAAAAATGTAAAGCAAGCACAGATATATTTAACTTGTTTTCAACATAAGGAGAATAGTCTTAAAGCAGCATTAAGAATCAAGCAAACATAACTCCCTTCAGCAATTACTCCTTACATCATTTGAGTGGCAGCATTTTTTAAAAGACAGTAATATTTTATATATTTATTTTTATATAT
>JANRMT010049829.1:7005374-7032120 GCA_026402145.1 Polypterus bichir lapradei
CATCCTGTACCTGTCACGCAGGTGTGATATTCGGATGTACCGATCCTGTGCAGGTGTTGTTACACGTGGTCTTCCACTGCGAGGATGATCAGCTGTCCTTCCTGTCTCCCTGTAGCGCTGTCTTAGGCGTCTCACAGTGCGGACATGGCAATTTATTGCCCTAGCCACATCAGCAGTCCTCATGCCTCCCTGCAGCATGCCTAATGCACATTCACGCAGATGAGCAGGGACCCTGGGCATCTTTCTTTGGGTGTTTTTCACAGTCGGTAGACAAGTCTCTTTAGTGTCCTGCGTTTTTAGAACTGTGACCTTAAATGCCTACTTTCTGTAAGCTGTTAAGGTCTTAACGACCATTCCACAGGTGCATGTTAATTAATTGATTATGGTTAATTGAACATGCATGGAAAACATTGTTTAAACCCTTTACAATGAAGATCTGTAAAGTTATTTGGATTTTTAAAACATTATTGTTGAAATACACAGTCCTGAAAAAGGGACGTTTCTTTTTTTGCTGAGTATATATACTATGAGTTACTTTTTGAATTGAATTGTTGAAATAAGTTAACTTTTTGATGATAATTCTAATTTACTGAGATGCTCCTATAGATAGAGAGAGAGAGACTGCACTGACCCAAAATCTTAATATCTAGTCTTGCAATGCATCTTGCTCAAATTAAGAAAGACGCCATTATAACCCTTTGGTCTGTTACTAGTGTTGTTAGTAATTAGATGTTAGTTTATTTCTGAGATGGGTACCTGCATTAACATTAGCGATCTCTCCTAAACTAGCAAGACCCTGTATTAAAACATATCTTGCACAGAACCACTTAAACAGAAGAATAATCAGATCTGCATTAACCAATCTTATTGTAACATTCAGCAGAGACAAAAGCAAGTGGTCACTCAAACTGTCACGGGTATTCTTAAGCAAAGAATGTAAATGAAGCCTGCCAGGAATTACAACAACAATGAGAGAATGAACTTCACATAATAACCAAGTCTGGGAGAGTCTGTGTTCCTGTTAGCCTGGCTAAGATGTTCACCTGGTTCATAGCTCCAGTCTGGTTCATCTGACCTGGGTGTTGGAGAGGTGGAGTGGACCTCTGACCAATCTGCTGCATATTTAGCTGGCTAAACTGGCTCATTCCTGAAAGATAAGGGAGAAAAAAAATTACACATCAGCCATAAAACTTACTTAATATTACTTTAATTCTTATTTGTGTAAAAATTAGATTACATTAAACTAGCGTTACCCTATTCTCATACAAATGCAAGGTCAATACAAACACATTTTTAACCAAAACTGCCCTCATTTAAGGAAATCTAAAACTTCTAACAGCACATGGTCCATCTCATTGGACCAACTGTGAACATTCCAATATCAGGTGCTTTTTAGGTCAAAACATTACATTAGCTGGCCTATATATGGCCATTCCAAATACTAATTGGAAAAGAGTTTGATATAATTCACATGCAGTGCAAAGCCATGCAAAGAATAATGAAGCCAGAAAAAAAATGCTATGAAAAACTATGAAAAGTTGAATTTTGGGAGGGTGGTGGGAAATCATATTACATCCAACTTTTGTGAAGAGAACAGTATTAAACTCACTTGGGTCTTGCAGCACTTATGAAACCTGGCATCACGAGTGGCCATGTGCTAGACATTTAATATGTTTAACACACAAGATGTCTTTTTAGTAAAGTAAGCTGCAAAATTATACATAATATGAACATTTTCTGAACAACGCAAATGCTCAAATGTATGAGGGACAGGCAAGTAGAACTTCTCACTTCTATTGCATGGTAAACAAACTGCAATACTTCCACTGGGAGAGGAAAAAAAAAAGTAACATTTCATTGTACTCTCTCAGTAATAGTATTCGTTCAAATCAATGTAAAAAACCTGTTTAACAGATTAAGCTCCTTTACTTTTTGATTACAGATTACTCTTATCTTTTAAAAAAGATTATACTAAATGTAAATATTTAAATGCATACAGAATTTCTATTTAAATAAACTTCTTAACGAGTTACATTATACAGTATATTGTATTGGGTATCAAAAATGGTATCAAACTTCAATAATTTTCTTACTATCGTATCGCAGTTTGAAGCTTTAGTTGAAATTGTGACAATCCTAGAACTTACATTGTAAGGTTCACCAAAGATACCAGGAAACTAGTTGACAGCATAATACCTAACCAAACTACTCCAACCTTGGGTTAGTTGGATGTGAATAGAATACAGCCCGGTCTGCAGTGTAAAGGGTGTACTGAAGAAGCAATTTAAAAAAAACAAAAAATTTAACTTTAACAAAACATTCAATTATGCTTATGAGATCTGCTGACAGTAAGGATAAAATGTACTAAGATTGCAGAGAATTATAATAATTTAATGCATAAAACTTCTGCAAAGGGTATGGAAACACTTGTTCAGGTTTATGCCCAATCCATTTTATTCTGTTCCCATTCACCAAAGCCCAACTATGAGACTGTGCTGAATCAACCAATCCTTGCCTAATTTTACATTGAATCCCAACATGTAACAATGTAATAGCCATTTAACATGCAAACCTGGCTCTATTACAGGGCAGTAATGACCACAGATACCAATAGCCAGGATTAAAACACATCTAATTTACTCTGAACTCACCCACTATGGAACCTAGTCTGTCCACTCAACTGAGAAGCTGTGGGGTGAAAGGTTATAATCTTGGGGGGGTTCAGGTTAGAGAGTCGAGGCATGCCTAAGCATTAATCTGATCTCTGTTAGCACAATTTTCACTATGTTATCAGAAGCCATTCTTGTATCTCTTTTGGGCACTAACTAAAAAGGACTTCATGTGACTTACACCTGGATAAAAAAGCTTAAAATGGCCACATATGCTCCCATGGGACGAGGAAATAGCCAAACACAATTTATCATAGTAATTCAAACATGGTACTCTGATGGAGCAGGATTTAGAATGCTTACTATTAATGCTATTTTAAAACACTATATTTTTCACGATTGCAGCTCTCTCTGACCAAGTACATTGTCATTAATTTTATAAAAATTATGTCAGGTTCTGAAGGTACTAAAGGATTTTAGACCTTTACTTTTAATCTACTTCTCAAAAATCAGCATTTTTCATGCAGGACAACACAATTTCCATTTTTTTGTTGACTGGACCAAGGTGAAAGAGAAAACTTTGAACATATACCTGCTGGCGATTGCATCCTCACTATTTGGTTTGGCACATTGGGGCGAATCAAAGATGAGTCTAAAGATGGACCATCTAAGAGCAGAGGAAAAAAAGGGGTGGAAACAATTAATATAAAAACATACATAGACATACCTATAATTAGATTTTGTGCATGAACCCAAGCATGAAGTTATCTTTTCAAAGGAAAAGAACTGTCCATAAATGTGAAGCACTAAAAGAATATTAGAATCTGCGAACGGAACCTGAAGTTTAGCAAATTGGCATACTTTGCAATCAATGACTAGATAAATTGATGGATGACGGGAAAAAGGGTGGGTGCATTAGCCAGACTGAAAGAAAAATGGAATACTCAAATTACTGACAATAAAATTCACAAATAATGAAAAAAATTAACTGAAAGCTGACACTCTGTACTTTGGTAATTCATAGATGTCATATCTAAAAATCAATTTTGACGTGACTGACCTTATACTTTGGGAGGGCAGTGTGTGTATGAATATTTTTGTATTTTAACATGTGAGAACCATGAACACTGTTACCAAAGGAGTTTCCTCAGTGAACAAACTAATGTCTCAAATTTGTTATTAGGGGATAAAGGAAATGGGGGATGTAAATATTAACGTTTGGCCACCAGATGGTGCACAACTCTCTTAGACACATGTAACACTGTAAACTTATCTGCAGAATTTTTAGTTTAGTGAAATAGTTATTTTCTTAACCTTGAAAAAATGGCAACATGACAACAGGAAGACAGTCTTTTTTAGTCTGGTACCATGTCTCCTTTACCGACTTTAAAAGGGAAGGTACAGTTCCTGAAAAAAATGCCCTAAACTGAAGGGGTAAGTGGGTAAGTTTGCAAGCCATTTAGCCGAACAAAGCTATATAAGGATATGTATGTTGATACTGACAATTCAGTTGGTATTCTTAAGAAAATATCACAAACCCCCACCCCAAATGTATTTCTTTTCTCAATATAGCCAAAACAAAGCATGTATAATTAGACTGTATTAGTTTTTTTCGCCATATCTCATACAGTGAAATGTGTTCTTCCTAAAGGTCTGATGTAACTCTTGACTAGAGAGATCAAAAGTCAGCTGCTATTTGGTACATTAGCTTAACTCCCAAGTTAGACTTCTTCCAACAAATAGAGTTGACAACTTTAATAAGGACAATATTTTATATTATATAAAACTAGCTTTGTTTGTTCATGGGAAATCTATTTATTTATATTGCAATTTCTATGTATCACTAAAATTTCACTTTCTCTCACACACACAAAACACTACCTAGCCTTCCAGATAGGACATTTTATATGCCGGGACAGTTGTAATTTTAGAATTACTAATTTTCCCCAAACTGAATCTGCAGCAAACAAGTTACATTTGCAAAAAAGTTGTGTTTCATGACAAGCATAATTTATACCATTGACATAGGAACTAATGTGTTTTAGTGTTTTCCTGTGCCATTTCCATATATATCTGCCAGTCATTTAGTGCTTAAAGGATAAGTCTGACATTTTTCAAGTCTAACTTCACAAACACAGTATATATGTATTTGTCACAAGACATTGTGGTCTAAAAATAAGCATTTTCTATACATTTTTAAAAACTATATAGCATTCCAACATTTTACAATGTAACCTATGTGGCATGCAGTGCCCTGGGAAATAAAAGCCTACACACCATTGAGGAAGGTGTACTTGGTTGAACTGGCACAGGTTTCAGCGTAAGAAAACATGACTTCCATGTTTCCAACACATGCTTGTGTCAACAAAATGGACCAGGAAATCATTATACCGCATACTTCTGGTACTATTTTTCAAGAGGCAAGAATATACAGGTAAAATTCCGTTACAATGAATATCTTTACAACGAAATTTTCATTACAATTAAGTATTTTTATGGTCCCGACAGCTTCCCCAATATGACACGAGTCTATAGAAATCTCGTTACTACGAAGTACATTCAGCAGATACTTTCATTGCAACAAAGTTCACAAAAGACCTTGAAATGCCTGAATGAATCATCCACACAGCAGTTAGTTCTGTGGCCACAGCTCAGTTGTGCACAACGATCCCTAAACAGAAACACTCATTTTTTTCTTTTTTTTGCCGTGTTCTTGGTGATTTTCAGCGATACCTTTTGCTTATTGCTCGTCAACATTTGAAACACATCCATTGAAATTTAACTCATTGTCACTCTCCGAAAGAAATGGCAGACACGAAAAACGATAACAGTTCATATTAGAAAAAACATTCATTTTTTGCAGCTCTCGATTGCGGCAAAAAGAAGGCGTTGCGAGTGAATTTGGAATTTCACCATTGACATTGTCAACTTTCTTGAAAGACGGAGCAAAAAAAGAAGAAAAATCCTAAGTTGCAAACGTATGTGAACTGCTGCATTTGAAGACGTCAAAAAAAAACGTTTATGTGGTTAAGTTAAGCTCGTTCAAGAAACATTCCTATTAATGCAGCACTCATTCAAGAAAATGTGAGGTTTGTAAACTCTCTTGGGACCTCCGTCAACTAGACAACACGCCGAAGAGCGTCCCGAAGTGCGCTGTCCGTGTCTGTAAGGGGCAACAGCAGGCTCAAAGCTATACTGTGTATCTCCGCCAAAGTAAACGGAAAAGATCTCAAAGGATGATGCAAGGTTAGGATAGGAGCACGTACATTGTAAATGCAGATAACAGGATTACTTGGTCATTGACCTGGCCATGACCCAACTTGACTGCTGTGTCTGTGTATAGCAGAGTGGCAGATCATGCGACAATAAATAACTGTGCCATTCCTGTTTCAAGATGAATAAAGCTGATTTTGCTAAAGTACTGAGACTAAGCCTCGTGTTTTGGGGTGCAAGACAGGGACATATAGCGCGACCCCGATCTTTTATGATTTGCTTCTGTGGCACTTCACTGCACCTCTGTGAGTCTGCTATTGCCCTGCCCCAGCAACAGACAAACAATCTTCCACAGATGCTGCAATTGCACTTCGGAACGCACTTCTGCATGTCATTCCTGTTGGGTGGGGAGTGGGGGGGATCCCAAAAGTGTTCAGAAACCTCACTATATGAAGAAGGATGATTCGGCAACTGATTGATAACTGTGCTGCACAAAACATGCTTCCACATTTAGATAATGATCGTGTTGAATTCCTCCCACCCAAATGCACGGTGCTTCAGCCATTGGATTTGGGCATCATTCGAACATTAAAAATTCTCGTCAGCATTACTTGTAGGCAGGAGGGGATTAAAATTAATGCGAAAGAAGCTATTGAAATGATTGCAAACGCCTGGACACAAGTTAAAGAAAGCACTATAGTAACAAATACAGAATCTCGTAATTTTCGTTACGAGTTTGTTGTAACGGAATTTTGCCTGTAGTACATTTTCTGTTGCTTGTGCGATTTAAGCAGCCTTACTAAAAGGAGTTCTTACATAAATACAGAAGTAAATCAACACAACGCCAAGCATGTGGCAAGAACAATTTACTTTGAATTAGTCTGTCAAGCCCTGGGGGAGGTGAAAGGTTGCTGAGAAAGATAAGCAAATCCGGTCTGCTTTCAAATGTCCAAATCTTGTAATATTAGTGCTTTTTGATTGAAAATAACACGCATAAGCTATTTTACAAGGTGTGTATAATCTCAAGATGTGGGCCAATGCATGACAACATTCTTGGCATGAAAGGTGGATGTATTTTGCAAGTGTTTATGCCTTTATTTTGCAGGGAAGTCTGTGCCCCACAGATTACAGTATACAACGCTGGGACTTATGACATTTTTTGAAAATGTATAGAAAACACTTGCATTTGAAAACACAATTTCACACAGCAAACATACAGACCATGATTGTAAAGAAACAACTGACTTGAAAAATACTAATGTTTCAAGTACCCCTCAGTATTAGAAAAACAAAAAAAAAAAAAACAAAGAACTTGTTTTCTGACACTTGAATATTTTGATAAACAATGACAGGTGGGTTGTGGTTGTACTGTTAGCACAGTGCCTGTATTTGCTAACTAGGATAATACCCTGGTGATTGCAATCCTAATGATGCATCAGAGGACAAATGATGCTGGGTACATTCCTCCAGCTTGGAAGCTGCATGTTGTCTGTCTTCCATGTGAAGCCTATAAACCATGTGGACTGATTTAGAACTATATATTATATTAGGTGAGGGCTGGGCAGTCTTTTGACCTTGGAACCCCTGCAGATTTAGTTTTTTTCTTCAGCCTAACTGGTGGTGTTTTCTATAGTCCTACATACTATTCAATACTATTGCCTAATCTTGTTTTGGTTTTATATTAACTTACTTTTCATTTAATCTTGCAAAGCACTTTGAGCTGCACTGTTTGAATGAAAATGTGCTACACAAATATATGATTTTGTTGTAGTCTGCTTAAAAAGGAAACACAGTGTTTAAAACATGAAGATATTCTACATAATGATTAGTCTTTTAAACAATCATGAATGAAATTTATTACAACAGAACAAAAACTAGTTGTTTCAAGATTGTCACGTGCAAATAAAAGCCCACTGACAAAAAAATTGAAAATACTTAATGAAAAAGTACCATAATGTTGATAAGAGAAACTTGAAATCCCATTACAGTTAACTTGGCTTGAATATATGTGAAATTAGGAATGTCACATGTATAATAAGTATGTCATAAAATCAAAATACATGCAGCAGATTTCATGTTTTATATAACCACCCAATCGATTTCCCCAACACATCTCAAAGACATATAGGATTGGAAATGAACAAAGTCAGATTAGTTGCTTTTGTGAAAATAATGGTGTCTAAACGGAAACTGAAAAAAAAAAAAAAAAAAACCACAGTAAGGCACTATTCAAACACCTCTATTTTCTCCATCATTCTTCCTTGTTCCCAATCACACACTGTTTAAAATGTTCTTTTCTCTCTTTTTATAGCACAATATTCATCACATAAATTGAAACTTGAATTAGCATGGATGTCAATAAACCTTGCAAAGTATTTTTGGAAATTCAACATTTAAGAATGTGGGGATGATCATAGTAACAGTTACTAACATATTATAAACTTGTTAACCTTCACAAATTCAAATGGGCTTATATAGTGGGAGGGGCTTAAAGGACATTTTGCCATTTTATTTACAGCATGCTTCCATAAAAATCTCCACAGGCAAATCTCCACAAGAGAAAATTATACTGAAATATTAAGAAATGATCCAAACAGGTTTTTTTTAGAGCCATTGCCAATTTCAGGCCACTAGAATTGACCGATTCCTCTGATAGGTTTTATCCTTAAAAATAAACAGAAACAGTAAGCTGTGGCATAACCAGTCATGTAGGACCCATTTTTAAACTATTACATAAACTAATACATTGTAAATAATTTATGTATCCGTAATACATATGCCAAAAATATAAAACAGAATGCTTACCATAATTAAAAGCCACACATCTAAAAATATTCATGTTTATCAAAAAGATGCAATTTTAACATGCTTACCAAGTTCATACATTAAATCAACACATTTGGCTCTTAAGCAAACAAACCTATTTACTAAGCAGCAACAGCTAATTCTTTATCTATTTTTTCCAATTAAAAATGTTAGCTTAGCTCCTGTACTAAACATAAGCTCACTCACTATTCACACTCAAACAAGCAGCGTTCAATTTAACTAAAGAACAAAATGAAAAGGTCTCAATTCGTTAAAAGGACCTGCTCTTTTCACTTCCGTCCAAGATGTGCCTCTCTTTTGATCTACATCAAGTTCAACTGGTCAACATACATTCACCGGCCACTTTATCAGGTACACCTTGCTTGTACTGGGTTGGACCCCCTTTTCCCTTCATAACTGATGTAATTCTTCATGGCATAGATTCAACAAGGTACTGGAAAAATTCCTCAGAGATTTTGGTCCATATTGACATAATAGCATCACGAAGTTGCTGCAGATCTGTAGGCTGCATATCTATGATGTGGATCTCCACCTCACCCCAAAGGTACTCTATTGGATTGAGTTCTGGTGTCTGTGGGGGTCATTTATGCACAGTGAACACATTGCCACAATCAAGAAACTAGTTTGAGATAATCCGAGTTGTGTAACATGGCGCATTATCCTGCTCAAAGTATCAAAAAATTGGTACACTGCAGTCACAAAGGTTTGGACATCGTCAGCAACAATACTCAGGTAGGCTGTGGCATTTAAAAGATGGTCAATAATTAATAATGGGTCCAAAGCGTGCCAAGAAAATATCCCCCACACCAATACCACCACCAGCCTGAAATTGCTGATACAAGGCAGGATGGATCCATGCTTTCATGTTGTAGACACCAAATTCTGACCTTATCATCCAAATGTCACATCAGAAATCAAGGTTCATCAGACCTGGCAACGTTTTTGCAACATCTATTGTACAATTTTGTTAAGTCTGTATGAATTGTAGCCTGAGTTGCCTGTTCTTAGCCGACAGGAGTGGCACATGGTGAGGTCTCCTACTGCGGTAGCCCATCTGTCTTAAGTTTCAAAGTGTTGTGCGTTCAGAGATGCTCTTCTACATATCTTGGTTCTAATGAGTGGTTATTTGAGTTACTGTCTTTATCAGCTCGAACCAGTCTGGCCATTCTCTTCTGACTTCTGGCATCAATAAGGCATTTTTGCCCAGAGAACTGACACTCATTGGATACTTTCCCTTTCTCGGACCATTCTCTGTTTATCACAGAGATGACTGTGCAAGAATATACTCAGACCAACCTGTCTGGCACCAACAACCATGCCACGTTCAAAGTTACTTAAACTGCCTTTCATCCCCATTCTGATGCTCGGTTTGAACTTCAGCAGACTGTCTTGACAATGTCTACAGGCTGAAATGCATTGATTTGCTGCTATGTAATTGGTTGATTAGATATTTGTATTAACAAGCAGTTGAATAGGTGTACCTAATCAAGTGGCTAGTGAGTGTATACATCTACTGTTCCTCTCCATACATACAACACCTCAGACTCACCTTTCCCCAGTTTATTACTATGTGTTAATATAAGAAGTTAATATTCCTGCTTTACTCCCTCCTTAAGTTTGACTGTTCACTTTATGTTTACATGAAGTTCTGGCAGCAATACGACATGTAATCCCTCAAGTACAGTAACACTTCACGTAAAGGAACACACTTCTGTTAGACCATAGCATTAAGACATTCTAGACATTCAAATTTACTGAAAGACATTAACTACAGTTTAAGATCTTAGTTACTATTTATCTTTGGGGACTGTACAATTTCACTACCAGTTACATGATCATCAGGTGAATTAAAATCATTTAAAATGTATGCTTAAAAATAACTTCTATCTAGTGCAAAAAAGCACAATGTTAAATGCGGCCAGACTTACTGGGAGGCATGCCAGGTGGTTGTGGTGGGCCCTGAGACATTGGTGGTGGAGGCAGACCTGGCTGATTGGGCATCATGCCTTGCTTCTGAAGTCTGGTTCGTCGTTTCTCCTCAAGTTCTTTCTGAATTTTATAAATTTTCTCAGCTAGTAAATGATAATATTCAGCCTATGTATAGAAAAGAGGTAAACACAAGTCAGTTGTATAAAATAAGAATGGGATGGACAGGAGTGAAAATAGGGTGATTAAAAATGACTACATTTGAAAAGAGATTGCTATTCTTGGATTAAGGAGACATTCTAATTAGTGATGATGATGGGGTGATTGGTATCTCTTTGCTCTGCTGCAAGATTGCTCTGATAAACTTTAACAGAAATAATTTTGGAAGATTTGTTTTAAGACTATAGAAGTTTCATCAACATACTCAGTTTTCGCTCAAAGACTTACCCTGCTGTTTGCAGATTCATACATATCTCCCTCTACTTTGCGGGCATAGGCCACAAGGTTATCCATTCGTCTGTCTTTCAGAGCAGCAGGGTCTGGGGTTGGAAAGATTGCCTGTACACTGAACATAAAATACAAACTACTAAGCATCCCTCTCTTTCTCACACTAAACAGAAAAGTATTTTTATGTATCATTAAGGATTAAATAATAATAATACATTTTATTTATACAAGGCGCCTTTCAGAGAACTCAAGGACACCGAACAAACAATAAATAAATAAATAAAAGACACAATTATAAATAACTTAAAACATCAGAAAATCTAAAAATTAAAACCAAACAAAACCACTATAATCAGGAGGAAGAAGAAAAAGCCATTTTAAACAAATGTGTTTTAAGTTTGCATTTGAAAGATGAATATGATTTGATATTTCGGAGATCCGCAGGTAATGAGTTCCAGTGCTTGGGAGCAGAACGGCTGAAAGCTCTGCTCCCCATGGTGGTTAGACGGGCGGGAGGAACGGTCAGATGGGTAGAGGAAGAGGATCTAAGGCTACGGGATGGAATGGCAACATGTAGAAGGTCAGACAGATATGGAGGTGTGAGGTTATGGATGGCCTTAAATGTTAGTAGCAGAATCTTAAAATCAATACGAAACTTGATCGGGAGCCAATGAAGCTGCTGCAAGACCGGAGTAATATGGTGAAAAGATGGGATTCCAGTGATGATACGTGCTGCAGAATTCTGGACTAACTGAAGCTTATGAAGAGATTTATTAGGGAGACCAAAGAGGAGTGAATTGCAGTAGTCCAGCCGAGAAGTGACAAGACTATGAACAAGAATGGCAGTGGTATGAGGAGTGAGGGAGGGGCGAATGCGATTAATATTACGTAAGTGGAAGTAAGCAGACCGGGTGATGTTATTAATGTGACATTGGAAGGATAGAGTACTGTCAAGGATGACACCCAGACTCTTGACCTGAGATGATGGGGAAACAGAGTTATCAATAATAAAAGAAAGATTATTGGTTTTGGATAATGATGATTTTGAACCAATGAGTAGAACCTCAGTTTTGTCACTGTTTAATTTAAGAAAATTTGAAGAGAACCAGGATTTAATTTCAGAAATGCAGTCAATAAGTGAGGGTGGTGGAAAAGAGGAGGTGGGTTTACCAGCCAGGTAGAGCTGGGTGTCATCAGCATAACAGTGAAAATTAATGTTATATTTGCGAAAAATATTGCCAAGGGGAAGAAGGTAAATAATAAAAAGAAGAGGCCCCAGGACAGAGCCTTGGGGCACACCAGAAGTAACAGCAGTGGGTTGGGATGTGAAGGTTTTAAGCTAAATCACGTAAGATGTCTAAAAACTTGACAGTCAACTCAAGTACAATCAACGTAAATGCAAAATATTTCAAATACATAAAATTCACGTAAACGCAAAATTAATATTTCAAATACATAAAAACCATGTTTTAATCTATGTAAACCAAAACTACAAAAGAAACCATTAAAAAAAATTTTTAATAAAAAACACCCCTCGGTGTAATCACAGACTTACAGCTTGTGGACCAAGTGGTTGCGTAAATCTTGAGTGATATCTTCATGCCAGGATTTTCGAATACCTGTGCTTGAGGGGGGTGCAGCTGTCGGCATAGACGTTAGGTTCCCTACATTCGCACCGTCATTCATTAAAGGGCTAAAAAGAGAAACACGAGAAATGAAAGACTTACAGTGTGGAGGTAATCTGTAGCAAAAGCTTTCTTTACCAAAATGTTAGATTTTTTATAAAGAACAAACAATCAAACCAAATCAAATCACTCTGCATGTCCAAAATTAGAAGGAAAATGAAATATATGAAAAGGTGTCAATTAAACATCAGACATAAATACCAGAAACAAAACCTCTTTTAAATACATTTGACTTTGCAAACTAGGATGATATTAATTCATCTTCCATTTTTAAAAACAAAGTGGCATTGAACCTCGAAACTCCTGTACAGAGAATCCCACAGAGAACAGCCAGTTCCACAGAATGAAGGCTAGAGGGGAATGATCAAGAGCTGGCTGGAGACAAGACATCTGGTTGTAGAAGTTAAAATCTCACACCAGATGTTAGTTTTAACCAAATTTTTAGGTCAGTATTCACTAAGAAAACAAATGGTGCATACTTTTGAGAGTTCATTGCCGAATGTAATATTGATTCAGCTATCAAGTTTTGCTGTTGGGTGGGAGCCTGGACACCAATTCCTCCATTTACACCCATTGGATTTCCTAAAGAGGGGAAAAAAAATAAACCTGTATTAACAACTAAAAAAAAAAAAAAAATAATAAAAAAACACCACAAAATTCCAGACAATGAATACAGGGCAAAACCTTCAAATTAAAGCAGAATGTATTTGTGTGTACTACTACTACTATTACGACTGTGTACAGCAATTTTTTGTGTCACAAATTTGACATTAGCATTCTTTTTTTTTCAGAATATGTGAGTAAAATATGTTCTTTTGCAAACACAATATATTTAATTGGACAATAGATAGAATTGCTTTTAATGAAATGTTTATTTTCATTTGTTAATTTGAGTGTCACATCCAGTTACATTTGATCTATGTGCAAGAACATTTGGGATGTGCATGGATGGAGAAGGCTGTTTTCACATTACAAGCCTCACTGCTCAATTCCGAGTTTGAGCTCAGATCGGATTTGCCTCTTGACGGATAACATTCATTAAGTACAAGTGACCTGTGTCTAACTGTAATGTGAACACATCTGTCCTTAAAAACAACACGCAAGCGCACATTGATCGTTTATGCACAAGTCATCAGCATCACCAGCAACGAAAAATGTCATATTTGAGAGAAGATTCGTAGTATTAAAACTGACAAAAACAGAGGAGTGCTATTAGGTAGTGTATGCAACACATTTTGCCCTGGAGGACGGCAAACAATTCAACAGCTGTAAATGATTAGATCGAGAAGGTGAAAAAAGTCAGATGGCTAGTTTTTGCAGCTATTGTTAGCAGTGCTACAACAAGAAATGTGTAAGAAGAGAAAGAACCCATAAATGGAAAGACCGTGACTTGTCACAGCTATAATGCTTCTCCATTGCTGTTTTGCCACACTGCTAATGTTGGCCGATGACAACAGCACTCAGCCCAATGCATATAGGAAAAAAAAAACCATATGAATTCCAATCTGACAATTCAAATTCATGCCACACAGCCACGAATCAGATACGAGTCCAATCTGGGACCACGTATGACAGTGTCTCAAATATGATCTGAAAAGAGCAGATTTGTGTCCACACAGCCCTGCATATATCAAATCTTTGTTACGTTAAGGTAAACAAATCGGATGAGAGTTGCTTCAGTCTTGTATTGTGAACATGGCCTTAATAAATATATAACCATTGAGTAGATGAATACGGAAATAACTACTCAGATAGTCTGTATGCAAAATATGCTTAAATGAATAACCTGCAAAGAACTTCTATCACCTCGCTGACCACAACAACACAGGTGATTATACGCCAGAACCAGATTTTTTTTTTTTTTTGGTTTAAACTAACTCCTTCTCCTACAGTACTGATTATAATGCAGATGCACTCACAGCTCAGGATAAGCTGGGACTTTTCAAAATAGTGCCCTGCATTCCACCAGATGAAGATATACTTTTGAGGAGGAGAGACAATGCAGACTGACTGCCAAACCCAAGTTACTTGCATTTTATTTGTTCTTATACATTCTAATCTCTGAAAGGGTATATTGCACTGCTGGAAGTCATCAGACAGCAGAACGTTTGCCATGGATATGCTGGTTTGCTTAAATAAAGGTCTGTGATCTAAAATTGGTGGTTAACGGTTAGTTTTTTACCTATATCTGTGTATAAGTGAGAAATACACACAACCTTTATATCAAGATTAAATCCATGTTCACATTCAGTAAAGCTTGACTGATTTGCATTGAATATTCCAAGGCACTACTTCTATATATTAACTTTATCAGAATGATAAAAACATGCAGCAACTTTAACTGCAGTGATACTATGTGATTAACGGAACATGTTAACTTACTCTTATAAACATTATCAAAGTAATCATAATGCACATCCCTATTAAGTAAGGACTATATATTTTAGACTGAACCGGCCAGCATAAAGACCACTCCTTTTGTGAAATGTGTGTATTTTGAACTCAAAAAGAGGCAATTTATCATCAAATATAGTATTATTGAATTTACAAAAAGCAGGACTCAGTTTACCAACGGACACTAAATCAGTAAGCTTTTTCAATATAAGATGCCAAAATAGGAAATGTGAATAAAACCTTAATACATTGGTTGTCGATTCAGGAAAATTACTTCACTTAAAAAAACCAAAGACATATGAAGACCAATGGATTCATCAGTTAATAAGTATACAAAAGGTAACACATTATTTCACATATTGCTTATAAAATAAAATTTAATTTAACCTAGTTTTAAAATGAGTCAAAACATGATTGCTTTCATTTAAGCAGAACAGACAATTTTCATTTGTTTTACTTCCCAACAAATCTCATCTTACCCATGGCATTGATGGGCCTTAGGGCAGGCTGACCAGGAAGGCTCTGACTGGGCTGCTGAGTAGACACCTGAGGCTGTGGAGGTGGTTGGGGTTGCATCTGGGTGCCCTGGTACGTCAGGCCCAGGGCAGCATAGGCACGCTCAATGGAGCTTGGGTCAATCTGGCTAGCCTGGTTCAAATTAGCTGTACTCTGCTGACCCCCAACATTGCTCAGGGAATTTCCCAGGCCTATAGAGGCTGTGTTCAGAAGAGCTGCTCCCAAAAAATAAACCAAAAAAAAAAATCAGTTATGAAAAAAAACACAAAATGTGCTTTTGCTTTCCCTTCAGTGAAATGACTGATTCTCTGCCAAAAAATTCAATCACACTTACTTTGCTGATTCCTTTTGTCTCCAGCATTCTTAAGGGGTAGGCAGACTGGGCAGTCATGCCGTGTACAGTTCTTCCAGTGTGAGATGATCTGACGAGAAGATGCACAGTGTGCAACTGCAAAAGAATGTACACATGTGCTCAACATACAAGACATACAACTAAGATAAAATGCACATTCTTTATACATTAATGCTTTGTTTTCAAATATTTTGCTTGTGAACTTAATGGAGATTTACTTAGATGGAAAAGGAATGAGGAGAAAAAAAATATATATTTCCTCCATTTATATTAAATAACTAATTCAACACAAGTATCACCCATTACCAAAACCAAAAGTAAAAGAAAAGTGAAGTTCTGTATTTGCATACCACCAACCACCAATAGGTGGAGCAATGAATTCAACAGGGGACCAAGAAGGAGCTGACAAATAAAAGTTTTTTTTTTTTTTTTTTTTTTTTTTTTTTTATATAAAAGGGACAGTAATGTTTAAGCATGTATGCATAGCCGCCGCCGCCACCCCCCAAAGGCTAACATAGCTCACTTATAAGAGATCAGGAAAAATGTAATTTCAGTGAAAAGCAGCATATTAGGAAGATTTTACTATTAAATAATGTAATGGTTAAAAAACAAACAATTATGGACTTCCGAATGCTACTCTACCAATGCAGTTTCTTTACATTATCTTTTCCAAGTGTGCGTACATGCTTTTTTCGTGGCCTAACTACATTTTTTTTTATAAAATAATTTAGAAATTCTGCCTTAAAATATACGGAACATTTATATATTTAGATAGGTATTAGGTTGGTGATGGAAATAAGGATTCATATCTTATCTTGCTTTACCAATGCTTTAACTATGTACCGGACAAATGTATGGCACAAGGGATAGAAATTCACAATTGAAATAGGGGTGGGGAACCATGTAGAAAAAGTGTTGTAATTTCAACATAGCAAGATCAAAACGTACACAAAATACCCTTAAATGAAAGTCTGCAATGTTCACTTTAATCTCATCTTAATTGTGGAGCAGAGGGGTAATATGAAGAAAATTTAATCTTTGTCCCAAACATTTGAGGGTCAGGGCACTGTATTTTTAGGCTAGTTATCAAGGCAGTAATTGTTTATTTGCACATGAATACACTGGCATAATAATAATAAATTATTTTGACATTTGCATAGTACTACAGCATCTTTAAACCTTTTAATGTTTTCTCTTTGACTCTGGTTTTCAATTTCTAACCAAGAATGCTTATGTTTCAAAAATTAAGCGGGAAGTACTTAAATAACAAATAATTAAACAAACATGTTAACTGCAGAACACATCCACTGTTTAGGTGTTAATTTTCAAATGGAGCATTGGGTACTGTAATTGTCAGTGACTGACCATTTGTACAAATTTTATGGCACCACCCTTATATCGGAGATGAGAAGTTTGTATGTGAATGTACAGTGACTCACATACTGTCATATGAAAAAAAGAACATAGTGATCTAAATCATAAGCATTGATACTATGATCCTATCAGATCATATAAGCACATGCTACAGATGGGATTTTGTAGTATACACAAGGATGAATGGATACTTTATTAACCCCAAGGGGAAATTCACATACTCCAGCAGCAGATTACACACTCAGCGAAAGATTCTCTAAACCCCCCCCCCAAAACCCAGAACACTTCACTCAGCACCACCTAGCAGACCTGTACTTTTGATATTTCTAAAATATAAGCCATTTTCCTCCACATTTCAGTCTTTACCTTGACAGGACTTTCCAGCCTGGCAGTGGGTCATGTGATTCAGCACATTCTTCATTGTCCTACAGTGTGGCAGGTTGCACTGGCGCACCTCACCATTGGCTTGTTCTCGCCTCTGACACTTGTGAGCATGCAGAAGCAATACAAGCTGCTGCTGGATAAGTTTGCGCTTTTCTGGATCAGCAGTTGGAGGTGCCGACCCCATGCTTGGAGCGCCAGGAGGTGTGGCACCAAGGCCACCTTGTGGAACCTGGGAGGGCTGCTGTGTGGCCTAGAAGAAACAGAATAGAAAAAAATGATCATTGGTAAAAAAACACTAAGCTAAAATAGTTCAATTAAAAAATAAAAAGGAGAATTAAATCAGGAGCCATTAACACTTAGAAGAACCGCATCTTCAGTGGTGTAGAGCAAGATCACAGTCTATGGTAAATGAGCAGAACTTTAAAAAGTGGAGAACGTAAAACCTCTCCTTCTAAAAGCCACAAGAGACCCCAAATGCAACACATATTAGAAAATATTAAAGGACTTTACAAGCAAATACTAAATCTTATGAACTGTCTCACAAATATGGTACACTTCAATGTAAAGCACATCAAACAAATTTTATGGAACTTCGCTTACTTTAATTATAATCAGAAACATTACCATGCTTAACAGACACTTAAAATTGATAGTGAATGAGCAAAAGTGATCCAAATATGTCTTCCATTTGCACTGTCAATCTAAACACAGACACACTTTTTTTTTTGCGAATGTGCTTGATTTCATTCTAGAGCCTTTGACACAATCTATGTAACACTGTCTACTTTTACTCTCCTTCTGTTGCAGGGGTCTTCTTGGTATCGGCATCGACACAGCAAAACCTTACCCAATACCATTTAAATATGGACATTTTCCTGTACTGGAGTATACTGCAGAGTGCAGCCATCTAGCCAAAAATAAGCAATATTTTAAGCTATTCACAGGTACTGAGGGGGTCCATTAACATTCACAATCATCAAAAATCTGCATTACCAGGAGTTCATTTTTTTTATACTACCAGAGACTTTACTAACAATGTGCATACTTATGAGTATATTCAATACCTATTGAGTGTCTCCTTATTAAAAGTATTCAGTTTGAATCATCAAAACATTGATTTATAATATATGTTTACTTATGCTTAATAATTCAAATATACTGCATAATTAAAAAATAATGCATTATTATTTAAATATGAAAACCCACACAACACCCAAAGTTGCTCAAATGAAAGTGAACAATGAAAGGATTCAATGCACCCTTATCAATTCACTACCTGATTTAAGACATTAATGCAATAACTCTTCTCTCGTAATAGTCAAGCACTGAGAAAACAAACATCTTATGTTAAAATATGCCATGCAATTGCAGATGAAGACAAACACAAATATTATCTACTTTTAACTACTAACAATAAAGACATTGTAGAAAACATCTGAAAGTGCTTTCTGTACTCACCATGTTAGGCATAGCCGCTCCAGCAGCAGGTTTCTTATCCATGGTGAACTGGGCTAAGTTGTTGGGAAGTCCAGGCTTGTTTTGCATTTGGGGACCAAGAGCTCCAGCACTCATCTGTGGTGTAGAATTCTGACCATAGGGAGGATAAGGGTTTGGTGTGCCCATCATGTTCATCTGGGAGAAATATTTAAGAAATGTATTTAAGATATCAATATGATGTACTACTCCAAACACTTGTATTCATTAAAAATACCTACAAAGGAAATGGGATAACATTTTACGAGTGATGTTATGCACTTGTGAGATTTTCATTTTAATACAACACTTGTTATGATGGCGTATTTTAAAATCTGACTTACTCCCAAATACACCATATGAACATAAACTTGAAAACTGATAAGGATGGACCAGGTTTACAATAATAAAGAAAAAATCTAATTAGCTGTGCAGATAGGTGAAGAAGTCTTCATTCAGTAAATTCATTCATATAACGATGGGCTTTTTTGAATTGAATATTCTCCTCTCCAGCTCACTCACTGGTCAAAAGTCCCATCTTCAATTAAAAAAAAAAAATCAGTATTATGGGAATGCATTTGTTTATGATGTATGCCAATTTTGTTGGAAAAATGTATAGCATTTAACATTTTAGCAGAAAATTCCATGCGTTTCACACATTTTAGCATGTGACTAGATAACCAACACATGGATTCTGCAACATGAGTAACAAGATTTTTTTTTCAGTGGATGCCTTGCACATCTTTTACCGTTTTAGATCATTGGTCATCATTGGGATGTATTATATCAAACTGTTTTTTCTCTTATTCTGCATGAAGACATAAAATTTAAAAAGTAAAAAAATAAAAATAAAAAACAATCACTATAAACTACATGGGGTATGTAACAAAAAAAAATGAATACCGTTTTTGGGTGGAGCACTCCTTGAATATTTGGGGGAATGCTAAATATCACAAGGTTCTCAAGTATGATTTGCAGATGTGAACCAACTGCAAGAAATCCATTCATAAATGACTCAAGTCAATGGCATATGCAAATACTCAACTAGCTTGATTATCGAAGCATAAGCTTGCTCACTTTCCAAAGTTAATCATTTTAAAAAGTTCCTGGAAGTATGGAATTCTAAAATAAATGTGATACAGGTACAGGAGGAAATTGCTGAGCCTGGTTACCACCAAATGTGAAGGTGTGCTATCTGTTTCATACAGAGTTATGTAGTACTTAAAGGATGGTAAATACTTGGGGCAAGTGGCTGTGAAAAAGAGGGTATGGTACTCTGGAGATTGGCCTTATGTGCACTTTACGGAATACTAATATTATTCACCTTCTGATCCTATTTGTTTTGCTTTTGGACTTTTTCCAAATTATCATTAACTTATTTCTTTAAAGACGCCAGTATAACTATTACTTAAAAAAATCAATAACTAAATAAGACAAGTAATACTTAACCACTGGTGCTCATAAACATACACTTCCCACTACGTCAACTGTCAGTATTTCCCATAATTTTAAAACCACCGTTTTCTTTGAAAACTTTGAAACTATGAAATTACTTGATCATCCAAATGTGTAAATCCTTGTAAATCTCATGGTCCTGTCTGGAAAGGAGCTACTAAGTAGAACCATTTAAATCTAAGTACACAGAGAACTGTGGGATACATAATGTAAACATGCTTTTCTTACAATAATGTCAAAGCTCATTTTCAGCTAAGTGGTGGGGTGTTCAGACCAGTTTAGTTTAACAACGGAATACTTCAAAACAGTAGACTTCACACTAGGCAAAATCGCTTTTGTTCCAGCTAATTTAAGGCACACTCACTTTTAGTGTAACTACAAGTTTAATTAGCAAAATTTTCCTTGCTTTCATTCTCCGATTACAAAGACACGCAGTATGAGATTTACTTAAAAATGAAAACATCTGCGATTTTTCCTAATGGCTTAACAAACAGGTGTATTCCCAGTTTACTCTTTAAAACTACAACTTTTCGCAGTTTAATAATTCCTTTTATTTACATGAACACCCTTATTACTAATTATATTTTTAAATAACCATTATAACCTGTGTTTTCATACAAAATGCACTCCTCCTCCCCCCATGAGGAAAGTCTGAAACTGAGTCAAACTCCATCGATGAGTACTGCTGTGACTGCAGATTGTTTTAAAATTAAATTTACTTAATTGGACTAATTTCTTACTTCAAAACATCCAAGCCCAGTAATCTTAAAATAAATAAGCATTGGTGTATTTTTATGTTTAGAAATAAAGTTTCTGATCCTCAAGATTATACTATTGTTTTTCTTAATATCGGTTGGTTTTACAATAAAACAAAAATGCTCAGAAGTCCCTACCTCCCTTTAAAATTCACTTTTGCATTTGTGGTTATGCATTTTTGTTTAACTTGTTTAACTAAATGAAAACAGAGTATTTATGTACCTCTGACCCTATCAATGGAAACTGCACCCAACACTGAATTCAATAATAAAACCAACATATTTTAAGAGAAACTAAAGTAAAATTGTACCTTAACTTCCATTCCTAAACATATAAATACATCAATCTTCCAAAGTTATTTTAAAATATTTCTGTGCTTAGACACTTTCAATTAAAAAATGAGTCAAATTAAGTAATTGCTATTTAAAAACATTTTGCTTTCACTGTAGTACTCATGGATGGAAATTAAAGACAGTTTTAACATTTCCTAAAATAAAAAAAAAACAGGATATTTTATGTAAATGCACAGGTTACAATGGATATTATTTAAAATATAATTGGTAATAAGGATGTCTATGTAAATAACAGATAAGCAAGTTAAACTAAATCTATAATACAGGTGCAAACATCTTCTGATTACTGAAATGTATTACAGGACACTAAAATCACAACATTTCTGAGCATGAACAAATGTATTTAAAATTTGCAACTTTACCTGTCAAAGACAGGTAAAATAGAGTAAATTTAAGAATTTCTGATATCTCTTGCTGTATGCATACCTTCAGCACCTTTCCTCAGTATCCTCATGAGTGAATCTCTCGACAACATTCCTGAAAAAAACTGCTTCTCCGATTCTGTTATTTTGAGGTGCCTTGCTTGAATCTTTTGTCTGCTTCTAATCTTCCTGTCTTTAAAGGCAACCCTCAGTCTGGCCGTCATATCTTTACTCCTCTTGTGTTTCAAAATCCCACTTTCACTAATGACTGCATCACCAAAGCCAAACTAACCAATCAGATTGCTCTAAGGACTAGGCAGAAACAGAGACCTTAGTGTTTTATTATATAGCAGATCTTTTATTCTGTATAATGCAATGATAATCTACTGTATTGGCTCAGATGTAGTGACGCAAGACAATTTATATCTAGCGCAGCTCCTCTTAAAGCAAGCACTGAATAAATGCAGGACACCAACACTGAAAAACTGCAAATAGCGATAGTCAATATTTATATTCTGTTGTACAGGACTTCTCAATTACAAAACAAGCAAGTTTGCATAATTATTCACTTTCACTGTTTTGCGAGTGTGTTATGATATTCAGTGTCTCATGTAAGCATACAACCTGCTAGAGTGTTTTATATATTTTTTTAAATGAACAAATCCAGCAATAAATTAAGAGGTTTGTGAATACAACTAAATACTTCAGTATCAAACCAAACCGTCCAAACAACTAAACCACTTTAAACTTGAGGACATTTACTCTTGTGTCATAAAACAAGGAGAGGATATAACAGTAAAGGAAGATTTAATTATCCATCAAACTTTTGATATGTGTCGTATAAGGAAACAAACACATACTGTATCTGTTAATATTCACCAAACAGGACTACACATAAAGGTGTAAACATTTTTAATGCTACTCTCTTGATAAACTAAACATTCAAAATGTTTTGAATGGGAGTGAAGCAGATTTTCTGTATACTGAATGAATCAATAGAACTTCTTAAAAGGCGTTAGAAACAAGTGCCATGTCATTAGACCTATTATTTCTGCAGCTTAGCACCATCCAGAACAAACAAGGCTAGAGAAACCTGGAATACTTCAATAAAGTATTAGGCGACCTAAAGTATTAGGTGTTGTATTGTATTTTAATTAACGATTATCACATGCAAATGAGTATTTTACTGTATTCTGTGCACATGACAATAATGACCCAGTGACATATTAAAAAGGATACTCAATTCGTATATGCGTATACCGTTCACAAAATAAGATAAAGTAATAAAGCATCAGAAACTGCAATTCAGATGCCCTCCATAATCTGACCCCAAGCTGAAACAAATGCTCCATCGCTTTTCGCGTATCCTTAATTTATACTGTCAGTTAAAAGAATGAACGCTATAAACCTAATGTAAAAAATACAAATCACTTGTGTATCCGATATATTCCGTTATGAAATGGCCAAAACATACAAAAAGCCCCTATTTTACGATATAACGTTTGCGCTGCATTAAGTTACGCGCGAAGATTTATTCAAAAGCCAAAACTGCATTATCAAGTATAACACATCTAGGTGCACGCATCACTAGTAGAAAATGGCTTGTTTTGTGACTCAAGCCGATGCACTTTGCTGCAATGCCAAGTCATTAGACAAGCAGTAGATGGCAGGGAGATGGATGGAAGAGAACGAAAGATCGTCCGTCGATATAACAAGAAAAGCACTCGTACATCCCCCTACTTCCACTCCCGGGTCTCCCCTTCCATCCCCCTCATTCCACCGAACTTTAAAACCACGACTGCGGCGTACGCCAAACCTCATCGCCACCCGACCCCTCAAAAGCAACAAACGACAAAAACAACCAATCCGGTTTGACAAACGTCACTTTCTGTCCAATCGCGCGAGCGTCCTTCAATATTCCCTTCTTTTGAGCGACTAATCAGAACGCTTCCTTTCACTACGATCCCACCCCCTGGTTTTTCGAGAGCCTCTGCGCTTTGTGAAAGACAAATGGCACCCGCCTCTTCCTGTCTGTGCGAGAGCCCGAAATCCGTCACACCTCCTAAACCACCCTCCCCCACCCCTGCACTGTCGTCATTTCGGCGGCCGCACCTTCCTTCCTTTCCCCATAGATCTCTCCAATTCGCCCCTCCCAGCTCCGCGGTGCGCCGAAATAAAATGCAGGGCTTACGGAAAGACAACGTTGGGCCTTCAGCGCTAGGCCAGCATGTTAGACGTGTGTAAAACAATAGCTGCACGCAGCACGCTCCGCAGTGTCCAAACCAGCCCCTAACACAATTGGCTACTATCGCCATTCCGATAATCTGTTCCTTTCATTTACCACAATTAATATTACGTATAACGACATATTATGGGTGAACCTGAAAACGGCACCGTACCAGGAATTAAACAGAACTCGAAACGAATACCATGCTAAAAACTATAACACATACTTTGACTGACGCAACAGCGATACAATGGGTATAAATAAAAATAAACCGATAAACACCATAACAATTTAGATTACAGGAACCGAAACATTTGGGTTTACTGCAAAATCTGCAAACTAGAAAAGTAGTGGGAAAATGCAAAGGAAATGAAAAAATGCCAAGATGACAAAAGTTATTAAAGCTTAGGCAAAAATTTATTTATACGTCCCACTCCCAATGCAATGTCATTTTATATTAATGCAATCATATAACGGCTACACAAATTGCAAACATTCAAATAAGGATGAACTATTTTATCAAGACTTCGCCACATCTATATTAATTATATAAACACACATCTCTATATATGTATGTATCTATACACACACACACAGGTCCCCAAGTATTTAGTAGTGACAATTTTCATAATTTAGGCTCTCTACGCCACCACAATGGATTTGAAATAATGCAATCATTATGTGACTTAATTGTATGCACTTTAAGTATTAATTTAAGGGGTTTACCAAAAATATTGTTTGAGCCGTTTAGCAATGAGAGCCATTTTTATACATGGTCCCACTATTTTCAGAGGCTCAAAAGCGGTCCACTCATTATTTCATAAACTATTAAGCAGGTAAAGTGTCTGAAATTTGCATCCAGAAGATGTCATTGTGAACTCCCAAGGTATAATGACAAAACTGTATGTACAGTTGTATATTTAGAGAATGTGATGACCACTTTCATTAACCAAAAGTTCACTGCGATGATAACAAAATAAGCATTTTCCAGCTATTAATAATAATACCAGTTAGTAAAAATCCTGATTCATGTGTAAGGAAGCTCCAGTATACACACACATGCACGGACAGGGCTATGGCTCTCTTAACTGAACCATTTTTTTCCTCCCTTTGGGGTGCAAAAAAAGCTTCAAAGAACTGTGACAATATAATTCAAGTACTACTCCACCAGTTTCATTTAATGCACATGGACATGCTAGCAAGCATCCTGACTAATGTTAAACTACCTTAAAAATGTTACATTTTCTGTTAACATTTTTAATTTGGACTTAAAATATTAATGTCATTTACAAACAGTTAAAATTATTTACTGTGTGATGCACGTGCTTTTTACAAGTGTAAAAATGTAGAGGTGTACTGGTTTTCTCAAATCTGAGTTTATCAATTAGTGTTTAAACAATGAAAAATGTGTTTCCTTGTATAGTATAAAGGTAACAAAATATTTAGTCTGTTCAAAAAAGGTCAAAACCTGGTTACTATGTAGGGTCAGAATTGCTCTTGGATGCACTTTACAGCACATCCCTCATTCTGTCACTAACAAAGATTTATAGCCTTGAAACTGTAATTGGTCAGTGGCAGTGAATTACATTTTTACTGCAGATGCAATTACATACACAGCTATTCTTGAAGAGTAACTCAATTATTGGGGATAGGGAATAAATAGAAAGTATACTCAAAGGACACTTTTATGTCATCAGTTTTCTGTTGCCAATGGGTGACTGTATATCTGATAGCACACATCTGTTGTACACGTAAACCCCACTCTACACAACTGTCTCTAAAATGATCAGTAAAAGCCAGAACATGATTGTTACACTGTCGTGTTAAACTCTTAACACTGACGGCATGTTTGTGTCTGGGAAAAGACAAAGTAACATTTCTTTCTTAGATTCTTTCATTATTCTATACTTGATGCAGCCGTGCCCATTTCCAAACCTTGCACATGTATCAAGTTATAAGCATTTATGCACCTAAAATAAATGAACTGCCAAACCCAACCCCTCTGATAAAACTATTCATTTTGGCTTGGACAGAAATAGAAGAATCAGAAAGGCATATGCAATGTAATAACTTTAAGAAAATGAATATGCAGAGTTCAAGTGGTTATTAATTTAAAAACAATGCATCTGGAGCTAACACTGGAGTATGGTGGGGGAAGAAGGGGTGTTTATTTGGAGGGATTCTATAAAAAGTATGCTAATAAAATGTGATCTATTCTTCGATCTCTACTAGCTTTGCTCATCTGGTTTTGGGCAGTTAATCCCATTCTTCCTTGCACGTCCTCTCCAGCACCATTATACTGGATGGAAAGTGTTCGTAAGCTGCCATTTGAGCATATAAAAAAGTGTGCAGAATAGTGCTGTTACAGAGTGTTAATGTAGTAGATTATATATT
>JANRMT010049829.1:7037120-7049195 GCA_026402145.1 Polypterus bichir lapradei
TTTTCAAATAATATTGCATTAGTGCGATGATGTTTTTACATATATTGTCTCTTTCATTCATCTTGCGGTTTGTAATCAGTGACCGCGTGTTTTTTCCCCGATCTTGTCAGTTCGCACATGTTGCTGTATGGTGGTGTTTCTTTTGTACTCCAGGACATGCAGAAGACAGAATAGTACAGAGCAGTAAGTTCAGCGCTATATGCAATCAGACAGACAGACAGGCAGAGAAGGCACTAGATATATAAATAAACAGGGAAGGCATTGTATAATAGATATATAAAAAACAGCTAAGGGGATAGATATATAGATAGGCAGACAGGGAAGCTCCAATATAATAATAAAATTACTGTTATTACTATATAGATAGACAGGGAGTTCAGGCAGGCAGAACGGCAAAGGTAAAAATACGTAAATTTTCTCCCTAGCGGAGATTCGAACTCAGATCTCTTGAGGTACAGCAAGTCTGCTGTGCTCTAAGTGACAAAATTTTACCAGTACGCCACGGAAGCTGTTGTAAAAGTCCTGAACCTTTTATGAAAGTGTATTTGCTCTTTGGCTGTCAGGCTTCACACATTTTATAGTTTATGTCTACATTTTGTGACATATCTCACTAAAATATGAAAAAGTTTCTGTTTTAACATTGTGTTTACACAGATTACTGTAGAAACGGAACACACATGAAATGTGTGTGTTCCAAATAACAATCTATTATTTCCACTCTAAAACTCCACTTCACTCCCAGATAATCGAGGCATGAGCTCGGAGAAGTTCGTGCACGTTCTAAGTCGGTGGGGGGATGGAATAGCCGGCTGCTTGCAGTTTGTTTTTATCAGCACATTTACAGGACAAAGGAGGCTGGCAGAGAGGTGAGAGCGATTTTAAGAAGCGATTTAAGGTGGGACGGATCTACGAGTTTTTTCGTAGGCTCTGGTAATTCTAGTGTTAAGTGCAGTAGCTTACATTTTTAATTGGAAAAAGATACATTTGAAACTGCTGCTTAGCAAACAATAGGCTTGTTAGGTTAAGAGCATAATGTGTCTTTTGCTTATAAACCTGTTAAGCAGGTTAGTCTTGTGTCTTCTTGATAAAAAGCTTATAAAAAACTGAAACATTTTTGGCATTTTTAAAATATTTGTACTGTGTTCATTAGTTGTGTGTGTCATACACCATACCTTTTGATAACAAACAAGTACTGCATTATTAAAATGGCAATCCATATTTATAATTACACCTCTACAACTGCAAATGTCTAGCCGATACACTGAAAAACACACCTGTATAAATATAGTAAATGTATATTTTAACAGCAAAAAATGCAGTGCAATTAATGATTTAAAATGATTAAAACCTGCACGTGATTGTATGTTTACATTTAAGCAGTGTTTAATTGTCAATCATCAATTAACTGATTGTGTGAGATTATATATCAATTAATTTTATATATTTTTTTTTATTAGTGAAATGGTGAAAACCATTTTTAATTAAGACTTGTTTCAGATAGGTACTGTACATTAAGAAAAAACTAACAATATGACAGCTTGTACTTGAGAAGCACGGTTTTCCTTTTCACCATATGCAACTAATAAATTATGTACAAAAATATGTATCCATAATGTATTTTAAGGATTTTTAGTACAGTGATCCCTCGCTATATTGCGCTTCGACTTTAGTGGCTTCACTCCATCGCGGATTTTATAATGTAAGCATATCTAAATATATATCACGGATTTTTCGCTGGTTCGCGGATTTCTGCGGACAATGTGTCTTTTAATTTAAAGTACATGCTTCCTCAGTTCGTTTGCCCAGTTGATTTCATACAAGGGACGCTATTGGCGGATGGCTGAGAAGCTACCCAATCAGAGCATGTATTACGTATTAACTAAAACTCCTCAATGATATATGATTCCCAAGCGGTGCTTGATTGTTTGCTTTTCTCGTTCTCTCTCACTCTCTCTGACATGCTCTGTGCCTGACGGAGGGGGTGTGAGCAGAGGGGCTGTTTGCACAGAGGCTGTTTGCCTAGAAGATACGGAGGCTACTCTAAAAAATGCTGAAAGACTACCTTCACATTGCTCCCTTTTTTGCAGCTGCTTTATCGCGGTGCGCATACTTAAAAGCCCAACAGCCCTACTGATTTTTTGATTGTTTGCTTTTCTGACATTCTCTGCTCCTGACGGCGCTCCTTTGAAGAGAAGATATGTTTGCATTCTTTTAATTGTGAGAAAGAACTGTCATCTCTGTCTTGTCATGGAGCACAGTTTAAACTTTTGACTAAAGGGTGCTATTTCATGTCTAGAGGGCTCTAATAATGTTAACAGTGTGGGAGAGTTTATAAGGGCTTACAATATATAAAAATAACCATACAAACATATGGTTTCTACTTCGCCGATTTTCACCTATTGCGGGAGGTTCTGGAACGCAACCCCCGCGATAAAGGAGGGATTACTGTATTTTTATGGTCACTGAACAATAAGCATAAAGAATTTCATTTTGTTAATAAAAACTAAACAGTCAACAACTGTGGTCTATAGTGTAACATAAGCTTGTATGCGTCTGGTTATGCCGGAGCTTAGTGTAAATAATTGGGGTTGAGAGAGAGAGAGAGAATGGGACCCTTGAAATCAGCCAAAAAAAAAAAAAACCCACAGCACTGCATGATAGGACAAAAGCTTCAAGGATCCAACACTATGCATTTAAATCCTGTCTGTGTGGGGAACACACATCCTCCAGTTTTTTTCTTACATCCTCAAAGACGCATGTCACATGTGCTGGCAATTTAAAACAGAGTACAGCTATGTGCAGGAGTTGACCCTACAATGGGCTGCCCCCTTCTCCTGGACTGTTTATTTCAGATTTGACTATGTGGTATTTCTGGATTAAGACTGTTGGATTAAATGCTGAAAATAACTATGGAGAAAATGGGGGATTTCTTGTCATGCATGCATGCTTATTCAAGGTATGAAAACTATTGATAAATGTATAAGTTAAACATTTCAATTCTGAACAAAAATTGTTAGAAGTACTGCAACAAATGTACATCGTCTTCATTTTGGAGCTGTTGTGCTTTGCAACATGCTGGCACACTGTTCAGGGTTGGATTCTCACTCAAAGCTGCAAAAACAGGCTCAAACTTCCATTAACCTTAAACTGGAATAAGCGAGTCCAGGAAAAAGAATGGATGGACAGGCAAGATGGCAAGAGGTGGCTGGCACTAGTCAGCAATACATGATATCTTTAAAAAGGGCAGACCAAGTACTTCCTCTTTGTAGATTTTGAATTATCTGCGCAAACAAATTTAGTGTGCACTGTTAAATCCCCACTACCACCACCAAATAGATGTTTTGGCAGCTTCAAAGAATCAGAATTCACTTTACTGGCCAAGTACACTAATTTGTACTAGGAATTTGTCTCGATAGTACTGATGCAACGTACAAGGACAACACAATACAAAAGATAAATATAAAATGGGAGAAGGATGATTAGTGCATAATAAAGCACCGACTTAAAATTATTTTAATGTGTTTATACTGCAATAAAAGAACTGCAATCTGTTTTTGATTAATTTGTATTCTGTAGAGTCGAAACTAACAACCCTCTGGAAATTTATATCACTATTGCAATTTGCTTAACTAAGGTACTCAAAGCCTACCCAGAGAACAATCTATGCATAGGCTGTGTTTAACAGCAACATAACTGGCTGGTTTTAGACAAAAAAATGCACATTTTCCACAGATTGTCCACAGTGTGCAGGCAGAACACCGTAATAAGACAAGTCTATTAAGTCACAGGCAAAAATTGAGGCCTGTGCTAAAGCTTTATGTTTTCTTTTGATCTCATTTCCCATTTTTAAAGTTTTATTTCTTTGTCCAACCAAAAATACCATTGGCAGAGAGCAGTTTAAACCCTTGAACCAGAGCAAGCTTCTCCTATTTTTGCCATTTGTCACATAACTTCCAGATTACCCAATAAAAACCTGAGGCAGTGTGCCAAATTAGATGAATCATGTGTATAAGTCTAGCACAAAAAAAAGCCAGAAAGCACAAGATTAAACATGTTAGAAATCTTCATCCTGATGATTTTAGCAGGCAAGGATTAATCATGACCAAGCAAAAAATGCAGTGCGATGTGTAGTTTGTATATGCTTTGTAAAATTGAAATTAATTTCAGGACAAAAGGCAGTAATCCACTTAGTGTTAACTTTGAAATATCGCTGTTATATTGTGCATAGTATCTCTGACACAACAAAGACCATAAGATACTTTGCAAATCAAACATAAATACAACTCATATTGGATACAATTAATACTAAATACATATACAGTAACATCTTGATTATCTGTTATAATATTTTTCATAATGTTATTCAATGTTGTCAGCATCATGCTTTATATAGTTATATCATGTTCTTCCTATTCCGTAAATTGAAGCAAAACTTGAAGCGCTTTTGCCATTTCATACACTTAATTATTTCAATTCTTTGGGACAATTCCATCACCACAAGCTTATGTGGATCGGCCATAACAATGTATATTTATGTTTAATTATATCAAAATAGAAAAACTATGAAACGGTATTAAAGCTGAAGGTATGTAACTGACACTGATTTTAAAATGCGGCATGACATGGTGCTGGGGAAGAACACTACATACTAGCAGAAGGGAGAGTTGTTCCAATGTACAGAGCTCACAGCGCATCATGCAGCAGTACAGTTGGTAGATGCTGAATAGCGCAAAGTTTTTAGTTTGTTTTTTCGCCCTGACAGATAATGGAGACTGACAGTTAATTGAGTGATGGTTAATCGAGGTCTTATTGTATTTTAGGAATGCAAAGCAAACCTCCCTTTACGTTTTATGTGACGCAAGAAACTGTCAGGGTAAGACTCTGTTGCAACAGCAAAAATGCAATGTGTTCCAAGAGAAATTTTCAGAAGATGTTAATAAATCAGATTTACTTACTCCACTATCTGGGCCATTGCTTTATTTTTGTTCTCTCTTACTATATTAACTCAACCTACTATTATCATCTCTGCACCCAAAAACCATTTTAACGGTTTGTCCATATAAAATATTTCTATTGATTTCTCACTCACCATAAGCTGTACAGAGCTGGCTTTTATGTATATTTTGCATAAATTAGTTAAATGTCAATTTTCAATAGTATAAATAGGCCTGCATCAACCTAATAGTATGTTTAGAAGAAACTAACACATGAATTTAACAGAATCATCAAATAGTAACAAAATAAAAGATAAAAGTAAATATTTATAAAATCCCTTATTCTTAATATTACAGCTGTAGGTGTTTAATACATAGTACTGCTTGTTTTAAGGGTTCATTTTTTGAAGGAAAAAATGTGAACAGACTGTTAAAAGTGCTTCACCAAATTAAAACAATGTATGGAAAAATAATATATAAAAAAAAAAAAAAAAAAAAAAAACACAAATGAGTAGAATAGGGAGAAAAATCTAATAAATAACTTGATACCCTACTAGCCTTTTCACAGTAAGTTTCTGAAAAAATTTTCCAGTACTTTAAATTTCATTCACAAGTATTTTATATTTCACACCCCCTAAACTGACAAACTTTTGCTCTACTGATAGTTAATATTCTACTTTTATTTTGAACATTAGTCAGTTACCTTGTTTATAGTGCCTGGCTGTGGTCCTCTCAAGCCTGTTTGTCCTCCTCCCACCATTTGTTGAGCTCCTTGTTGTAAAGTCTCTGCCAGCAAGTTGTTAGCATTGTTTATATTTGCATTTGAATATGTCATGTTAGGCCTTCCTCTCCCAGCTGCCGGTCCTAAGGAGCCATTCAGAACCTGGCCTCCTAATATTCCTTGTGGTGGCTGCTGCTGCTGTTGCTGTCCATTGCCAGTCTGGGCTGCACTCATCATACCAGGGGTCATGCCACCCATGCCCGACTGGGCCCCTGACATCATTCCAGCTGCTCCACTCGGGTGCTGTCCCATTCCAGAGCCTGGAGGTGTCAAAGTTGGCTGTCCGAGGGGGCTCTTCACCATATTATTGAGCATGCCTAGTCCGGGGCTCCCCCCCTGCGGGTTTTGTGCTCCACCACCTTGCCCCATCTGTGGTGGAGGCTGCTGCTGAGACACCAGACTAGTAGTGCTGCCGGCTCGTAGTAGTTCTGACAGCTGTTTGTGCTTGCTTGCTGCATCTGGAACTATGCCACCCAAGCTAGTCTGAAGTTGGCTTAGGTCACCCCCATTGGGCAGGGTCAGTTCTGTGCTGTTGATCAACTCATCGGGGAGGTCATGCTCAAGGTCAAAGAGAGACCCAAAATCTGTTGAGGGGAAGGTAGAGAAGCATAGTTAGTAATAGCTTTTTAAATCAGTCGAATAGCTATACAGAGATGAAATTCAGAAGAATCTCTTTAAAAGCCCAGCCCCAGAGGGAAGGAAAATTAACATGCAACATACAAGGTGGTTTCCTCCAAGCTCACACATAGCAAAGAAGTGCTTACTATTCATCTCACAGAGTCAAGTCAATGAGAAAATTTGACACTGGAAATGCAGAAGCATGGCTGCTATGTGTGTAGTACATTCACAAGGCATTAAAAATTACATGCTGTAACTCCAAATTAAGTCAGACAGGAATGCTGTGTTGTAGCAATGCTTTTATCATTTTCTATATTTTCTTTACTTTATATAGTGCCATTTCTTTAAAACAAAGAAAAAAAAAAGTACAAAACGTTAATGGCTGTACATGCTCACAGGGAATAAGGCGTCACAACAGCTTTCATAAAACCTGGAACTGTTTGCTCAGATATAAGTGTAAATTTTATCTGTTTGCAAAATACTAAACAATATGGTATGTCTTAGTCTGCAATATTTTCCATGTTATTGAAAATATGCATTTTATGTATGTAAATCCATCCATCCATTATCCAACCCGCTATATCCTAACTACAGGGTCACAGGGGTCTGCTGGAGCCAATCCCAGCCAACACAGGGTGCAAGGCAGGAAACAAACCCCGGGCAGGGTGCCAGCCCACAGTAGGCTGCGCGCGCACACACCCACCCCCAACCCCACACCAAGCACACACTAGGGACAATTTAGAATCACCAATGCACCTAACCTGCATGTCTTTGGACTGTAGGAGTAAACCGGAGTACCCAGAGGAAACCCACGCAGACACGGGGAGAAAATGCAAACTCCACTCAGGGAGGACCAGGGAAGTGAACCCGGGTCTACTAACTGTGAGGCAGCAGCGCTACCCACCGCGTCATCCACGTTTGTAAATACTGCAGATATTTTCATGTAAAAAGCTATAGCAGCACAAGACTACAAACAGAGTTTCAAAAGTGCATACCTGCCAGGAAATTATTCTTTTTTTTGTTACATTCCAAGCACTCTTCCCATCTATCATTTGTTGCCACAAAACAGACTGTGTAAGATGACTGTGATAATTGTACATAAGACAATTCAGTGCCACTGCAACAGATGTTAGAAAATCTATGCAAAAGACCAACTAAACATTCTGAAACAATGTGAAAACTGCAAAATATACTGGCCATAAATATATATATATTTTTTTATATATCACAACATTTAGAAAAACCTTTGTAGGTCATGCAGCCAAAAACAAATGGATGTCACAAAGATCAAGTCTAACTTCTGATAATATTCTGCTAAACCTGCCTGGTGATCTCTGTTCTTTAACATTTCCCATTCAAATGACAGACAGAAAGAGCTCCTTTAATGTAACAGACTTATTTCCACAATAAGCGATTCTCTAGGCAATTCACTAGTTACCTACATGACCATGCTTTCACCCTGGCAGTGGGCCCACTATGTTTCCTTCAAGGCCTGCACACCAGGTGCCAACTTCAGCCCCATCACTTCCTCCCTCCCACCCTCTCTCTCTCTCTCTCATATGCCCCCCTCTCCAGGCAGTCTCTGGCTAGCTCAGTGTAAACAAATCAGCCTGCGCGATGAACACATTTAACCTCAGTACTTCATTGTTAGCAGCAGAGAAAGTCCATCAGACTCACACACAACATCCTCTGTCTTCTTCAGAGATTAGCTTCTGTACTGTGGGGTGAATTAAAACAGTAAGACTCTCACACGTCCAAATGTACATGAAATGGAAGCAACACTACTTAAAATACTTAAGATAACAAAAATAAAAAGATGGGATGCTGATTAAGTAATGGGATTTTTTCTATTAAAATACACACACACACACACACACACACACACACACACACACTTCACTAGTCATTTTACGAATGTGGGATGTTCAGAATTTATTCTTAAAATGCCATGCTATTCCCAGACCAACAAATGTTTTGCACTGACTGGGAACTTCCGCCTCCACATTACTTCCAGGTAATAGCGCATTAGTTATAGTTATGCCTTATGTCAAAGGAATTTAAGGAGAACACTAAGGATATAGAATTACAAGAGAAAAAAACATTGTGAAAAATTAAATCTAATAGGTACTTGTTCAGTTACCAAAAAAATTGAATACTCTTGCTTTCTATACAAAGAAATATGTAGAAACTACTTTTAACAGCCTTTAGGCAATATTATTTGTGTAAACTCAAACATCTTACATATTTCTGTTTCTCCATTACAAGACTGAAATCAATACCTTAAGTGTCAACTATGAGCCCAATATAAAGGCTACTAAATTTTTAAACTCAAGATACAATCAATCATTATTAAATGTTCGAAACAATGGCACTCCCTATTATTCCCAGTTGCCCTGCGTCTTGAATAGGTCAGAAAATCCACACTGTTGCTCCAAACCACATACAAAACAAGCCATCAAAATCTATAATGATTGCACACAAGCCAAAATGTGCTCCTTTTAAACACCACCTGTGGTAGTGTACTGTTATAATGGCACAATACAGGCTAAGACTAGGAGATTGTTACTATTGTTCATTTCGAATTAATGCTTTAAAGTTATATTCAAACACAAAAAACATTTTTCTTACCAAAGGAAAAAAAAATCTGCAGTGGTGGCTAGGCTATAATGTGGGAGAAGAATGAAATGGGTGATCAGAACGCGGACACACACTTGGAAGAAGGGATTCCTCTTAAAGGCAGGTCACTTTGAAGCTGGAGCATGACTTAGGAGCCTCAGTTTGGAACCACACTGGCCGATTTTAAAGTATGTTTTGTTACTTTCTTGTGTACACAGTATAGAGAAAGTGCAGGAATAGTGAAAAAATTCAACCGAGATTTTGTTGAATCTAGACATTTTAGACCTTCCAGAGTTCAAAAATACTATTTTTGAAATCATGTCTGTCTGTTTTTCTGTGTGTAAACATGATAACTCAAACATTTCAACCTAGGGTCAACGAAATTTTGTACACCTGCTTTATATCAAAACTAGCTGAAATACCCAGCATTGCCCGGGAGGAAAACAGTGTTTTTTTTTTTTCTTTAAATTGTTTGAGAAAAACGTAATAAAAAAAAACTACTTTAAAAATAAAAATAAATTAACAAACAATAAAGACTCACGAATGTTCTTGTCTTGCAGTCTTGTATGTACGTTATCATACAGTTGAAGTTCGGAACCGGCCAACTGTATTTAATTTGAAAAGCAACAGGGGCGCGGTGCTGCTTAAACAAAGAATGCTGGCAGTTGCCTGCTATATGCTAACTGTGTAAGGAAAGCATTGAAATCGTCAGCACTACTCTGGGCATTTCTCTGCTAGAAGGATTCATGTTGCTGAAGTGCTTGCATCATTTGTGTATTAGCAGCTAAGCGACTGTCTTTCTTAGGAGGTTTCCTTTTACCAGTGTGCTGGCATCTGTTGCGTACCCTCAGACTGGAGCCCTCACCCCGACTCTACGTCTGACTTCCGGACCAGACTGACACACACACATACTTCCATGCGTAGATCTCGATTTAATTTCAAAAGCAAAGGGGGCACAGTGGCGCTCAAACAAAGAATGCTGGCAGTCGCCTCCAGTTCGCCCTCTGGTGGTCGTTCCGAGTGTCAACTGGATGATAACATGCATACAAGACCGCAAGATCACCCCCCACGCTACCCAGAATGGGGTGGTTTACGGCTGATTTCACTCTACAGTATTTTTAGTCAACCAATGAGGAACATGTGTACCAAGTTTCAAGAAAATCGCTCCAGCCATTCGGATGTGATGCTGGAACATACATACACACATTGACATATATATATATATAAAATTAAATTTTTATTTTTTTATTATTTCTGCCATCATCATCATAACTAAATGTAGCCAAATTCAATTTTATCAATAGTATTATATATTTGTTACAGTAAATTGCTAACACTTTTTCTGTTTTTAGGTGACTAGAACTCTCTTTACTTTGTATGTAATCTCGGTACTGCATATGTAATCATAACAAAATTCCACTACTGTTTGACCTCCCTAAGTGTGAAAATCTCATTTTAATATTAATTTTGATTATAGAGATAAATGATTGTGTATTGATATTATCAATTAATAAGGATGAGAAACAAAGATATGTTATTTGAGAAATATAGCACATCTTCAAGCGGTTCTGATGGCCTTTTCCTTTCTCGCAGTATAACAGGAAATCGAGAGGACCACACTCCCTTTTTTTTTTTCCCTTCTACGCTTGCATTTCGGGAGTAAGGTGCCAGAGGTTGCCATTTATGTAATATCGGGGAATGAGGTGGTTATTTGATTCACTCATGTACAGAGATATTTTCTGGATAGCTTATCTGTTCATCATGGGTCAATAGCTGAACAGCAACTTTCAGTTATGATATCTGCCTGACAGCTAGTGGCACATGCTTACCTATCAGAGAGTAGGAGGTACGATAAAGTATAAAGCACACACAATTGAGATAGTGAAGCTGGGTTAACAATATTTATCTGCAGTTGCTATTAAATTATTTTCCTGAACTGATGTATGTCATGGTAAAACTACAAGAGAAAACCAGTGTCTTACCTTGCAAAAAAAACGAAATTTAAGTTATCTAAATAATCAACGGGGAAACTTCAAGGGCCAACTTGTCGCAAAACATAAATAAAACCGGAATAAGACTGCTGAAACTTGTTTCTCATTAAAATAATTCAATAAAGTATTGCCCTATTGTTATACATGTAAAGTCTGTTGTATTTTCTCTAGCAGCAGGCTTTTCATATTCAGTGTTGAGGAGTCAAATTATTTTCTAAGTTCAGGCTGACACTTTACGGCTGCCTTTAAAAGATAGTGATCATGTCCATTTGGTTTGTGCGCCAATTACCTAATGCAGCAAATTGCGCTGTACAAGCTATTGGTTGGGCAATATTAAATGAAATATTGTATTTATTGACATACTTGCACTGATAATCATATTGCTGGTTAGTTTTGTTATTTTCATATTCATCTTAACTCAATGTCTTATTAACAAAGTTTCAAATAACCAAATTGTGTTGTAGTAAAACTATACAATCTAAAATGAGATCATTTATCATGTTATCAATATGTTTATGGAATGATTTTTCACATCTGAACACAGTTCTTTCAGGTGCACTAGTGAATGAAGGATTATCTTAATTAAACACGCAAATATCACAATACATGTTTGCCTAGAGCAAAACCTTACCTAGGACAACAAAGACTTAGGACTACCTCTGCCTTAATACAAGAAAGAGGCCATCTAGTGTGCTTTGCAAGCTAAACTGTTTCAATAAACATGTTACCTGTGGTAGTAGTGAAAGGCGTCTCTAAAGGTACATGGAAGATAAGTGAAGGCTGTATATATATATAAAAAAAAAAAAAAAAATCAAAAATATCTGCAGAAACTTGTCTTTAAGTGATACATGAAAAGCATGTTGAGGCCACAAGGGAGAATGAGGGCTGCAAACGTAAAAATAAATTATAAAACTACAAGTATAGAAAAGTCTGCACAGAAAGTTATTTTGCACATTTCCTCATTGTATTTCTAGAAGGACAGAGTTGTATTTTCTGTCTGCACAATATGGACAAACTTCAAATTTTGTATTTTTTCTCAAGAACTGTTTAAAGCGATTTCTATGCTGAAATATTTCACTCATATAGAATTGTGAGTGTGTGTATACATATATATATGTACACACACACACACATA
>JANRMT010049829.1:7054195-7071197 GCA_026402145.1 Polypterus bichir lapradei
TATATATATACATATATACACATATATATATATATATATATATACACACACACATACACATACATACATACACACACATATATATATATATATATTAAAAATAAACTCATGATTTTGCCATAAATTAAACAAAATTGAGGTAATTTTTTGCCATATTGCTCAGCCCTAGTTCATACCGTATTTCAAATGATCACACCACATGGCCTGTAACACCAACCCAAAAGCATTAATAGAAAATCCTATAGATGTTACAAGACCACGAGTGACTGCAATAATGTTCAAATCAGCTGTAAGACAGCAAATTCATATTACAAGTCTCAGATTAACCTGCCCAACAACATGCTGTTTGTCAAAACAGGACATGTAACCCATGGTTGTATGTCGATTATGTAACTTATAATTGGAGCGTCACCAAAACCGGAGTCAAATTCCTTGTATGTAATCATGCATATTTGGCCAATAAATCCAATTCTGATTAGCTGAAACAAATTGTCATCCTTCTTTACTACATGTGGAAGACAATTCAAATTAGGAAATTAATATTTAAATAAAAAAAAAAAAAAAGGCTTACCAAATGATGCAAAATCCAGTTACAAGCACTATAAATATATATATTTTGATCTGAAATTTCCAGTATTAACTCCAACCTAACGCCAAAGATATAAAACCTTAAAATTCTATGCTTACCACATATTTAAAGTGCCCTGTGTGATCTCATAAAACCAAGAGGCATAACCTGCAATGTGAAGAGAAAAGCGGATGCTCAGCTAAACCACAACTGACTAACCAACATTAACTTTGATGTGCAGTACTGCAGTCACTGGTAAGAGTGTGAGAATTCAGAACCTGTACACACATTTAATTCAATGCAGAATTTCATGCAAATAAGAAATGCAAGCCACACATTCTAACAGTTCAAATCAAAACCGTTCAGAAATTAGCGTCTGACCTGCACCGTGTAATCTGCCATTTCTCTTATGATTCATTTCAAGGTCTCTGTAATAATGCAATCTTTTGCAAAATTACTTAAGTCATTTTTGCTGGATTCACAGGGAGCCAAATCAGAACCCGTCAACAATTTAACAAGTGCTTTTGTTGTCAGTGGTGATCAGATCAACATTTAGACGATACAAAGACATGCTTTTCAAATTTCAAGAATACAGTATTTTACACATGCACATCATGGATGAGGAATGGGCAGCCAAACTAAAAAGAAACAAATGGACTCCATGTAGAAACATTCTGGTGTTTCTTACAATCAGAACAGCAAAGATGTGAAGCACTGAAGTTCACTTAAAAGATTTATTCCCCACCCCATCAAATCACTAAGCACTGCTGTGTGTAAAGTGATTTTTTCTGCATCAGCACTACATACTGGTTAATGTAATTTCACTATCACAAATATTTTAAAAGCAAGGATGGTGCGTATAAATATCAGCATTTCCGAATAAGTAGAATTTTAAAGTATGTGTATAAAATATCATCATCAACAAACCTTTACAAGAAAAGTTGATTCATTCTTAATATGGTTTTGCTGTTCATTGGTTCTTGGCTTCAATGCTGCTTCAGCTGATAAATTTACCTGCCATTTGTTGCTGCATAAAGTGTTTTATTTTCTAATGTACACTTTGCTTTTAAAACATTGCATTGATCGTGCAACTTGGCTTAGATCTTGCACTTGACACATAACTGACTTTTATACACTGTCTAACTGGACTGCTAAATGTACAAGTTAATCATTTTTATACAAGCTTTAAAAA
Source organism: Polypterus bichir lapradei (assembly GCA_026402145.1). NCBI lineage: Eukaryota > Metazoa > Chordata > Cladistia > Polypteriformes > Polypteridae > Polypterus > Polypterus bichir. The sequence continues at coordinate 7,055,956 of JANRMT010049829.1, forward strand.
ACACAATTCTGTCAATACACACAGTGAACTCACCGGACACTACCTAAACTAGCAGATCCCAAATTGTGGTGCCTGGGCAGCTACAGTACCAAAGCAATTGAAAAACCATGCCAGAACACAGACAACTCAAATAAAAAAACAACGGTACGGAAGAGATGTGGTGTAAACCCTTAATGCAAAATTACAATTTTATGTTCACGCTTAACTTTTAAACAAAACAAAAAAAAAATATGGTATTTGGTAGTAAATCCATTACTTTTATTCACAGAGGCAGCTAAATCTTCTAAAACTGGCCAAGAGCAAGGTTTATCAACAGTAACCACAGAAGTCAAATGTAAACATTAAAAATTTTGTTAACATTAACTAAACAACATAACTAAGTAACTGAAGTGACATTTTTTTTTGGGTGGAGTATTACGAAGCATTAACAATACAATGGACAGCTCTGACATCAGAGGTTAAATACTGCTTTTCATTATATTTCTTCCTGTCTCAAGGAAAGGAAAAAATAAATAACGCATCTCAGAGACATTCCCTCTAAGGCTTTGCTAAACCCAAAGTGGAATATATGCATGACTGGAAGTTGTAATAATAAACACAAGATTAGGAAAGATGCACACTTCTTTGGCCTCTTTCACACCTAGCAGATAATACATCACAGGAATTACTGGGATTTGCACAGTCACACATTGTAATTTTCTGGGCTCAACCTACATTCTGAGGCAACAGGACTATGTTAAAAAGCCTGCAAAATGTTTGTAACCTCCAATGTTACAAATGTTTAAATTTAAAAGAAGAACAGTAGTACTGATCAAATTACACATTTTGTTGTGTTGCTACTAATTAGCACACTTTCACACAACTATAAATTTAACCATTTAATAAATTAAAAACATTAAATGAACACAGCTGATACAAATATGAAACAGCTAAAGACTTAAAGACACATATTATGGCATCTCAATTGTTAATTGCAATGATACACTTGTCAGTTTCCATCAATTACACACCGTTTTCTCCAATGCCCACATCCCTCACTTCCCTTACTGCCAGAAAATGTTTCCAATCTAAAATATTTCTAGTGAGCAAAGAATGACTGTGTCTGTGCCTGCTGGTAAGCCTTCTCAAAAATAATTTCTCCTCATCTTGAATGGAGAGTGCCTCTCTCATTTCGGAATCTAACAATTTTTGGGGCACTTTTTAATTAAAAATTAAAATCGCAATTAAAATTATAGCAGTCTGATTAATTCAATTACATCCAATTTTACATATGACTATAACCAGACTACAGTAGTCTGACTCAGTAGTCATAGTTGAATTTACATGTAAACAGACAACACTGGTTCTCTGCATTTATATAAGTTTTCAAGTGGGATGCCACTCCATTGATTTATGAGCGATTCATACAAGCTCTTGGTTAGATAAACTCATGGCAAAGCCTATATATGAGAAATATATATGATATACAATTCTGAAAAGATGAAAAAGAACATCCCCTCTCTCTCTCATCACTTCGCCACCTAACAGCTAATGTGTGGTGAGCACAGTGGCTCAAAAATGGCTGTCATCACATCATCCAGGTGGATGCTGCACATTGGTGGTGGTTGAACTGGCTCCACACTAACTTTGTGCTATATGTTTTTTCTTTATAAATATTTTATTTATATGAATATTTACAAATTTAGAAACAAAGAAAAATATCTAGTTTTAGAGGACAAGAATTCTCACTTGTACACCACTTTTCCCCCATGGATTGTTGGAAGTTCCAATCGATTTGACCACATGTAATCTATAACTTCACTCTTTCCCTGAAGATGTTCCTATAAAAAAATTTAAATTGCAGAATTCACACAAGCGTAAGCTTATTGTCTCTACTGGTTAGACTGTCTTGTTAGCAAGTACAAGAGGAGTAGCGGTGGACTTGAAAGCAAAGTCTTTACACAAAGAATGATAGTAGATTAAGAAAAGCATTTCTGTCATCTAAATTGTCTTTAAGCAAAAGCCTTCTATCCAGTTCTGGACTACTGCCCTAAGAGGATCTTTCATTAAAGACACCACTTTTCTCTGTTGTAAAATGTACTGCAGTGATTACATGCTTACTAAAGGATTTTGACGCGCAAATGTGACTTGCTTTATAATCTGGCAGGTATATTTGCACAAAAAAAGCTAAGATTTGTTTTTTTACGAAGTACTGTGGGGTCTAAGGCTAATGTACAAATGTACATGTACCACTTAAAACCATTAACCTAATAATAAATATTTGAATATCTACCCCTTATTTTTTGACTAATTTCATAACCCTATTGGGTAGATTAACCAAGAAAATTAATCTGCTTTCTAAATTATTTATTTATTTATTTATTTATTTTTTTTTTTTTTTTTTTTTACTTAGAGCAGGGGTGTCAAACTCCGAGCCTGGAGGGCCGCAGTGGCTGCAGGTTTTCATTCTAACTCTTTTCCTAATCAGTGACCAGTTTTCACTGCTAATTAAAGTCTTTTCCCTTCATTTTAATATCCTTGTTTTTAAGAAATCAGTGCTCTGAATTGATTATTTTCTTCATTAAATTGCAGCCAAACAGAAATGAGATGTGAAACGAGTCGACAGATGACCAGCTAAACTGGGGCTTCAAACTCCAACCAATTTGACTCCAACCAGTTTCTTAATGAGAAGCAAATTCTTGCCGTTAATTAAACCTGTTATTTAATTCCATGGCTTGTTGCTGCTCTCATTTTGCCACAGCAGACATTTCCAAAACTGTTGGTTTTCTGTTTTTTTCTAAGAACACTGTCAAAATGTTTAGGTAACCTCTGAGAGCAAACTTACTGAGACCTTCACTTTTCTTTATTTTCAGATATTGTGGTTAGCTGGTTATGTGTCTCATTATTGTTTGGCTGCTACTTAAGGAAAAAGAAACAACCAAGGGGCGTGAGTCAAGCTATGTAAAACTAAAGAGAAAGAATTTAATTAGCAGCCAAAACTGATCACTAATTAAGAAGATGGTTAGAATGAAAACCTGCAGCCCCTTCGGCCCTGCAGGGCTGGAGTTCAACACCCCTGACTTAGAGCATCTTGCAATTCTGGTATGCACAACTTTTCTTGCTTTCTCACGCTAAATGGCTGCCACGCAACTTTACCACAATTTTTTTTCATTGCTCTAAAAGTGTTACATTTACAAAGACAACACCAAAGTGACTGTTAGTTTAAATAACTGGGTGTACCTCTTCGGACTGCAGTGTATCTAGGGATGACTCTAAGATAGGAACTCTTTTAGAAGTGGCTGGACAGACTGAACACAAGAATAGGGATGGAATACATCTCTAATGAAATATACACAAAGAAATTAAGGTATCTTAAAATTAAAAACATTGACAAAAGAAAATATTTTGAAAAACACTGCCTAACTTGCAAGATCTATTTGCTAAACAATCGATTGTAAATGAGCATACAGTATAACAACAAGTTACATTACACTGTCAAGGAATACCGACAATACTTGGCATCATGCAGAAAAGACAAATCACTACAAAGGCCTGCAGTTTGAAGAGTAGTGACAAATCAGTCAGGCTTTCGGACATTAACAGATGTTCCTCCCAGTGTACTGTAGTAGAAACTACATTAAATTCAGGTACTACAACTAAGTCATTTAATTTTATGCGATTCAAGGAACTTGGAATGGTTTTAAGGCTCAAAAATCCACTTGGAGATATGAGACATTTCACTTGTATACTTTGATTTCAGCCGATTACAGAAGAAAATAAAGGAAATTCTGTTCCGTCATGTGCAACAGTTCTTTTTTATACTCAAATACATACCACTCCATTTAAAATAGTATTGTTGCTAATAAGCTAAGTGATACCATTTAAACATTAATAAAAATCAGCACTTTAATATTATTGCTTAAATATAGCTTATTTAGGTTTGGCTGATATTGCTGAAGGAAACAAAATGTAAACCTGAATTGATTATAATCCAAACCTGCTTAAGACAATCACAGAACATAAAAGGGTGGAAGAGAATCAAACTGTATTTTATAAATCTGCCAAATGTACAACTGTATAAACTGTTATTAGTAAGGCACAGCTTTGAAAAAATACTATACTATCCACCATCAAACATTTTAAGAAAGCAGACAGATTCAATTACTTGTAGCAAAGTAGGTAACCAGACTCACATCACCACTACAAGTATATACAACATATATCACAGCTTTGAAAATGTATGAAGATCCAAAAGAATTCCTTGCACCTGCTAAGTACCTGGAGTTTAAACAGTTACATAAAAATACGGCTAAAAACTTACAAGGACCATTGGTTTTAATTTTTTTGGCAAAGTTCTGTCTATAAGACAGAGCAACAAAGCAAGCAGAGAAAAACTTTGAATGTCAACGACCATGAAGAAAAAGTGCTAAACCAGGAAAGCAAAGGTTGACAGCCAGATTATTTCAATGAAAAAAAGAACTGAAACCAACTGCATGATTTGTCAAACTTAACACTGAGAGTGAACCAGTGTTTGTGAAAAAGTCGGCATTAAAACCAAAAATGTAAACTGTTAACAGTGAGAAAGAGAAGTTAAGCGGGTAAGAGGGGGATAAAAAGACAAGTACATGGTGAACCCTTGATCTTCAAACCAAAAGCTTTGGTTGACTTTTACTGAAAAAAAAAAAAGTATATTTAAAATTTGTAAGATGTGATGTAACTATCAAAAGCATGGAACTGATAAACAAGTAATTTTGCACAATAATGTTATGTGAAATAACTAATAGAAACCATACAAAAGTTATTATGTATGGATTTATATTTTGTAGAGAAACCGTGGGAGTGTTAAGAGGGAAGTAAAATTCAGAAGAAAAAGCCCTAAACTTATTTAAAAATAATTTCATTTATTCACACATGAAAAAAAATTTCATTGTACTTTGTATATGTAACACCAACAACTATACAAACATTCAAACACTGCTTGCATTTCATATTCAGTCTGTTCAAAAATTTTAAATGTGCATTGTGCAGTATGTTAACACACTTCATAAATGTTAAACATAACTATTTTTACAATTTTTGACACAGAGATAAGATGTATGCAGCTTTAACAGTTTTGCGTATTTAAAACAGTCTGAGCTTTGGATAACTAGGTGCCATTACAACTAAGCACGTTACATTTTTAATGATCACTTTTTAACTACAGTTCAGTCTATCATTACTGATTCAAATATGTTATATTGCAATATTCACTTGAAATCATATCACCAAGCCCTAACACCTATTAATATAGTTGAGACGTCATTTAAAGGGATGACATTTTAAGTTTACATACAAGCTCAAAAAGGTAATCAGGTTAAATGAGAGTTACATAAATAAGAGAGTGTACCTTTGTACTCCAATTACCTCCTTGAAGCTGAACTAAGTACATTCCTGTCTTATTATGTACCTCTTCACTGACATTTCTTTGATACAAGGGTACAAGGTATTAAAGAAAATAATCCAATACACTGAATACCTGGAGATAATCAACTACTCAGTTCCCACAGCCCTAAAGACATCCCCGCAACAAAAAAATCTTTACTGTATATTGCGGATGAGTTTACCAGGGAGGCAAATAAAAAATGCCTAACTACAATCTCCTATGCTCACAGATGTGGAGTTGGAGTCAGATGAAAATATTGGGTTACTGGATTTGGGAGACGCAGTCAGTAAAAATGAGTGAAGTCTGACTATGAGACAGAGTATACAAGTCTGGTGGAGAACTTTGCTTCTTGGTGCAAAGAGAACCATCAGCAAAAACCAAGGCACTGGTTATTGACTTTCGCTGCACAAAGAACCTCTAAGTCACTATTAAAAGAGTAAATGTAGAGGTGGTCCACATTAATTGCAGGTTGAACTGGTCTCAGAACACAGAGGAGCTATTTAAGGAAGGGCAGAGCAGACTTTTTTCCTTAGGTGACCATATTCCTTTAATGTGGGAAGTGACATCCTTCACATCTTCTATAACTTTGTGGTGGCCAGTGCAGTTTTATACGCTGTAGTGCGCTGGGCTGGTAAAATCACTTAAAGTGAGGCCCACTAAATCAACAAGCTAATTAAAGGGCAAGCTCAGTTATAGAATGCACTGTGGAACCCCTTGAGGTAGTATAGTAGCAAAGGAGAAAAAACAAAACTGAGTGCCATTAAGAACAATCCTACACAACCTCTCTCTGATACACCAACACGGAGGACTTTTGGCCAATGAATCATTCAGCAGTGCTATTGGGGTACTTTTATTCCAAAAGCAATACATTTGCATAATGCCTCACGGTGACAGCCAAGTCAGAAGCTTTCCTTTTTTAATTTTCTTGCTTTATTCTGTTTGTATATTTATTTACTTACTTATCTACCTATTTACTTACTTAAAGAGCTTCTGTAAAAAGCCAAATTCCCCCCTGGGGCAAAAAGATCAATCTAAATGTAAATTGTAATATAATGTTTTAAACTTTCCAATTTTACATGTCTTTTTCTAGCCTTTTTATTAAAAATACCACCTTTAAATATATAATTATTATTTAATAGAAAAAAGCCATTACAGCATCACTTAAACCTTTAAACCAAAACATGTTAAGAGTGCTAAAAAGTAGCCTAATGATTCAAAATGGCAGTAATGAAGCAACACAGTAGATATATTAGTCTAATTACAAATAAACTAGTCTGAATCGGTGGTACCATAAATTGTGAAATCAGAATCAAACGTTTTATGTTTCAACTTCACAGGGACCACAGCCCTGCTTATGTTGCCATGTTCATATATTTAACCAAACAAATTTTTCGATTAACAGACTGAAACAGAACTTGAACAAGAGAAAATTACTTCACATTAACTTTTTTTTTCTGCTCCAGTAAGATAGGAAATAGTGTAAAACACATATGATTTGAATGACATGTAGTATTTGTATATGTTACTAACTTAAAACTTTCATTATAATACTTTAAAATCAAAAGAGAAGTGAACTTTGATGATCCAGTCTTAACACAGCAACTGCAAATAGGATTGTGCAAATCAAAACTATGGGCAAAGGAACCAAAACAAAAAAGGAAAAAATAAAAATAAGGTTTTAAATGAAAATCTGAATTGCACAATGTAGCCCGAGATGCTACAGCAAAAAGTGCAAAACTAAATACAAAATTGAGTCAAGATAAATTAACTTCAGCATTTATTTACAATAAAGAGAGGGGGAGTTGGGATCATGTGCTGATGAAGACGAAGCAATTGCAGGTTAAGGAGCTTTTTCAAGGACCAAAAGGAGTAGAGTCACTTCTGGCATTTATGGGATTCGAACCAGCAATCCTGCAGATGCCTAGCCTCATAGCTACCACTTAAACACCTTATTCACAATATCATATTACAATAAAATCTGTGTAATTTCTATTGAGGTAAATACTTGCGAATAGATAATGAGTATATAAAACCTCTGCTCAATTCCAAACTACATACTGTATAAACAATGTAAAGCCAGAAAAAATGTAAAGCCACTAATCACTAATTTGTTTTTAATTAACTGTTCATTACAACTAAGATAACCGAAGACTGGGTTAATTGCATTTTGGCAAATGGGTTGGTGTTCAGTTCAAACATCACAAATTTAGCTATATACAAGAGTTATAGATATGAAGATCAACAGGTAATAAATTGCCAAAATAATGATTTTAAGATTTAAGCAAAATTACCTTCTGGATTCATTAGCTGAATTAAATTTTCAATGTAACTGGTTAAACAGTTGTTAAAAATTAACATTTATGATTACATCTTGCCTGAAGAAGGGGCCTGAGTTGCCTCGAAAGCTTGCATATTGTAATCTTTTTAGTTAGCCAATAAAAGGTGTCATTTTACTTGGATTTCCCTTAAAATGTTGTTTTAATGTAGGTTAAGTTGTTCTACTTTGTGAATAATTAGCATCAAATTATCATTGCACAATTATAAAAAAGAAATTTTAAGTGACCTTAAACAACTTCTTAGGATAGGTTGGAGCCATGGAGCAAGTCGCATAATTATATTAATGATATTCTCAAAAGAATAAGTGAGCAGGAAAGCACGCCTGAAAAGGATAGAATCCATTCTATGGAAAAACGAGTATTGCTACCATTTCTTAATTTCAATATGGATACTTACTGATAAATCAATATTTTGACAACATACCTAACCGATTATACATGTGTTAACATATGAAAACCATCACTCCAACCCAGCTAACTCTTGACCGTGATTATACCCATTAGAGCTACCCTGTTTAAATGTACTGTTTGGAAAGAACTGTGCAACATTTTACATGAATAGCACAGGGTCAGAAAATAGTGAACATACATATTCAATAATTCATATAAGGTGTGTTAACATCTAAATATTTGAGAAAGTAGTAATACACTGCTGAATGCAAAGGGCATTTATAACATATCAGCTTGCAAAAATGAACCCTTTATAAAATGTACACAGGTCAGGCCACAAAATATTTACACAGTATAACAATGGACGTGCAGATACCCAAGAAAATACACAACAATATATTCATGAATGATATTAACTAGTACTGAGGAGTCAAACATTAGAAATGAAATGTGCCAATTTAAATATATTTGTCAATTGGGAAGGCGGTATACTACAAGCACTTTCCAATATGAAGCACACAGCAAGCCATTTTCACAAGTTAAACTTTCATTCTGACTATATTTCTTAGTATCAATGAAAGTTGCATGTTAATTACCCAAAGGAAAAAAAACTCACCATGATTATTCGAATTGAACCTCAACTTTCCTGTTTTTTTGGGCCTTTTCTGTGCAAATTAAAAATATAAATGGGGCTAGCTGCTGTACATGTATAGCGTTAATTCGTCAGCTGTTGCTTCGATCATGCATGTGAACAAAGTGGCAGGTTGCGATTGTGCATGTGGGTGGGGGGTTCTTGGGGAGTGTTGGGGGGGTAGGACACTATTTACAAAGTATTATGCGATTGCCCAGGTTTTCTTCCTAACTTCTCTACTACTTGGATCTAACACTATATTAACCTCAGAGAAGATCAAACAGCTATGATTTGTTAGATTGCTAGTTTTCACAGAGCCTTAAGGCTAACCACAGTACTAAGCTCCTTATGACCTGCTATTAAACTTTGTTCTGCATCGTTTAACTTTACAATTCCCACTACTCACTACGATGTATTCTGCGCATGCAATTATTTTTCACAAGTCACTTTGGATAAGGCTACTTGCTAAATATAAAACAATGAATTAAATACCAATTCTGAACATAACAAAACCATTTATTTGTAAAAATGTTCCATTAGAGAATCCCAAAAAGATTTAACACCCCAGTTGACAGTAAGAAACTGGTTCTGCGATGACACATTTTAGACTGTTACACAGAAGCAAGCAACAAAAACTAGAGCGTGCGACTTGTCCGAGCACTCACAGGGAATGTTTTCAGGTTTTCTCCTACTGTTTAAAATTCATAGTGCTCACTATGTGAAATGGACAGAATAGCATGGACAGGGCAGATTGCCCTTTAACTTTGATCAAAGCACAAAAATTGCCAAAGCATCACGCTATTCAGCCCGTTTAATGCTACTGTGAATAGAAGTTTCAGAATGAAGGTATCATACACTGACAGTTTAAAACAAGGCTCTGCACATTATAAAAAGAAATAAGCAGCTGTTTCTCAAGACAGGAAGCTTCTTAAAGAAAAAAAAAAAAAGCTATCCAACCAAAAACAGAAATAGGCTATTTCTGACATGACAAGCAAGTATGAGGAGACAATCTGAGTCTTCAAATATTACACAGAAGCATGTTGAATAATTCAACTGTCAATTAAATTTCAAATTTTCAAGATAGGAATAAAGTACATCATTAAACACTAAAAACGTGAATTAAAGTGGTTGTAAAATTCATTTTTTGTATGCAGTGGACTAGAAAATTATTCCCTATGTGTGAGATTTGTTGAACATAAACCATTTCCAAACCTTCTTGTGATGATAAATATATCTGAAGCATGCACTTAATATGATACACCTTCCATATAAGTAGATTGTATACCGTGAGTTTACAAAGTATTCAGATCCCTTCACTTTCTCCACACTTTGTGTTGCACATTTAATATTAAATGGAGTAATCTGCAATTGTGATCAACAATCTACACTTAATAAAACACAATGGCAAAGTAAAAACATGTTTTCAGAAAAATTTTCAGATTTATTAGAACTCAAAAACTGAAATTACTCATTTATAAATAGGTATTCAGACCCTTTACTGTGACACTCAAGACTGTGGTCAAGTGCATCCTGTTTGTTTCAATTCTCCTTGAGGTGCATCCAACGGTGGCAAATGGAGTAGGTTAGACATAGTTCCGAAAAGCAAACACCTATATATGTTAAGGTCCCACAATTCAAACTGCCTATCAGGACAAAGACCAAGCCATGAAATCCAAGGAACTCTACGTACACATTCAAGATAAAACTTTGGTGAGGCATGCTGTAAATCAGGGCACTGGAGTAAAACCAATACTAAAGCTTTGAGTACTTTCAAGAACACAGTGGCCTCAGTCAGCGTGAAAGCTTCTTACTCCCACAAGTTACGAAAGCAAATGATATTGCACATATTAATGATTAGTGTTTGTTTACCAGAGAATTAATCGCATTGGACTGTGCAAAATTCAAATGCAATCAACATGTGAAATATGAAATGCTTTTCAAATAATAGAGACAATGTGACAGTAGTGTGTAAATTAGGCAGATATAATGTAAAGATGAATATGACCAGTTAAACATATGAATAAAAAATTAAGCATTCAAAATGCAAAAATTCTTAAGTGAAAAGAGTGAGATGTTACTCATTTCCAGCAGGACTATTCTGACCTCTGCAAAATGTCAAGGGTCTTACTCCACAGATTTTACATTCACCATCCACATATTAAAACATATCAACCTTGTATTTTCACCTCCACAAGACTGAAGGCAAACCTTGCTGCAAATCTTTCCACACATTTTTACCTGTGCCATTATTTAGTACGAAAAAAAATTCTAGTATGAATTTTAGTAGTTACAATATTGTACTAAAACAATTAAAATTAATTATTCCATACATTCATCTTTTAGAACTGTTTTTTGAATTGACAAAAATCTATTTGATTAATTTTTTCACATCACATACTACAATACACAGCCAAATGACAATCTAGTACATAGCACACATAATTAATGTTAAGGTGTTTCTCTTTCACATCAAAGGGTTGAGCATAGACTTTAGTAAGTGGGGTTGGACCTGATCCAACTCCACCTTCTGGAAATTGATATTACCATATGGACATTCCTGTTTGGGAAGCAGGCAGTCAGACCCAGTACCTTTTTTCTATGTTAGATGATTCTTACAGATAATTTTCCAATTTCTGGACAATCAGTGTAATGAATACAACATAAAGGGACAAATAAACAAACTATATATAAAATGGTCCACCCAGTACTACCTGATAACTGTAGAAGAAAATGAATAGGTAATTGAATCAAATTAACTAAAATAATGTTTAATTTGAAACTAAATTCACTGGGTCAAATGAAGTAAACAAGTTGAGAGGACAGACGGGTTGGTACAGGGTGGCTTATTGCCTCTGTCCACAAACACCTTTACATATCTATTGTGTGTGTGTTCATTTCCTTTTCATGAAGCACATGCTTTGGCAGGGAAAATAAGCGGATAGCTATCTTCACTTAAAAATTACTTTGATTGTGTGAATGCATGTGAAAGCGCAGACATGTATATTTAAATGAATTCTCTCAAAACTACTTGTGCAAAATTCAGCAACTCAATAGTCCTGGTCCCATGATTAAACGAAGCAGACTGGAAAAACCTCAGTTAACACTAGAATTACCAGAGCCTACGAAAAAACTTGTAGATCCGTCCCACCTTAAAATGCTTCTCACTTCTCCGTCAGCGTCTTTTGTCCTTTAAATGTGTTGATAAGCAGCAAACAGCAAGCAGTCTGCTATCACATCCCCCCCACCGGCGCACAGTTTTCTCAGCTCAAGTCTGTTTACCTACATGTCAATTGCTTAGAGTTGTAGAGACTGAGAAGCAAAATGACACCTTTTATAAATACTATATCGTTATTTGGAACACTTGCATTTCATGTGTGTTCCATTTCTACAACGATCTATGCGCAGTAAACACTTTGTTAAAACAAACGGTTTTCATGTTTTAGTAGTAATAGACAAAATGTAGACGTGAAGTGTATAATGTGTGAAGCCTGAATTCCAAATATCAAAGAAGCACTTTCACAAAAGATACAAGTATAACAGAACAAATGTGCTTTTTTTCCAAGACTATTACAGAAGAAAAAGAAATCACGTTAGTGTTGCTTGTTGTCCCGACTTCTCGGGTAGTATACTGGTTAGAGCTGCCGACTCCAATTGAGAAGGTTCTGGGTTCAAGTCTTAACATCTCCCAAAATGAATGTTTTGACTAGTGAGCTGTTCTTATTGGTATTATACAATAAAAGCATACATTTGATTTGTGTCTGTAACAGCTGCTGTAAATGTATAGTACTTGTCAAAGTTAGCATCTTTTTTTAGTTTTACTTTATTTACTTATCATTCTACAGCATAAACTCACAAGTATACTGCATAGCTTCCTCTGTTTGATCGTCATGGGCATGCTCACAAATTACATGTGTAATGCCACGAAAAATACCTGCTGATAGTTTAGTACGCGAGCAATGGTATGAGAATGCAGTTAGACTTTTTTTGGGAACATACACCACGCTAGTGTTTAGATCTGGACGGTGTAGCGTTGGCGAGCTCTGTAAGCCGTGCTGTTTCTTTGAAGGACAGGTGATTGGCAGGATGACGTTTCATGCGGGGAGGTCTTTATTTGAAAACAGCAGTGTTACTTAGAGTCAGATCTTGTGGTTGTTAGCGCGTGGTGGTCATTGAAAGAATAAAACTGGAGCTTATTCAGTGCAGTCCCTCAGTTTTATTGTCTTTTTCATGTTCAAGCTTCCAGACACACACCCCCACCCCCTTCCGATCTGACGGCGTTTTCAAATAAAGACGTGGTACAAACTTGTTTTGTTACACTCCCTCTTTATTTGAAAACCGTGTCAAGAACCGAGAATGCAGTTAAGACTTTTTTGGGCACATACACCACACTAGTGTTTAGATCTGGAAAGTGTGGCGTTGGCGAGCTCTGTAAGCCATGCTGTTTCTTTGAAGGACAGGCGATTGGTAGGATGACGCCACACTTTCTCCTTTATGCCTGGTGCAGCTACGTTGTTCTTATATGCGAGTGGACGTTTTTATAGTATTTATAAAAGGTGTCATTTTGTTCGACTTCTCAGTCTCTACAACTCCAAGCAATTGACACGCAGGTAAACAGACTTGAGCGGAGAAAACTGTGCGGCGGTGGGGGGGATGTGATAGCAGACTGCTTGCTGTTTGCTGTTTATCAACACATTTAAAGGACAAAAGACGCCGACGGAGAAGTGAGAAGCGTTTTAAGGTGGGACGGATCTACGCGTTTTTTTCGTAGGCTCTGGTAATTCTAGTGTTAAGTAAAACAACTGCTGAGGCATTGGACATGCATCAAATGATTCTTGAAGGATATAGGAATGAGTATTAGACCAAAAACAGAAGGCCTGTAGCCTGTAATAAAACAAACATATTTGTTTGAAGATGCATAGATCTCAGCATTCAGGACCAATATCTGGATTCTGTGTTCAAAAATGTTCTCTTTTTGCAGGGATTTATTCATCCAAGAGGCCCACACAATGCAAAAACAAAATTGCAATTTCAAAGACGTGAAAAACAATTTCAGTTTTCAACAGACACTATGCTAAAAATCAGCTTTTCTAAACATACTGAACATGAGAGAATCACAATCTGAACTTAACTTTATAGCAAATTTGTGACCCTTTACACTAAACTTCCATTTATATTAAGAGCAACAATAAGATCAATCAGATGTAATTTTCAATCATTTTAACCTGCAGCATCCTCCATTTGACTGAGGCGGTTAGAAATGATTCAGAGATTAAATACAAAATTAATCGTCTTAATGTAATGATACTGTTAACAGCTGCTCATCCAACAATTTAGCCATGGTCTAACCAGCCAATTATGGATAAAGTCACAGTAAGCAAATAACTATTCTGGCTGGACACAAGGAAGTAAAAACTGAAACAGATTTCTGACTGTTCAACTACCTCTGGTTAGTCCACAGGGTAATTAAAAAAATGAAACATATTTAGTGTTTCTAAACCTCTGTATTGTCCAGACACTAATGTGACTCAGTTCACATTTGACACACAATACAAAATTCAGGACTTGAATATGAGTGCTGTTTTATTGGTACCCAGCTTTTTTTTTTTTAAATTCCAAATCTATACTAATAAACGGCAAAGCCCTCACTCACTCACTCACTCACTCACTAATTCTCCAACTTCCCGTGTAGGTAGAAGGCTGAAATTTGGCAGGCTTATTCCTTACAGCTTCCTTACAAAAGTTGGGCAGGTTTCATTTCGAAATTCTACGCGTAATGGTCATAACTGGAAGCTGTTTTTCTCCATTTACTGTAATGGAGTTCAGATGGAGGGGCGGAGTTCGTATGACATCATCACGCCTCTCACGTAATCACGCATTACGTAGAAAGCCAGGAAGAGCTACAAAACGCGCTTTAGAAAACATGCATTATATAATTAAGAAGGCAGCGAAACAATTAGAAGCGAGCGAGTGACATATAAAACCACATTCAGCAGCTCACGTGAACTGACGCAGTGCTCAGACAAAAAGTAACAGTTCCAAACAGTGCTGAACAAAAACTGAATTACACTGCTACGCTCAAATAGATAAACCACACGCCGTGGCGCGATACTAAAGCATTCGACTGTAGCGCCCACGTCCGAGGTTCGATTCCCGAGAGGGGATGCACTAAGTATGTATGCGCGCTTCTCCATTTATTTTAACCTCGCATCCCCTTAGTTTGAGACGTATGAAAACGCATGCGGTTAACGCAGAAAGACAGATCACCTATTCACCTATTGAAGCTTCATGAATAATGGATACTTTATTCGCGATCAATGATTGTTTTGGTAAAGCCATACTCAGTGTATTCATTAGATGAACGGTAAAAAAGTAAGAGCGAGGGGACGGTAACTTACTGAAGCACACAAGCAAAACCACAATAGCACGCGGGCTCGATGTACTGACTTGCGCGATCACATTCCAAAAAATATTTCTTTTCAAGTTC
>JANRMT010049829.1:7092656-7128560 GCA_026402145.1 Polypterus bichir lapradei
TATATATATATATATATATATATATATATATATATAAATAAAATGGATATATATTAGAAGTACTTGTAAAAAGTAAAAAAAAAAAATACATATGCATTTTTTTCCTTTTTCAAGTCATTCTAGTACAAGCTCTTTAGTTATACAAATCATTTTAAAAGTGGGAAAAAATTTTGTTTAAAATAAATTTTAGAAGTCACTTAGGGAAAAAAAACGTTTCTCATAGAATTACTGCAAGGGCGGTGCAGTGGCACGTGCTGCTGTGTGAGGTCCACATGCTATCACCATGTCTACATGCCATTACCTGGGTGCCCCAGTTCCCTCCTACAGTCGGAAGACATTCAGATTATGTGGATTGGCAAAATACTAAATTGCCCCCTGTTGTATGCGTTTTCATCCTGCAATGCACAGGTGCCCTCTCCACAGATTATTCCTGCCTTTCGCTCGATGCTGGCTAGAACAGGTTAGTTGGAATTTATGTAAATACTTGTGTTTGATTTTTTCATATTGGACTTTCTATGCAATTCACTGCTGAACTTGTTTCTTCTCATTAATAGATATATACTGATGAAAAAGGTGTCGAGTTCTTTGCAAAATACACTGTAATAGAGAATTTAAATTAGCCAGGCAACTGATGTGCATGTTTATGAACTAAGTCAGAAATGTGGAACAACAACGTGGGTAGGCAATGTAAAGTCTGTAGTCTTATTTGTCCTTCTCTTTAACACAATCTTAATGTCACAGGGACCCTAATTTTTAGATTTTTCCATAGAGTTTTTTTAAGTTCTCATTATAAACAGTAACAGACTATGTTCAAATGCCACAATAAATCTATGAAGATATACACCACCTACTTAAAGGACTGTACATCATATAATTCTATAAGTACACATTGAACAATCATGTTGGTTAGTGTTCATGTGTATTTTCTTTGCAGAGTGTTAAAACAATGTATGTATGTGGCTGTACTGCTGTCAGTACAATATCAGCATCTGTGTGCAATGTATCTTCTCATCATTACTTTTAATTAGGGAAATTGATTATCTAGTCCCTTCAATATTATAGTCAAAGAAAAACACCTGAAAGCAAGTGTAAAGTGTTCTTTTTAAAATTATTATCATTTAAGAGAGTAGTCAAGCAGTCGGCAGGTGATTCCAGTATGATTTCTCTTTTTTATATTTCAGTGTTTTACTGTATAGTAGTTCTATTCACCCATTTTTCAAAGCTTGCTTTAATAGGTCACAGTGGTATTTAAGCCCAGCTCCAGCTGGAAATTAATGTGGCTGTGGCATAACCATGGATAAATAGGTTGGTCAATCAAAACAGATATACACCCAGATAAAATGGGAAAATGTAATACCTTAAATCATATTTGGACCTTAGGAAGAAACCTGAGACACATTCAAATATGGAGGACATGGAATGGCAAAGTAACTTTAGGACATTTCCAGTATCACATTTTAAAACTAGCATTCCACTGGATTCGTGAGAATGAGTCAAGCCATTTATAAAGTTCCATACACAAGGACTAGTAAAAATTGCTACAGTATAATAGAAATAATAATTAGATATTACTTCAATGATATTTTGTAATATACTGTGCTGGCTTCCCTATGCATTGAAAGTGAACCCAAATTATGGCCATTGTAGTAACAAAGTAAACTTTGTTCTTAAAAAGTAGGGTCTGAAATGTCTGAATATGTCTAGTCAACTTTAAAAGTAAATTCATCATTCTAAACAGGCTTCAGTTTACATCCATGATTATCCAACTTTCATTGCTGGTTTTCTAACATGCTTCCGTACTTATTTTTCAAATGCATGTAGTTAGTTTGGCCAACATTTGTAATTCTAATAAAAAATACATTTACATAGAAACTACATTATTTCTTTATTTTCTGGCTGACAAAAATATCTTCCTATTTTACAACAAATCTGTAAATTAAAAAAATATATATATAAATATATATATATGTATATGTAACCAATCTAAAATATATAAGATTTTAAAAAATCATGAATATTACATTCTCAGTAAGTTATCATCACACTGCATATTTTCACTGAGCCCACATCCAAGAAATCTAAGATAATTTAAATCATCCTTTCCCATAGGCTGGGAAGCTAATAAGGACATTCTCTCAACTGAAAATTGTTCATGTTGAACAGTTTACAGTTCCAGTATAAAATGTGTATAAATGACTCAAGTCATTATATTATCTAAAAATAACAAATTACAAAATAAGCCTATTATTGTACAGGCCTCCTGTAAAAAATAGGCATCTGCATTATATATACATAAATGCTATTAGCATCCTTAGTAAAGATGGGCAAAAAGGCTGTGAAGAAATGTTTTCATTTTTAATAGCATGATTTTATACTTAAATCTTAAATTTAAAACAAAAAATGATACTTTTCTCCTAAAAAAATTATATGCACCCACAAAAATTCTCAATAACAAAATCTAATTAAAATATGTTCCGATTAATATTTTATCCATCCCGAGTCTTTAGGAACTCTTAAGTGGCAATTTAAACTTCCTGTTTTGCTGCAGTATACATATGAGGTAAGTCACTGGCCAATCCCTATTCAAACCCATCAACATGGGTGAGACCAGAGAGCAAACTAATGAAGTAAGAAAAAAGGTTGTATTATAAATCAGCCAGGGGCTATAAAAAAAACGCTACATGTCTAAAAATCCCCATTTACATCATTCAGAAGTCTCAAAGAACTGGAGTTATGATAACCCTACTTGGAAGAAGTAGCTAACATATGTTGCCCCCCCAAAAAAAAAGCCCACAGTAAAGAGAATGTTTCAAGAAATACAACTTTCTCCTTCATCATACTCAGGCAACAGTAGCAATCAACTGATCCCAGGGTCACCAGATCTCTAAAACTACAATCAGACTTCACCTTAATGCCAACAAACTATTCAACAGAGTTGTCAG
This sequence comes from Polypterus bichir lapradei, assembly GCA_026402145.1. Lineage (NCBI taxonomy): Eukaryota > Metazoa > Chordata > Cladistia > Polypteriformes > Polypteridae > Polypterus > Polypterus bichir. Next base: position 7,095,599 of record JANRMT010049829.1, read on the forward strand.
AAAAATAAAACTTCAGTTGACATCAAATGAAAATTGCAAGTGCTTGGAGTTTGCTAAATATTATTGGGTTTTTGAGGGGAACCTGAGTCTATTGGTTAGATGAAACAATATCCACTCTTATGTATGGTGGTGGATCTGTGATGTTGCAGTTTAGTTTTCTAATTCAAATGAGCTGGAAATCTTGTTAGGACACAAGACATCACTGACTCCATCAAATATCAGCAGGAAAATGGCTCAAACACAAAAATGATTAACTGAGAAAAGAGTTTGTCTTTTGCAATTTCCATCCAAATCTCCTGACCTAAACCCTTTGAAGACTTGAGGGGTTGTTCTGAAGAGGACCATCTTCAAGATAGGTACAGGAATTCTGATTTCCTTTGAAAAAAAAAATTGCATGGGGGAATGGCTTCAGCTCCCATTTTGTGTATTCCAACATTTCATCCAGCAGTATAAGAAAAGATTCAATTCTGTTATCATGACAAAGGGATGGTGCACAAAATATTAAAAGTGGGAGTGCCAATAAATGTGCTTGTTGAGGAAAATGATTTTTTTTTTCTTTTAACAATTTGTCTTCGTGGGTAAAGTTCTCTCATACTTTGGGTGAAAGATGAAGCATAAGAATAACATCATCTTTCACGCCTTTTTGCTCGTCTTTAGTAAAGGTGGCAATAATTCTGGAGGACACTATAGTTTACATTGACCTAGAAGAAACTGTTCACAGTGATTCATGATAATTCAAGACTCTAAACTATTTTATACCATAGTCCAAGCAGAATTTAAAGAAAGATACTATGATGATGTATTAGTTTTAGACAGATGCAACACTGTTAAATTAACGGTCACTGTAGTGCAATATCCAAAGTGAAAAGATGTATACTTAATGAGGTAACATCAAAATATTAAATTTCTAATATAATTTTAAAATTGTGTATTTTTTAATATATAGGATGACATGTATACTGGTTAATTGTTTACGAAGGTGGACTTTCTTTCACAAAATATTATTTTAATCTGCAATTAATGCAGATCTTCCAGTTTTAACAAAGATGAAAGCGCAAATTAGCACCAAAAGAATCCAAAAATCTGATCTGGTGGCAATATGATCAGACCTGTAATTTAATATACTAACCTACTAATGAACTTTCACCTGTCTCTTCAGATACCCAGGTGAAAGGTGGCAGCATTTTTTTAAATGAAATTTCTCAAAAAATATAACCTTTGAATCCTGTCAGATTAGTAAATTAAGGAAAATCATTCCATTACGAATAATGTTATGCATGACCCGATGCAGAATGTTATGTTTTTTTTTATTGAAGCCCATTTGATAGTGACCTGAACTGACCTAGAGTATGTCTTTATGAATTATAAAAACACATTAGATTCTTAATTGCACTGATGCTCTGCTATCTCCCTCAGTTTTCACCTCTTTATAGATAGTTTATATGATACCTTAATCAATCAAAGATCACTACTAATCTACGCTGATGTCAAAGTCTTGGTAGAGTATTGAAACTGAACCAAAAATGATCTTAATGATTTGTACCATTCAAAAATGTAACAATTGCTGCTGTAATTTTCGGCTCTCCTGCCTACACCTGTTCACAAGAAGAGCAAGACAGGTATCTCCAGGAATCCCTTGGGTCTCAGTGCCTCAATATTTCAAACATGCTGAACCCTTTCAGGTGAATTCATGTGAAGATACTTTATTTTGTCACTACTGACAAATACTCTCAATGTCCTGAATCTCTTTAGGTGCATCACAAGACAACACCAAAGGTGGCCCACTCTCTGTAATCACTACGTCATCCTCAATACGAACCCCTAGACCCTGGTAGCGTGCTGGACTGCTCCCATCATCCTCTGGAATGTAGATGCCTGAAAAAAAAATAATATGAGTGATTTAAATTCAGTAAGTTATTCTGTTCTAAGCATATCTGTAAATGTGGTACGTATTTCATTCTTACATTGATGTAGGATATCACATAAATATAAAAAAAATATACACTCAACACATTTTATAACTAACTTTCATTTTTAGCATTGTAATTACTTAAGTTGCATATATCACACAGTGTGCAAAGTTACTTCCAAAATAAATGCAAATTAATCCAAAAATGTGTTTAACATATAAGAACTTAACATTTATGAATTTTACCTTCTTTCACCCATAAGTACTACATACGATGATGCTTGTTTTCTGGCTGGTGATATAGTGTACCTCAAAGTGTTTCGGTGTGTTGTTAAATAAAATACTGTTTCCCTCACAATTATTGACTTTCATTTCTCTAACAGCAAACTTTTCTAATTCAAGATTCTAATATTAAAAAAAAAAAAAAAAACTATTTACTTGCATATAGAATTTCATCCTGTCAATAGCTGATGTCTTCTACAGTATGCATAAATGTAACTATTAAACACTGACACTCCTCCTACTGGCACTAATATTATTTTAATCTCTTATTATTAAAAAGATTAATTTGAAGACAATTTTAAGTGATAGAGTTGGAGGGGCCAGGCTGTCAAAGGATAAATCTGATATTTTTCAAGTCAAAGTTATTACTTTACCATCATATTGTATATATTAAACTAATACATACAATTTTGTTTTAAACTGAAGCATATTTTATAAATTTTAAAAATAACTAGCCTGTTCTTGTGTTTTATAACAGTGCCAAAGGGTACTGGGTCCCAACATGAAAAAAAGCATTAAAACTTACCATATACGTCCATTTTTCAAGCCAAAAAAGTTACTTAATATTAATCTGCATGTTGAGATTGCACACATATTGTAAAGCAGTGTATCCATGTTGTCTCAAGAAGGAAAAAAAAAAACATTTTTGTGAAATTCATCCATTTTAAAAGGAGACCAGCTGTGCATTTCATTTTGCCGCTTGTCTTCCTCCTTGGTAACCTTTAAGGGCCTGGGGCATGGAGTCACCTTGAAAAGTCACAGCCAAGAACTATTACTAACATTAACGAATGTTGTTGCCCAGATGTGAATTGCTATCTGTATTCTGTAGATAACTACACAATAATAACTGAAAAAGTTATCCTTATTTTTCAAAATATTGCCCGCTGCCACCAAGTGAAAAGAACTGAACAGACATTATAGACATTGTTTTAATCAGGCTCACGTTTAGTAAGATTAGTATAGATGTTTTAGCATAAGCAGAGTAGTAAGACAGAGCGGTCATTCATGCCTCATACACACTGATTGGTATCAGTGAGCATCTTTGAATTTACTCACTTAAAAATGTTGTCCTAAATTCCTTTACTACCACATCCTCAGTAACAGCAATTCATGCATTAAAAATTTCGGTAACTGTTTTTTGATGCCATCAGTCCTAGTGATTAGGCTCTATCGCACACTTTACATTTTTAGTTTTCAGAGTTTTTTTGTTTGTTTTTATTAATAAGAGGGCACATAACTTGCCTCAGAGAGTGTGATGTGCAGAAGGCTTAGCTCTTTCAAAAAATCTAATGCTTTCATTAAAAATATAATGTAGTGTAGCCAGTTCAGTTTAGATTTACTGTTATTTGTACAAAGTATAATTAAATTCTTACATGCATTCTTAACAACCATGCTGCCAATTGGCATGAACTTATGCAAAATAACGTGAAAAGTAGGCAACATTTAGGGAAGAAATTTTATAATTTGAGTGCGCATTTATTTGTTGTTAAAAGGCATGGTAGAACATAACCGCAGAAGAAACAGAGTTGCAGAAACAAAAGTAAGATAATAAGCAGAATACAGCTTGGCAAAGAAGGGGTTGTCACAACTCCACTCAGACCCCCGCTGGGAGCAGATATGAGATTAAGAAACATATCCTTGCCTTGAGATGACAGTACAAAGATTCTGTGATAAAATTATTATTTCTAGTTTATTTTTGTTGTCACAAGCATGTCTCAGAAATGTGTAAGTAATATTTTCTTAAATTGAAACCTTTGCTACTTCATAACGGACATATTAGTTAAGTGTTAAGGCTTCTTTCTCCACAGTGGGACCCCCGTACCCATTACCTCCATTATAAAATGCAATAGCAGGCTAATTATACTTTAGAATTTATAAAATATGCTTGACTTTAGAATACTATTTTAAGTGGCAAAGGAATACATACCATCATCGTGAAGAAAAAGCTGACTTATAAAAATACAAAACCTAACCTTTAATTATGCTGGTGGTGTTGACTTCAGTTTATTTTGCCTCATGTCTGAATGCTTTCCTATTGTAATTACAATAAATTGGACAATAGAAGAAAGTATGAGGTCATCTGAACCAAACTGTTCAAATAAACTCATTTAAAAGATTTTCCGCAAGGCAAGAGTTCCTTCTAAGTAATGTGAAACACATCACTTATGAAAAGCATTCTAATGTTCATCTCCCCTTACAGCACATAGTAATATTGTCTTTATTGTTGCTAAAGGGGAAAATGATTGCAGTTTCAGTATGTTTTTTTTATTCTACCACAATCATACCACAGCAGTAGACTTAAGTCTTATTAAATGATATTCCGGAAATCCCATATGTAGCCTTTGATAGTGTTTAATTCTAAGGCCTTGAGAATTCAGTTATAACTGTCAGACTCAGGTTCATAGATTAATAAATCCTTCTCACTATGAACTGAAGCCTGATGACAGTACTACCTCATATCTGTCAGCAGTCAGATATGATTTCTTTCAGGATTCAGTGTTGCTATGTTGCAATTTGGAGTTGTCATTAAACATTTTTACTGAATCTAGATGACACTCACTTGTAATTTATCAATAAAACCAAAAGACATTACTTCTATTATGTCATTAATGAAATGCTTTTCAAAGGTGAACATTTATTGAATGAGCTAAAATTACACGGGTGGACTGACAACGCACTAACTGAGGAACTAGTGTGGCAACACCTCTGATAATGATCTAAATAAGCTGGTCAACTAAGTTTCACACAATCTACAATTTACCTTTTCCATCTTAGTAATATTGCAAAATTAAGGTTGTTTCTTAATATGGAAAATAGAAAAGTAAGTTCATTAATATACAGTGGGTACGGAAAGTATTCAGACCCCCTTCAATTTTTCACTCTTTGTTATATGGCAGCCATTTGCTAAAATCATTTAAATTAATTTTTTCCCTCATTAATGTACACACAGCACCCCATATTGACAGACAAAAAAATAATTTTTGAAATTGTTGCAGATTTTTTAAAAAAGAAAAACTGAAATATCACATGGTCCTAAGTATTCAGACCCTTTGCTCAGTATTTAGTAGAAGCACCCTTTTGAGCTAATACAGCCATGAATCTTCTTGGGAAAGATGCAACAAGTTTTTCACACCTGGATTTGGGGATACTCTGCCATTCCTCCTTGCAGATTCTCTCCAGTTCTGTCAGGTTGGATGGTAAACGTTGGTGGACAGCCATTTTTAGGTCTCTCCAGAGATGCTCAATTGGGTTTAAGTCAGGGCTCTGGCTGGGCCATCCAAGAACAGTCACAGAGTTGTTGTGAAGCCACTCCTTCGTTATTTTAGCTGTGTGCTTATCAAAAAGGTCTCATCAGACCAGAGAATATTATTTCTCACTCATCATCTCAGAGTCCTTCAGGTGTCTGATGAGACCAAGATAGAACTTTTTGGCCTTAATTCTAAGCGGTATGTGTAGAGACAACCAGGCACTGCTCATCACTTGTCCAATACAGTCCCCACAGTGAAGCATGGCAGTGGCAGCATCATGCTGTGGGGGTGTTTGTCAGCTGCAGGGACAGAACGACTGGTTGCAATCGAGGGAAAGATGAATAAGGCCAAGTACAGGGATATCCTGGACAAAAACCTTCTCCAGAGTGTTAAGGACCTCAGACTGGGCCGAAGGTTTACCTTCAAACAAGACAATGACCCTAAGCACACAGCTAAAATAACGAAGGAGTGGCTTCACAACAACTCTGTGACTGTTCTTGAATGGCCCAGCCAGAGCCCTGACTTAAACCCAATTGAGCATCTCTGGAGAGACCTAAAAATGGCTGTCCACCAACGTTTACCATCCAACCTGACAGAACTGGAAAGGATCTGCAAAGAGGAATGGCAGAGGATCCCCAAATCCAGGTGTGAAAAACTTGTTGCATCTTTCCCAAGATGACTCATGGCTGTATTAGCTCAAAAGGGTGCTTCTACTAAATACTGAGCAAAGGGTCTGAATACTTAGGACCATGTGATATTTCAGTTTTTCTTTTTTAATAAATCTGCAACAATTTCAAAAATTCTTTTTTTTTGTCTGTCAATATGGGGTGCTGTGTGTACATTAATGAGGGAAAAAAATTAACTTAAATGATTTTAGCAAATGGCTGCAATATAACAAAAGAGTGAAAAATTGAAGGGGGTCTGAATACTTTCCGTACCCACTGTATATCTGGTAGAATTTACTATTTGTTATGTTTTGGAGTCTAAGACATGATGAAAAGGATGCAAGTCCACAGAAAGGACCCAGAAGACCAGTATGAGCATTTCCTAGCCTACCAAGAATAGATCTCACTCCAAGCAGCTTGACTCCAAAATCCACTGACTTGCTCTGGCCTACAAGGGCCTAAAAGTGGTTTTGGCTTCAGAAGTTTAAAAATATAATTGAAGTCCCAAAATGTCTTAGATGCCTCTAAAAGGGAGAGAAACTGTAATAAAGCTCTGGCTTGAAGAGACTGTGTTCACACCAGGAATATTTATAAATGACAATAATTATTCAAAAAACGAAAATTAAACAAAAAGTTCAAAAAGAGAAAAAAAAGAGTTGCCTAAAAGGCAATTGTAGGCTAATACAACCCAATACACAATCCACTGTCAAAAATCAATAAACAAAGCCAAAGGAAGATCAAAACAGTACTTACAAAGACATTTAAAACTAAAACGCAACACACCTGAGATCCTCTTTCCTGGCTCTTAAATAAACAGACAGAGGTCTCAAGAGTGGTGACATCGCTGTGGTCCCGTCTTGTTGGGTACTAACCACAGCACACACAATAAAGACTTAGATTTAAAGGGACAGAATACAAACATTGAATAGTCTAACAAATCCAAGAGAAATAGCATCATGTCATGAAAAATAACTCAGACCTGACAATAACAAAAATAAATCAACAAATGAATATAAGCCGAGGAAAAACAACATAACAAACCTCTCTGTAGTTAATTTATATTAATTATATAGTAATTAAGATAATTTTAAAAATTAATTAATAAAAGTGTAAAGTACAACAATTTATCACAAGTTTCTAAGCACTTACATTGATTTCTAGGTTTTCTTTTGTACCACCTCTTTAGAAGTTTACTCCTGCACTTTACAAAACTTAATAGCTACTGCCTAATGACAAAATAAATATAATTCTTTATTTTTAAGTTAAATTACTCAATTGTGGGGTGTAAAATACTTTGCTATTGGGCCCCCAAACTCTAAAATTAGCCATCTGTTAATATAAGAGATGTTCTGCTATTACTGGCAAATACAGAATGATGTAACAGTATTCAAATGCTTTAAAAGATTTTAGATGTTCCTGGAATACAACTTAACTTCCCCATTTTTTCTTGTAGTACTCATATAATCAAAAAACAAACACAGAAATTCTGTCATCCGGTTTCTTACATAAAGTTAAAAGTTGAAATATAATATTTGCAAATGCATATAGATATGTTGTGCTCTAGTAGCTCTAAGTTCAAATTAAAAAGAATTTTCTGTCCCAAAGATACAATTGCCTTTCCATCAGCCTCTGCCTGTGCACCAGTTACAGTAAGCCACTGTCAAATTTTCTGTACAAAAGCTCAAGTCTGTTTAGAATTCTTGGTCACACAGTGACTCTAAACAAAAAGTATAATAATGAAGACTAAAGAAGATTAAGCAAAGAATTTTAATAATTGTGATCATTGTGAATGGTTGTTAAGTTTCTCTAATCTTTTCCCCCTTTTGATATCCTGTGGCATTTTGATTAAGACCGCCCTCCTTTACCTTGAGTAAAACCTCAGAGTAGATGAGATATGCCAAATACCAAATATCAGAATCACAAAAACAGAGTTGTAAGTAATAAAAACTAGCTATTTAACATATCAAGAGCTTTAAAACAAACAAACAAAAAAAAAAAAATAAGCCTATAAAAATCTGCAAATAACGTAAGTGTTTCCAACCTGTGTAATTCAAATTTAGGGTTGGAGTCTACCCTTAAACAAACAAGCACGAGACTGAAACCAACCCTGGACAAGGCACCAGTCCATCACAAGGCTACCAGAGCAGGATTCAGTCTTCTGCAATCCTGACTTGTACGAAGGCCCGCACCTAGGAAGTTCTGGGCCCCAGGCAGCTGACAGAGTTCGGGCCCCTTTCGTGTTTCAAATATGTGCGTATATTTTAAAACGCCACTTAATTTCGAAGACCTGTTTTTTGACGAAGGGTTTTGAAAGTCAATGGTTAACTAGGAATAGTTTATTCTGAAAAACTCATTCTGAATATAAAATATCTCTCCATATTGAGTAAACATCATGGTAATCAGCAGTTAATGGCTGGTGGGTTAATCCCTTAATGCTTTGCTGACCATTTTCTAATTTTAATATTTGAAAAATCATCAATGACTTTATCAAAGCTTATGGTATTTGCAAGTTCATGTTCAAGGGATAACGTTGCGAGACCATTCAATCTCTGCTGGGTCATAGTCGACCGCAAATGATAATTTATAATTGCAAGTTTGCTGAATGATCTTTCCCCTTGTGCCACAGAGACAGGGAGACAACAAAATATCCTCAACGCTACACATTGTTCTGGATATATGCCTTCAAGTCCAAGCTCAAATAGAGTTTAGTAAATCAAGACAACTGTTACCACAATCCTTGAAAGTCGCAACATTGAATGAATAACTTCCGCGATTCGCGAAGGCAAAAGGTGGAGACTAAACATAAACATTGCCGCACCGCCACCGGCACTCATTCCGACTTGCGTATGTTATCTTGATGACGGACACGGGACAGCCTTTATGAGAATGCCACTGAAGCTCTCGGTCTTGCATTTTCCCACGGTTCGAAGGATGTCGGAAATGGAGTTCAAACTCAAAGCAGCTAGATCCGAGATCGTACCCACCGGCGACCGCTGTATGACGTCAACGCGCCCCTTCTTGATAAATAAGGGCCTTTCGAGGAAAAAAAAAAAAAAAAAACTCGAAAAAGGGCGGGCCCCTAACAAGTGTCATGGTTGTCCTCCCCCAGGTGCGGGCCTGCTCTCTCTCCCTCTCATATAAAGCTAGGTAGAAAATGCAGACATGAAGAGAGAAGCTATATGAAGACAGTAGAAAACACAAGCAGGTCCAGGCTTTGGTGATGCAAAGCTAGCATTTCATGTTGGGAAACTAGATATTATAATTAAGTTATATAAAATGCCCTGCTCATGAATTTAGCCAAGATAGGATAGATTTGCTCATATCAATTGACCGTTAAATAAATACAATCAAATTTTATGCATTCTTCTATACATTTTTTAATTTAATTAAACCATAAATGCTAGATGCATTTACTTGCATTTTTTTTGCAACTGAGACAAACAAATATACTGTAGCAATCAACTAAAGAGGGCACTTTTTTAGCATATAAAGCATCTACTAACAAATTGTTACCCAAGCAACTGTTTAAGTTGCCCATACAACTACATACACATACTGTAAATAAGTCACCAAACACTCATGACCTGAAAGTCTTAAAACCCCTGTGTCAGGTCTGCATCTTATAATATGCATAAAAGCAGCACTATTAATAAACTTACATTGTAAGATGCAAGCAAGAGCCTGAGGCAGAATGACCTGTATCATTTTAAACTCTAGCACCATTTACCTTTTATGAGCAAATTGATTTTTTTATTACCTATAATTTTACTTGATTTTTTAATTATAATAGTTAACACTGAATGCTCTCGGTGCTCTAAGAGAATTTTATAACTATAATATTTCACAAGATTTTACTTTTGTTTGTTCTCACACCATACAACATTTGTCTTCATATATGTATTATTTTACATTTCCTGCACAGCACTCTTCATTGAATACAGGCTTGGAGTGAGCCTTATACATACAATATTCATTTTTGTAAGTAAAAATGTGTTAGCGTTCCTTTCTTTATAGCACTAGGTGTATGGAAACATCTGTGTTACGTTTTAGCCCTTTTCAATTCCTGTTTTATATCTGTTTTGTTCATTGCTGATTCCTTCATCTATGGGTTAATAATAACATATTAACATCAATTTCAAGAGAGGCCCACTGAATTAACAAGCTAATCAGAAGGGCAGGCTCAGTTATTGGACACACTCGTGTAGCAAAGGAGACAATTAAAACATAACTGAGTGCCATTATTATATACTTCCAGCTAACAAATTATTCAGCAAAAGTGTGTAAAGAAATATTAATGGGCCTCCTTTATACAAACAGCAATATGCCTGAATAATGCCTCACTGGGACTGGGATTGCTAAGTCAGTAGTTTTTGCTTCTTTCTTTTCATTTTTTCTTTTTTTATCTAATTATCTATATATGTATATATTTATTTAGGGATCTTCTGTAAAAAGTCAAATTTCCCCTTGAGGTCAAATAAAGTTATATTTATCTATGCTACTCCTATTTTTTTATTCTGTGTTTTAATTAGTTTTGTGTATAATATTATTTCTATGTATCCATTCTGGTGTTACCATGTTCCATGTATTTTGTTGGTAGTATCCCAAGTTGCAGGATCAGCTGTCCATTTCCATCAAGAGTCTGCCCTCAACCTTGTAAAGGCTGAGGAATTTTCTTGACATTTAAAATCTGTGTTTTCACTTCTATGGACTGCTTTGCCTAACAGCTGCCTATTTTAAGGCCCTTCTTTTGTGCCTTTTCGTGACCAGTCAAGGTTTACCAGTTTCATCCCACTCTAATGAATATTCTGAATAATTTTGGTACTCGTTTTGCTTTCTTTGAAGGCCTTAAGCCATTTCAGTTTTGCTGGAGAACAACAATCTGAGAACTGCAGTGTTTCAAGAAATGAATGAGTTGCATTGAACAAGTTTAATATTTCCAGTTTTAAGAAATATTTAGATTTTAATCGAAGCAGATTATTCACACTCCATCTTCTTAATCCTGATGTCAAATAAAACCAGCAAGGAATAGATTAGCCTGCTCATCCCCAGATAACTATTTTCATTTTCTATTCTCAGAAGCATCCAATCACCAAAGTTATTTTTTTTTTAAATTAGTATTCCAGAAAAGCAGCCTGTGATTTCACATTCATCTTGACACATCTGCAGTAGGTACCTGGTTCAATAGTGATTACCATGCCAGGGCGTAGAGTCTGAGATCTTGAGACTTCTGGGGTATCATGGACATCCATCCCCAGGTAGTGGCCCACATGGTGAGGACAATATTGGCGTGCAGCCTGAAGATGGGAAAACAAAGAGTGTTTTGTAATGCAATATCCAAATCCATCTGAGATTGAAAGGTTTTACAATATGATATAAATGTTTTTATAAAATTGCTACTTTAAAGAGGGTAAAGCAAGGAAACACTTTAGAAAAATATTTCAAATTGTTACATTTGGACAATAATAAAACAAAACAACACATTTTTATCCTAAACCGAAATTAAATAATGGGACACTAATTCCATACAGCATAACTAAAGAATAAGTATAGAATTTAAAAGGCATTTAGTTATCAGTTCATGAGACACTACTGGAACTCTTTGGATTGTAAGGAATATTAAAAGATGGGCATGAAATTAACATAAAAAAGCAGCATTTGCCTGTTACTTTTGGTAATGTTCTTCTTGGGGCAAATATTTTATATTCTACTTTACCCTACACATACAAACTATTTAGATTTATATATCTAAACTATTTAGATCTATATGTATAAAAGGGAACAAATTCAAATACAAATCAACAGTTATAGTGCTGAGAAGACAAATAATCCAATCTTCTTCTTTCAGCTGCTCCCATTAGGGGTTGCCACAGCAGATCATCTTTTTCCATACAAAGAAGAATAATACAATACATACTGAGTTTATAACAGTTCCAAATGACAATGACTTACAGTAGAGACAATGGTGAAGCAGGATTTGTTTTCACGTTGATATTATCTAGAGGCTATAAGAAGACCAAACGATATTCTGAGCCAAATGTGATGAACACTTTAGTAATGTAATGTTGCTCAAATCAGGAGAGGCAATAGTAAGGATACAGAGCACACAGGCTAACCTTCAATGACCAGCCTAATTCAGAGGGTGAAACAGGAGGTTTTTCTTTTCCAGTTATCAGTTTGTAAAACTGTTTAGTATGTGAGAATATATGGCCAGAGTGGCCTATTCCTGTTTCAATTCCTCATTTTCTTATGGTCTTTAGGCAGAAGGGACAAGGAGAACTTCTTTCCAAAATCATTTAATATGTCTCAGTTCTACTCGCTCTACAATATTTTTTCCAGTGTAGTAATGCTTTAAACTATTTGCGGTACATTAATAATCAGTAGTAATACCCTGTATATGTCGTGGTCTTTAGACTTCTTCCCCACAATGCCAAGCTCCTTCAGCTTCTGTCCAATCAATGTTTGCATAAGACTGTAGATATTATCCAGACTGACCCCTGGGGAACACAGACCTAGGCAGGCCTTTTGTACATCCAGCACGGCCTGGTACAATTCAGCTTGTGGAAGTGAAAACCTAAAGGACAAACAGGTAGCACATGATTAAAAATAATAAAAAAGCAAAAAAAAAACTATAGTATTTGTGACAAATAGAGAGGGCAAAACTAATTATAATAAAAAAACTGAACACAGCTGCAGATGGCTATGTTAATGCTCAATATGGTGATACTGGACCAAAAATTTCAGATTCATGGTCACCCCTCAATATAAACAGAGGGTTATAACAAGTAGTTAAATGACAATGAAGCTCTACTCATGTGCAGTGAAATTCAAAAGAAAATGTATAACAGCATTAGCAAATGTACATGCAGACCAGCACTTGCACAAGAATTCACAAGTCTGTACAACATATGCACACATACATGCACCAAACACAAGCGACAAATGCTATAGAACTCACAAACATGCCTATTACAGTTGGAGTTTTAGAAGTTGTCTAACTTTATATTACAGGTTAGGCAACGGCCAAAACGGACCACAAATCAGCAGTGTGGTCATATAGATTACATGTGTCATTTGAAGGTAACATGTCAAATTAATGAGTCTTAAAGAATGAAGAGACTTTATTAAGTAATTCCCAAATCTAGTTGTTTATGGTGATTAAAAAGGAACCATGGAAAAGTGAGAGCAATTGTATCAACTTCTCCAAATTAAGGGCCAAAGATGTATTTTTGATTTGCCATTTTAGAATATTAAAAGGTATTAAAAGAGTCCTGAACATAAAAGTACCAGTAGTAAAAATCTCACAGTAAACACCAAAGAATATTTATATGAAATTGTAAATGAACTACTATATGTTTTTCTACTCCTAAAAAGCCATGCTACAACTTTTTATCTCACCTGCCATTCACTGGCCATGTCCGTGTGATGTCACTCACATAACCAAAAAGTTCACACCCTCCATCCAGTAGGACCATTTCATCATCCTTCAAATCAACACAAAGATCATTAACAGTCAAAAATAGAATTGGTCTACAGTACCTACAGAAATTTAGCATAACCTTCCAAAATTATCACTTTTTTGGCCTAACACTCCAAGGTCATGGAGTTACCCTTTATAACCCAACATTTACAGTGGTGTGAAAAACTATTTGCCCCCTTCCTGATTTCTCATTCTTTTGCATGTTTGTCACACAAAATGTTTCTGATCATCAAACACATTTAACCATTAGTCAAATATAACACAAGTAAACACAAAATGCAGTTTTTAAATGATGGTTTTTATTATTTAGGGAGAAAAAAAAATCCAAACCTACATGGCCCTGTGTAAAAAAGTAATTGCCCCCTGAACCTAATAACTGGTTGGGCCACCCTTAGCAGCAATAACTGCAATCAAGCGTTTGCGATAACTTGCAATGAGTCTTTTACAGCGCTCTGGAGGAATTTTGGCCCACTCATCTTTGCAGAATTGTTGTAATTCAGCTTTATTTGAGGGTTTTCTAGCATGAACCGCCTTTTTAAGGTCATGCCATAGCATCTCAATTGGATTCAGGTCAGGACTTTGACTAGGCCACTCCAAAGTCTTCATTTTGTTTTTCTTCAGCCATTCAGAGGTGGATTTGCTGGTGTGTTTTGGGTCATTGTCCTGTTGCAGCACCCAAGATCGCTTCAGCTTGAGTTCACGAACAGATGGCCGGACATTCTCCTTCAGGATTTTTAGGTAGACAGTAGAATTCATGGTTCCATCTATCACAGCAAGCCTTCCAGGTCCTGAAGCAGCAAAACAACCCCAGACCATCACACTACCACCACCATATTTTACTGCTGGTATGATGTTCTTTTTCTGAAATGCTGTGTTCCTTTTACGCCAGATGTAACGGGACATTTGCCTTCCAAAAAGTTCAACTTTTGTCTCATCAGTCCACAAGGTATTTTCCCAAAAGTCTTGGCAATCATTGAGATGTTTCTTAGCAAAATTGAGAGGAGCCCTAATGTTCTTTTTGCTTAACAGTGGTTTGCGTCTTGGAAATCTGCCATGCAGGCCGTTTTTGCCCAGTCTCTTTCTTATGGTGGAGTCGTGAACACTGACCTTAATTGAGGCAAGTGAGGCCTGCAGTTCTTTAGACGTTGTCCTGGGGTCTTTTGTGACCTCTCGGATAAGTCGTCTCTGCGCTCTTGGGGTAATTTTGGTTGGCCGGCCACTCCTGGGAAGGTTCACCACTGTTCCATGTTTTTGCCATTTGTGGATAATGGCTCTCACTGTGGTTCGCTGGAGTCCCAAAGCTTTAGAAGTGGCTTTATAACCTTTACCAGACTGATAGATCTCAATTAGTTCTGTTCTCATTTGTTCCTGAATTTCTTTGGATCTTGACATGATGTCTAGCTTTTGAGGTGCTTTTGGTCTACTTCTCTGTGTCAGGCAGCTCCTATTCTCCTATTTAAGTGATTTCTTGATTGAAACAGGTGTGGCAGTAATCAGGCCTGGGGGTGGCAACGGAAATTGAACTCAGGTGTGATACACCACAGTTAGGTTATTTTTTAACAAGGGGGCAATTACTTTTTCACGCAGGATTGGATTGGATTTTTTTCTCCCTAAATAATAAAACCATCATTTAAAAACTGCATTTTGTGTTTACTTGTGTTATATTTGACTAATGGTTACATGTGTTTGATGATCAGAAACATTTTGTGTGACAAACATGCAAAAGAATAAGAAATCAGGAAGGGGGCAAATAGTTTTTCACACCACTGTATATGTGCACTACCAGAAGCTAGGAAACATAATGCCACTACCAATGTGTCTTTTACATGAACTGTGACACAGAGAGTCTTTTGCATGATTTAGAAACAGAACAAATTGAGGAAATAAACTTTAGAATTGTTAAGTATCACAGGCAAATTCCCAAGAGTTGTAGACTGCAGATGCGATGCCTACCTTTGCAAACTCCTGCTAAACTTAATTTCTAGATTAAATATAAATCTAATATTTTCTTGTGAACAGATTATGTGCTTGTGACTAATTGCACCTTTTTTACCAGAAAGACCTGAGGTTTGAGTTATCACATGATTCTTATCAATTAGGCTCATACTGTATGTACATTTAAAGCAAAAGTTCACTTATAATTAAAACTTTCACATTCATTTTCTAACATTGAGAATGTCTATGTGGAAAATTTTAAATGTAAACCTTCAAGGTTTTATTATGAAAGTCCAAGGTCCCAATTTGGATGCAGTGAATAAAATGCCCAACTCTCAGAAAGCAACTTTACGCCATGTCGCTCAGCCACTTACCTATGCAAATTTATGCATAATCAAAATATCAATGTAGGCAGCACTACTTAAAATAAAACAAATGGAAGTTAAAGTCTCTATTTGATGACATTCTGAACCTGGGAACATTGTACACCAGGCGTCCCCAACTCCAGGCCTAGAGGGCCCCAGTGGCTGCAGGTTTTCATTCAAACTCTTTTCAAATTAGTGACCTGTTTTCCTAATTAACTTCTTTTGAATTAATTTTATTTGGCTTGCTCTTGAAGACTCAGACCCCTTAATTGTTTCTTTTTCCTTAATTAGAAGCCAAACAAAAATGAGATACAAAATGAACCAAAACAAGACCAGCAAAACATGACCAACATTGCCGATCATACAATATCTGAAAATAAAGAAAGATGAAGGTCTCAGGAATGTTGATCAGCTCAGGTCCCCAAAACATTTTAACAGCACTAGTAGAAAAGAGAAATGTCAACAGTTTTGGAAATGTCTGCTATTGCACAATGAGAGTAGCAACAGGTCATGGAATTAAAGAACAAGTTTAATTAACAACAAGAATCAGAGCTTAATTAGGCAACTGGTTGGGAGTTTCAGACCCTGACTTAGCTGGTCTTCTGATGGCTCCGTCACTTCACATTTCATTTCTGTTTGGGTGCCATTTAAGGAAAGAAAAGAAGCAATTCAGAGGAACGATGAAGAAGTTCAGGGGAACAAATCTTAAACAAGTCAATTAAAATGAATTCAAAAGAAGTTAATTAGCAGCAGAAACCGGTCACTAATTAAGAAAAGGGTTAGTATGAAGACCCTTTTGGGAACCCCCTCTCAGCCTGTATAATAATTTACTCTACTTTCAACAAAAAACATAACAGTGGTGTGTCTTTCATTTCCTAGGAATATCTGAGTACTGGGGTGTTTTCCGAACAAAGATTTTTAGTGAAGAAGTATTTAGTTGTATGAAATTAAATCATATGTGAAAAACTAGCTGTGCAAAAATGTGGGTCCCCTTGTAATTTTGCTGATTTGAATGCATGTAACTGCTCAATACTGATTACTTGCAACACCAAATTGGTTGGATTAGTTCGTTAAGCCTTGAACATCATAGACAGGTGTGTCCAATCATGAGAAAAGGTATTTAAGGTGGTCAGTTACAAGTTCTGCTTCCCTTTGACTCTCCTCTGAAGAGTGACAGACAGCATGGGATCCTCAAAGCAACTCTCAAAAGATCTGAAAACAAAGATTGTTCAGTATCATGGTTTAGGGGAAGGCTACAAAAAGCTCAGAGGTTTAAACTGTCAGTTTCAACTGTAAGGAATGGAATCAGGAAATGGAAGGCCACAGGCACAGTTGCTGTTAAACCCAGCAGGTCTGGCAGGCCAAGAAAAATACAGAAGCGGCATATGCGCACGATTGTGAGAATGGTTATAGACAACCCACAGATCACCTCCAAAGACCTGTGAGAACATCTTGCTGCAGATGGTGTATCGATACATCATTCTACAATTCAGTGCAATTTGCACAAAGGACATCTATATGGCAGGGTGATGAGAAAGAAGCCCTTTCTGCACTCACGCCACAAACAGAGTCACTTGTTGTATGCAAAAGCTCATTTAGACAAGCCAGATTCATTTTGGAACAAAGTGCTTTGGACTGATGAGACAATTGAGTTATTTGGTCATAACAAAAAGTGCTTTGCATGGCGGAAGAAGAACACTGCATTCCAAGAAAAACACCTGCTACCTACTGTCAAATTTGATGGAGGTTCCATCATACTGTGGGGCTGTGTGGCTAGTTCAGGGTCTGGGGTCCTTGTTAAAGTTGGGGGTCAGATGAATTCAACCCAATATCAACAAATTCTTCAGGATAATATTCAAGCATTAGTCACAAAGCTGAAGTTACGCGGGGGATTGGATATTCCAACAAGACAATGACCCAAAACACAGTTCGAAATCTACAAAGGCATTCATGCAGAGGGAGAAGTACAATGTTCTGGAATGGCCGTCAAAGTCCCCTGACTTGAATATCATCGAAAATCTACAGGATGATTTGAAGCGGGCTGTCCATGCTTGGCAGCCATCAAATTTAACTGAAATGGATAGATTTTGTATGGAAGAATGGTCAGAAACACCTAAATCCAGAATCCAGACACTCAAAGACTATAGGAGGCGTCTAGAGGCTGTTATATTTGCAAAAGGAGGCTCAACTAAGTATTGATGTAATACGAGGTGTGGCAGAAAAGTAATGAGACTGATTTTTTATTTACCAAAGTTTTTATTTTTTTCAAACATCAATGTTATCCCCTTCAAAGTAGTTCCCTTGGGCAGCTACACACCGATGGAGACGTTGTTCCCACTGTTGGTAGCAGCGCTGGAAGTCTTCAACCGGTATGGTCTTCAGCATGTCCGTTACACTCTTTTGGATGTTTTCTAAAGTCCCGAAATGACGTCCTTTGAGGACATTTTTCAGTTTAGGAAAAAGGAAAAAGTCACACGGACTGAGGTCAGGTGAATAAGGGGGCTGGGAAACCACAGGAATGCCTTTTGAGGTCAAAAATTCTGTTATGGAGAGGGCAGTGTGACATGGGGCGTTGTCATGATGGAGCATCCATTTGTCTGCAATGTCTGGTCTCACGCGAATGACCCTTTTTCTGAGCCCTTCAAGGACGTCTTTATAAAAAACTTGGTTGACAGTTTGTCCTGGAGGAACAAATTCTTTGTGGACGATTCCCCTTTTGTCAAAAAAACAAATCAGCATTGATTTGATCTTCGATTTGCTCATTCGAGCTTTCTTTGGTCGAGGAGAGTTTGCAGTGTGCCACTCCTGACTTTGCCTCTTGGTCTCAGGATCGTATTCAAAAATCCATGATTCATCACCTGTGATCACACGACTAAAGAAATCTTGCTCATTAGCGATTCTGTCAAGAAGATCAAGACACTTGTTTTTTTCGATTGTCCTTCTGCTTAATTGTGAGGTTTTTCGGCACCATTTTGGCACAGACCTTTCGCATGTGCAAATGTTCAGTCAAAATTTGATGAACAGTAAATCTGTTCAAATTTAATTGTTCATTCAACATTCTTAATGTTAAACGATGGTCTGATCTCACAAGAGTGTTCACACGTTCAATGTTTTCATTGGTTTTCGAAGTTGAAGGCCTCCCTGAATGGTGTTCATCTTCAACGTGTTTTCTGCCTTCCAAAAATGATTTGTGCCAGCGAAAAACTTGAGCTCGGGATAAAGAATGTTCCCCATAGGCCTGTTTAAACTTTTCAAACGTCACACTTGCCGATTTTCCAAGCTTAACACAAAATTTAATGGCACAACGTTGCTCCAAATTCTGCTGTTCCATTTTGCATGACGCACAACCAAAAACACAACTTCGCTAATAGCAGTCACAAAAATCACGTAGTTAACGGAAGGAGTTGAAACTCACACTGAGCTATGGGAGGGTACTGATACACGTGCTCTATCAAGAACAACAGCGCAGCGTTGCCAGATCACTTGCAGTGTTGCCAGTCTCATTACTTTTCTGCCACACCTCGTATCTCTGTTGGGGTGTCCAAATTTATGCACCTGTCTAATTTTGGAAAGAGATCTTCATATAAAATATTCTCAATTTACAATAATGTGAAACACGTCAGTTATTTACCCTTTCCTTTATTAAAAATGCATGCATACTATAAAAAAATTTTCAGCTTGAATATTGAAAAAGAAATAAAAACTCAAAAACCCAATCTACCCAGTTATTTTCTAAAACCACTCTCTCTTTTGCTTAAGGGCCTGGAGTCTCATTTTTAAAGCTTCCACACACACATTTTGAGCCTTTTTTTCCCCCAGCAAATGTCCGGATTTATAAAAGAAAATCACACAGGGAAATGTGCATAAATTGACAGCAACTCAGACCCATGTGTACGCAACTTTCTAGAGAAACTAGGAAATAATGACACCCTTGATCAAGGCAGGGAAATGCAGTCAAACCAGCTAAATGATGACTCAGGTATATAATAATACAAACCACCAAACCGTTATCAGTTTGTGCATTGATGCGAGGGCCAATGTTACATGTTTGCACCAAACAACTTTTTTGGCTTTTCATCAGTTTACATCAGCTACTTGTCACTTCTCAGGGAACTGGCCAACAGGTCAGGAATATCTCAGCCAAGCTTCATTCCATCACGCCTGCTATGTTTTTGCCAAGATGAAAAGGTAATTTGAAGCAATGTCCTGTTCTCCTAATGTAATCAAAGCAATTGACTACATTCATATTACAATAAGGGTACCTGGCGAGAACGAAGTTTCGTTTTTAACTTTAATTAGTTACATTCACTAACGCATATGTTATATGTGATGCCATGATGTGGCTGGGAAACATCAAGTCTCAGTGGCCTGGGCCAGTCCATGATATATTTATTTTCTGGCAAAGCAGTTTTGACAGAGGTGATGGTGTTGTACGTGACGAATGGCTTGTTAGTAAGGTGACTGGCTGAACCCTCAATTTCTCATATGGCCTCACGTCATTAAATGTCCAAGTAATAGTGGCTAACCGCTCAGTTGCTGGAGCCTTATGTCTTTCCCAGCCTCCCAGAGCACAGAGGAGAGGCACTATAACGCCATGTATGATTTTGTGCTGAGAGCTGCAAAGCACAGCCAGATACTCTAGAATGCAGGTGCAGGTGTCTCCATGTGTCACGTGGGAGGCTATTCTACCGGCCAATATTTTCTGCAGCATTATGACTGTGTATGTATGAAGTTGATTAGCGTGGTCCATATATGGATGTTTCAGGGTGGTGGTTGAGGCACATTCATGTATACCTATTTACAAGGTAATTGTTATTTATGACAGTAAATTGCACGGAAATGTGTATATGCCAGATTATATATTTATTTTTTTTTTTTGGAATGCACATATTTCATGCTCAAACCCATGCAAAGCTTTATAAATGAAGCCCCTGAAGAGAAGGAGACTATCTAAGAAGTATCAGTTATAAAGTGTGGGAGATGTGTTTCATGCTCCAGCCACAACACAAGAAATATGAAAAGATCTGTTCAATTTATTAAAGGAAAACATATAATTGGCAAAAATCTATACAAATCAACTTTTGCTTTCATGTTTGTTGTTTGGACGTGGCAATAGCCTATTTTTCAACAAGTAACCCAAACACGTTTACTGTAGTAAAACAAACTTAACAGTTTATTCATAACACAAAGATAACAGAAGATGGATATACAGTTTGCAAGTATATACAGACACAAGACAATAACGGGCAACACAAACCATCAAACCATGCTAACATAGATGTATCTTGTTTATCTCCTAAAGAGATAACACAACTAATTAACAAAAAAGGGAAGGATAAATATTTATAAGATGGTTGTCAGATGAAAACAAAGTAAAAAGAGAAAACACTGAGTTTTCAACTTAATAGCTTAAAAAAAACCTCCGTTTTCAGACTACTATTGATAAAGTACAAGTAATTCTAATAATAATTCAACTCCTTAATGTCTGCTTATTTAAGCTGAAAGGGTTCACCCCCGTCTATTTTCTCATAACTCAGAGAAAATAAAGAAATGTGGCAAAAGTTGTGGAGATTCTCTCAGGACACTGAAATGCAAGCACCCCACACATACAGAGGAACTCTGTGGGCAACGCCAAGATATCAGAGCATTTTACTGATCAGTGAAGGCTACACAAGTCCAAAGTCACAATGATTGGAAAATTGTTATGACATCAAATATAACTCTCTATCCCATTAGATAGCAGCATTCAGATCATGTGGCCCTTTAAAGGCAAACTGTCCACATCTGCCAGTGGATCACAGCTTTTTAAGGGCTACTTAAGTAAGGTTCTATTTGCAGGTACACCTGGGACTACAAGGACAAGCATCTGGGCTAGTTTCTCTATGGCCAAAAGAACAGCCACCTCTGATGCTTGAATTTACTGCAGAGCATAATTTTAAGTTGGCTTGTGCCTGATAGCCCAGCATAGCCAGGATATGGGGCAGCTAAAGTTCAGACTTAAGGGTGAAAGCAAGAGCTCAATATATCATGTTAGATAGGAAAGGAGAGTGCTTTGCTTGGACTTTTGTAATGATCTAGTGGGTTAGCCACTCAGCCATAGCGATAGGACAATTGCCCACAAAATAAAGCTCAGAGGTTAGCAAGGTTTTGCCCTGCTTTTTTCCTTTGTTACTTTGAGTTTTCTCTCTCTGTTTATTCCTTCAGTTATGTCTTAAAATAAATATATTTTTTTATATACTTTGGTGCATAGTTTATGTACACAGATGTCACAACGCCATCCTCTCTAGTTACATTTTCTTTGAATATAAATACCAAAGTCTTATAGGATGAATCTTGCAGATTAGGCATATCTAGCCTCTCTTGACTTGCATCTGTACAGTATGTTATATAACCTTATTATCTACTAACTTTTTTACTTGCTTGTAAGCAATGTCTGGTTAAGAACAGTGATGAGTCTACTTAGACTAATCTAATTAAACCCCACCAGTGTAATTATATCAAATATTTTTGCCTCCTATGTACAAAAGCATACATTCTTTTTCCATTATTGTCATTTATCAAATATCTACCCAAACCTGAATTTAAGATTAACATCTTAATCTTTTGTTCACATGTTAATAAAATAACAGTGGGAGGTCGAGCTTTTAGTTACAGGGCCCCTAAACTGTGGAATGGTCTGCCTGCTACTATAAGAGATGCCCCTTTGGTCTCGGCTTTTAAATCCCGGCTGAAGACTCACTACTTTAGTTTAGCATATCCTGACTAGAGCTGCTGATTAACTGTACATACTGCATCTCTGTTGTCAGTCATTAGCACTAAAACATAAGTAACATGACAGTTATAATTTCATACTAACCCTCACTTATTCTGTTTCTCGGTACTCAAATGTGGCACTTGGTGCCATGGCCCACCTGCCAAGTTGTTGTGCCTGCCTATGGTAAAGTCATCCCTGATGGAGGATCGCTGGAATCATGGGAAAGAGAGGTCCTTTCATCGGATTGGCTGGCCCAGCACTGTTTCAGCTGTGGAATGGCCAAATGGGGGAGGCAGCTTAATTGATGAGGTCTCCAGGACTCTAAACAAATCCAAATCATATTATGTGATGTCATCCACTGTTAAATTCTGCTACGTATTTCTAAAATTTTTATTTTGATACTGTATTGAGGATTTGCTCTGTTCTGTGTATTGTATTGTATTGTATTGACCCCCTTCTTTTCGACACCCACTGCACGCCCAACCTACCTGGAAAGGGGTCTCTCTTTGAACTGCCTTTCCCAAGGTTTCTTCCATTTTTTTCCCTACTGGGGTTTTTTTTGGGAGTTTTTCCTTGTCTTCTTAGAGAGTCAAGGCTGGGGGGCTGTCAAGAGGCAGGGCCTGTTAAAGCCCATCGCGGCACTCCTTGTGTGATTTTGGGCTATACAAAAATAAATTGTATTGTATTGTATTTTCCTGTAAGGATTTTGCTGAGTCAAGGATTTCATCTTACCTAATTTAGAAACTACACTTACAATCTTCAGAAAAAGAAACACAACGTTAGAAAGGTGAAAACTGAGCTTGACTTCTTCAAAAGAGAGACAACTTCAGAGCTAAACAATGATGTATGGGCTACCTTCAACATCTGATTGTTGCTCACATAGTGCAGAGTGTTAGAACGATTGCCCCCAGCAATGACAGGAGGATACGCCAGGAAATTAGCTCCATGGATGCGGCACTCATAGTCAAACTGAAAAAGAAACAGAAAACAGGGCTATGGAGGACATCTGATACTTAAGTCATAACTATGGCACAGGTTTCCATTTTCATAGTTATTAAGACAAACTGACACAATAAGACATGAGTCCAGACAGACAGATTCTAACAATCGGACTCATTAAGAGGAAGCTTCAATCGATGAGATTCAGGCAGTCTTTTTGGTTCGATATTAATAGACAAAAACAGAGACAAACACTCATCCAACAGAGCTGAGAGGTGAACATATTCATGAGATTAATCCACTGAGATACCCACTGCATGTAACTGCCTCTGGGAGGCAAGAAGGGTGCAAGAGGGTCTCAGGGAGGCAGGCTGGGCCTGCAATGTGTTCTGGGGCACAAGTCAGGCTCACAATGGGCTCTGGGAAACAGGCAAGGAAAGTGATTGGCTCTGGGATACATATACTTCTGGAAATAAGTTCAATCACGTTTAAGAAAAGACAATAGTCCAATCTGCAGATTTACAAAGTGACAGACTTACCTTGGCATACAGTAAGGATTCATTCTTCAGACTTCTAGAAGTCATCATGGTGTTCATGAAAGCCTAAAACATAAACCTGAGCTCTGTGAGGTGTCCTAAACTTTGGTTATTTCACTTCTTCCTTGTTGTTCAGATGACATTGTGCCTCATTATAGAGAAGGAAAGAGAAATAAACTCTCAAATTCCCAAAACACAAATATTCAAGGTAACATATAGTAATATAATTGAGTTGTGGGGAACTACTTTTAATACCTGCATGTGTTACTCTGTTCACGTCAATGTGGATAAATACAAATAATTTCAACAAATACTACACCCAACAATGATATTTTTTATGTTACTTACCCCATGTACTTTGTAAGAAAAATTCCTAATGTTATGCTTTTGTGGAGAAATTAAATATTGAAGATTCAAACTCAACAGAACCTAGTGGTGACTACTTCTGGAAAATGTCCTTGGAGAAAAGAAAAATAATTCTCATAAAACTCATGCCTCATAATCCACATGTTTGTCATCCATTCGTATGGTCAAAACATGCTTGTGTATTATTTGACAAAATATTATAAGCAGTTACTGTTTTTCCTGTTGAATGTTAACAGGAAAAATGTAATTCCCACAATATTGTGCATTTGAAATGAAGATCCACCTCTCTCCCTCCTGTACTGGTCAAGAATCCTGTCTTCAGTTCAAATGTTATGCGAGATTTTTTTTTTTTTTTCCTTTTTCACATATGTGTTTTTGACATCGTTTGCTGTAGCCCCATTCTGGTCACTGCAGTGTTCCACTGAGTTTGAACCTTCAGTATATAACTTCTCCACAAAAGCATGAGATTAAAAATTTTCCTCTGCCACCACTATAGCGTACATGCTGTAAGTAACATATTAAAAAAATCATTTTTAAGTGGAGTATTTCTTTAAGCCATAGCCAAAAATATTAGCCCATTTGCACTTTTTTTCAAATTATGCACCAATTGTTTTAGAAAACCACTTAAATTAAAGATTCTTTGGAATTTCTTATGTATTTCTTTTGTTTGCTGTGGAAGAACGTAAAAAAGTTGAAAAAAAAAATCCACAAAGAAATCTTAAAATGTACTGAACAAAATTACTGGCAGTTCTAAGAATTATCAAGATTCCAAGTAAGTTATTCTTCATTCATCTGTAAGTAAACTCACCTGTGAGTAGTTGTAGTCACCTGCAATTTAAGAACCACACATACAACCAGTCTGAAGCAAGACATGTTGTTTCTGATTCTGCTGTTTTATTTCTGTGTTTACCACTCAAAATTTGATTAAAAGAAATAAGAGCAGAACATTTCCTCAGGAGGCAAGATAAAACAATTATAACAGAATAGACACTTTTAAGACTATAAGTCCATCTTCGGAGACCTTAAAGTTCTGTGTTCACCACATATAAAGTTATCAAGACATCTAAGGCCCATGGTACTGTAGCCCACCTCCCTGGACATTGACACTAGTAAAAAATAAGCAAAGCTTGTAGAATTTTTTTTTTGTGAAAGAGCCTCAAATCAACTATCAAACAGATTCAAGCTAACCTTTTACACACAACTCACTCTATTCATCTCCAACCCCCTAAAAAATTGAGCTCTATAGTAGGAGACATAGAAAACAGAGAAACATAATAAAGTCCAGCTTATGTTCACAAAAAACACATCTGAGCAAGCCAAAAATCATTCTAAGAGAATGTCCTGTGAACAGAGGAGACCAAATCAGAGTTTTTTTTGGTAAAGCAAATCATCTGTAGGTTTATAGAAAACAAAATGAAAATAACACCACTCCTACAGCTAAACAAAGAGGAAGTTTGCCTTTTTTTTGCTTTGCTCCCCCTGGAATTGACTGCAATGAGCCTATAGCTGGCATCATGAAATCAGCAGATTACCAGAGCACTTTGGAGCTCAATATTGGATACAGAGTCAGAAAGTTGGGTCTCAATGAAAGATCATGGGTCTTCTAGCAGGACAAAAACACACTTTAAAAAGGACACAGGAATGGTTAAAGACAAAATGCTAGTCTGTTCTGAAGGGGCTAGTAATGAGTTTAGATATAAATCATATTGAATTTTGTGGAAAGAACTGAAAACTGCAGTTGGGAGAAGGCATTCTTCTCATCTAGGAAAACTGGAGCAGTCTGCTCCAAACGGTCAGTAGAGAGATACAGAAAGCTCATTTACTGCTATAGGAAGCACCTGATTGCAGTGATTCTTCTTAAAGGGTGTGCTACCACATATTAAGTCTAGCCTGTTAATAATTTTGTCATTGTCATTTTTCCTGATCTGAAAGAATATATTAAGTTCTGAATTGAATAACAAATGTTTGTATTAATAGTAAAAAATAAATTGTTAAAACCTGGTTTCATCAGTTTCAAGCTTATTTTTGCAGTAGATCAGCTTATTTTAGAGTAATATGTGGATTATTTGAAAAAGAAGTGCAAAGCTATCAATATTTATGAACACACACGCCTTTTTTATTGCCATTGTACTGTACTGAGAATATTGTACCTGTGCTGTAATTTTTCCAGCATTCTTCATAATCTCAATTTCAGCAGGGGACTTAATCACCCGGAGGCTGTGTACCAGTGACCTGACAGGTCGGACACGATTAGATGTCTTGTTCTTTGCCTCCACTAAGGAAACCATTACATCCTGATGTAATCGTGGATGGGATACATGATTATAGTCATACCAGAGGGTGCAGCCTTCATCTGAAACATAAAGACAGCAGAAGAACATGGTAACGACATCTGCAGAAAAAGTCTGTCACTGAGGTATTGTGGTTGACTGTCCTCCTACCTTTTGTGTTTTGCACAAAGCGGGCCAGTTCATCAATAGGATAAGCATCATCTACACCTGTCAGTGCCGCTGCTCCATCAGTTCCCGAACGTGGACCATCCCAGAGTTCCCTGGTTGGGTCTCGGCGAGGTACAAATAGCAAGGCTTTGTGAGCTGGAAGGGCAACCCCAGGTACACTTTTCAGCACAAGGGCGCAGTCCTCCTCCAGGCAGCCACTCAAGTACAGGAAGTCTGTGTTCTGATGAAAAGGGAAGGGGATGTCGTTGGTCATATATACAGTTGGGTGAGAAAGTAGAACAACGGCATGATCCGTGCTAGAACTGCCTTGAGTCTGAGCTGCCACTAAGCTCATTAGTCTATGTCGACGAAGTTCATACTCAGTTTGGCTCAATCCTGGAGTCACTTCACCTAGAGAACACAAAAAAAATTCAGAAAACAAGCAAATGATGACACTAAGGCAAGAAGGTAGCAAAAAAGATGACTGAAATATTTTTCTTTCCAAACACTGAACAGAAAACATTATGATGGTTCCAATGTATAGGTGAACGCTATGCCCTTACCAATTGAGACTATTTAATTTGGACCATATTCCACACTCACTAAACTCCAATGTGGAGAATGGGAGTTAATCTAAGAGGTTGCTCTGAACTTATTTCCCACCAAAGATTGTTCACAAAAATTATCCCTTTTAAAGTTATCTCAAAAGACTCAGTGCTATCTAATTGTGTATTTTAGGTAGGGAAACATAAATCTATGCCAATAGAGTGTGAACAGAGAAAGAAAAGGACATGTTCATGACTTAAATTGGATAATGCTATGAATAGTTTGATTAATTAGGTTTCAGCTGCATATTTATTAATAAACATCCATCTAATAACCTCCACACTTAAACCACATTACCTGGTCTGAGGAGATGGGGGTGAGTGTGAGGGCTTGGTTGACCGAGATAACGTTTTGGCAGCTTCTTCTGTTTTCCTGTACATGTCTGTACATAAAGCCATCTTCTGAGACATGATACACAAGCTAGATGAGGCACAGGATGAAAAATGTCAAACTTAAAACAATAAAATAGTTTGTCTCACATGTATTAATGTTAAGAAATCAGTTTAAGTTGGCAAAGTAAGTCTCAGAATAAAAAGCTCTGTCCGGAAAAGACTGACAGTTTTGATAGAAATGCAAAATTTGCCTAGCTTGTCATACTTGAACTCCCCTGTGTTCTCTCTGACATATAAGCATTCATCTCTCATGCAACTTAAAATTTCTACTTAGAAATTCGTATTAAAAAAAAAAACAAAAAAACACACATATCCACAAGGCATGCTGCTTAAACTTGGAGCTCTGTTTCAATAATTCACTATCAACTGTCATCAGTTAACTCGACATCTACCTGAATAAGTATATCCCTGGTTATTTTTAAGGTTCTTTTTATTAAATATAAACCACAAGATAATCCTATGCAGTACAAACTGTTCCAAAGGCATAAAACAATGCTAATGGTGAATTCTCAGTGGGAAGAGCTGATTAATTCCTATTGATTGAAGATGGTGTTGTCTAAAGGTGTTTGCATAAAGGGCTCTTAAAAAGGTGTATCACCAATTTTTAGAAGAAGAAAAAAAAAAGCCATACAAGGCGTCTTTAAACATCTGAATATTTTAAATCACTACATGTAAAGTGATCATTACAACCACTCTTACTCCATTATACTCGCAAGATGCTGGGCCAGAAAAACATGTTTTTTGTTTTAAACATGTGACACTAATAAGGTAAAAAATATTAAAAACATTACATTCTCTCTTTCAGATGTCATAAGCTTATCTACAATGCCACCACCAACAAAGTGGACAAGAAATATTGTACAGCTATATAAGCATTATTACACAATTTTAAACAAATGCTGCTTGATAAACAACTCAGAGACCAATTCTTAATAAATCAGTATGCTGCTGAATGTGATAGTGGTTTTGCCTTTTTTCAATAATATTCAGTACAAAGTTACTT
Organism: Polypterus bichir lapradei; assembly: GCA_026402145.1. Lineage (NCBI taxonomy): Eukaryota > Metazoa > Chordata > Cladistia > Polypteriformes > Polypteridae > Polypterus > Polypterus bichir. Next base: position 7,124,514 of record JANRMT010049829.1, read on the forward strand.
CTTTTTTTCTAACATAACTGAAATAGGAATATGAACTATCGTCACAAAATCATTTTCAAATTATTTTAATTGCAATACTATGGTGACATTTTCAGGGTTTTTTTTGTTAATGAATGGAAAAATTGTTAAAAGTCACATTTCATTTCTCTAGAAGACATACAATATACAAAACATGCAGCTGATTTGATGTCCATTAATGATTTAAGTCAAATTCTTTAAGAATTCTAAGCATGCATAGTGCACACAGTTGTATGAAATTAGACTTAAAACCTAAAAATACTACAGGAAAATACATTTTGCACCAGGTCAGGTTTACATTGATTCAAACTTTGCCAGTTACAATGTTGACTCCCAGTGTACTATAAGCTGGCCTACTCTTGGAAGATTTTTTTTTTTTTTTGCATTGTCTACCATTCAAGACAATTCATGTTGCTCTCTTCCTCTGTAGTGAGCATGTTCTTGTTCAGTTCCATTTGAATTTTTTCTCTGGGTGAAAGGCATGGTCCTTGTGTTTCGGCACACTTCCTGTGAGGCAATTTGACTGCAACTCTATCAGAGTCCACAGAATTGTTGCCATATGCCTGAATCAGCACATCAGAACCAGTTGGTCTCTTGACAGCAGATCTTTTTAGAGTTTAGCAATGAAGAGTGCAACAAGGTTCAACTGTGTAAGTGCATGAGTGGTGTCAGATCATCAGAAACAAAATCTCTGAGGGTTATAAAATATAATCCTTTTACCTGAACCTACTATGAAAGCTTGACAAGATAACACTACTGAAGTAATAAAAGGTAAGCTTATGTAGAAATAAGTCTTGATTTACTCCAGCATTTTATACATTTCATTAGATAATAACAAATGTCTATTTCCATGCCAAAAAAAATCTTCTTTTACTCATATGTTGTGGAACACTCAGTAAAAACAGCAAGGTTCCCTTATGCTGTTGCAGGGAAGGCACAACAACCACTAAGGCCTCATTTTGCATCCCAGGGTGGAAACAATACAGTGTCAACCCTGTTAGAGTGTGCCAAATAGCACCTTGATAAAATAACTTAAACTGTTTACCATAATCCACAGATAATTAGCCTACTAATTTGTTTCTGTTTAAAAGAAAAGTATGGTTTTCATCCATTTGTGTTATTTATGGGTAAAATTTGCAGCTTTGCAGCTTTCCACAAATCATGATGTTTACAATATCACAAAAGAAATTAAATACCAATTTAATTACCAGTGATAATGTATCACCCCATCCTGTTTGAAATTTGTGAAGGAAATACTGTGAGAAACGGTAGAATGCAACTCTGCATCCCAGAATAAAGTAGCACAGTACTGCACTGTGTATGATGCATTATGATACAAGTTCATACAGTTTTTTGTTGTCTGATAGGCCAGTGTAGAAAACACCAACCCAAAGGTTCGTTGGAGTTATAGTTACAAGACATAATTAACATATTTTCCATCTTGTTTTGAATGAACAACAATGCACTAATCAAATGATTCATAGAGCTTCCTAAACTGTATACCAATATATATACTAGGGCTGCAGCAGTTATTTGACGTAATCGACGACATCAACTATAAAAAATCGTTGACGCAGATTTTTTATTGTCAACACGTCATAAACAGAATCTTCAATAAAGGCTCCAGTGAAAGAACCACATTGTTTTTTGTAACTGCAATGCACTACATGAACGTCTGGGGGCAGTATCGTTTGTTATTGTTTGTCAAGACTGCAAACACTAGTCCTACCAACGAAGAACGTCTGAGGAGAAGAAGAATGTAGAGGAAAATAAATGTGGTTGCAATGGCGAGTCTTGATAGAGGAGGGGGAAGGAGATGGAAAAATTTGAGGCAGAAACTTTCTAAAGTGAGGGAGCACTTCACCGAAAAAGAAAAACAAGTTGAATGCAGATTATGCAAAGCAGAACTTTCTTTTCATGGCAGCACCACCGCGATTCCTGAGCATCTGAAACGCGAGCATCCTGGAGCTGGGATGCCGCCGTCTCTTGAAAATTCATGCTGGCGCTGTTAGTTAGTTAGTTAGGGTCAGATCAGGAGGGGAGGGAGAGCGTGAACGAGACTGAGAAAATAAAAGTGAAAAAAGCTAACTTTTACAAGTAACAAATTTACACCTGATCTGTTCGTTTTCAAATATATTGAATTAGTGCGATTATGTTTTTTTGATTGGTACTATTCAGGTCATACAATGATTTCTTCAAAATGTCATATATACAGTATTTGTCTCTTTCTTTTTTTTCCCCCGGTGCTGCGCACTGACACCAGAAGGCGTGAGCTTATTCAGTACTAGTAGGAGCACGCAGGCGGCTGGTTGCTTGTGCTATAACAAGCTTGACCTGGCGGCGATCAAAGCACATGTACTGTGCAAGGCATGTACGGGGTCCACTGGTAAAAGAAGAGCGTTCATGGCTCACCTTGCAGAGGAACATTCTTTCCACTGCATGTCCAGGAGTCCTGTGCAGACTGGGCAAGATCAGGGGGAAAAAAAAATGCGGTCATTGATTACATCCACAAGAAGGTACGCGAATGAATATGAATAATGTTGCATCCGTGCCACGTTTTCCGAAATGTACTATAAGGTCATAAAATGAATAATTCCAAATATCATATATATCTATGTCTCTGTTTATTTATCAGTGCGGCTTTGACATCACGGGCCATAAGGTGCATACTAATTCAGCATAAGCAGGAACACTCAATAAAACTGAATAAAACAATCAAGTCAAAATGAGATACGAATAAGGCAGATTCACCAGTGTTTGTGTGTCAGCTTTTATCCGTCCAGATCAGAGAATTTCCAGTTTGATTGTCTCAAAACACCACTCACATCTGCAGTTATTCCCAGTTTCAGATAAAAAGTAACAGCGTCAGATCTCTGGGGGGTGGTAGTATGTATCGTGATCGTGACTGAGAGAATAAAAGTGAAAAGAAAAACGGTAACTTTTACAAGTACTATACATTTACAGTGGCTGTTACAAACGCAAATCAAATGTATGTTTTAATTGTATAACGTTAACAATAAGAGCAACTCACTACTCTAAACGGTAAATATACCGCAGTCAGGATCAAACCGGGGGACTCTTGATTGTAAGTCAGCAATTCCTACCGCTGCACAACATCTCAAAACACCACAAGCTTGGAACACCTATCCTTGGCCAGTTTCGCCCATTCCTCTTTGCAGCACCTCTCAAGCTCCATCAGGTTGGATGGGAAGCGTCGGTGCACAGCCATTTTAAGATCTCTCCAGAGATGTCTGGGCTCTGGCTGGGCCACTCAAGGACATTCACAGAGTTGTCCTGAAGCCACTCCTTTGATATCTTGGCTGTGTGCTTAGGGTCGTTGTCCTGCTCAAAAATGAACCGTCGCCCCAGTCTGAGGTCAAGAGCGCTCTGGAGCAGGTTTTCATCCAGGATGTCTCTGTACATTGCTGCAATCATCTTTCCCTTTATCCTAACTAGTCTCCCAGTTCCTGCCGCTGAAAAACATCCCCACAGCATGATGCTGCCACCACCATGCTTCACTGTAGGGATGGTATTGGTCTGGTGATGAGCGGTGCCTGGTTTCCTCCAAACGTGAAGCCTGGCATTCACAACAAAGAGTTCAATCTTTGTCTCATCAGACCAGAGAATTTTGTTTCTCATGGTCTGAAAGTCCTTCAGGTGCCTTTTGGCAAACTCCAGACGAGCTGCCATGTGCCTTTTACTAAGGAGTGGCTTCCGTCTGGCCACTCTACCATACAGGCCTGATTGGTGGATTGCTGCAGAGATGGTTGTCCTTCTGGAAGGTTCTCCTCTATCCCCAGAGGACCTCTGGAGCTCTGACAGAGTGACCATCGGGTTCTTGGTCACCTCCGTGACTAAGGTCCTTCTCCCCCGATCGTTCAGTTTAGATGGCCGGCCAGCTCTAGGAAGAGTCCTGGTGGTTTCAAACTTCTTCCACTTACGGATGATGGAGGCCACTGTGCTCATTGGGACCTTCAAAGCAGCAGAAATTTTTCTGTAACCTTCCCCAGATTTGTGCCTCGAGACAAT
>JANRMT010049829.1:7128960-7166079 GCA_026402145.1 Polypterus bichir lapradei
AAAATTTCAATGTACTGCTACATGTACATTTGTATTTATTGTGCCTTCATACACACACATATTCATATACATAATATATGTATTAGGACTGTCAAACCAAAATTAGGGTTTGAATACTCATATTAAAATAAACATATGAATATTTTCCAACATAATGTAATTTAAAATTTCAATGTACTGCTACATGTACATTTGTATTTATTGTGCCTTTGAATGCTTCCTTATTATTATTTTTGCTTTGCTGCTTGAGGGTGCGCTGCCAGCAGCGCTTCTAACTTGTGCATCGACGCTCCTTCACAAAAACAGGATTTTCTGTGCATGAAAAGTGACATGATCAAAGAGAACAACGCAACCAGGACACTTCACATGCCTGTAATGCATATATGAAACCCAAATAAAATGACTCCTGATTACTTAAACATGTACAAATTCACTCATTACTTCAGTTCCCTGCACCCTGCCTCCTCCTTCAATCCTTTACTCTGCTATTTGCCTTTCTGGTCCTTGAGAGTAAAAGAATCAGTGGCCATCTATATCTAATAAAAGTTAAGGCACAATGAGTTTATGAGTTACTATACTAAATGTAATATACTAAATGATGCATTGCAATTATTTTTAAGTATTCCTGCCTCATTATATTTTTATTTGGCTAACACTTTCATTAACAGTAACTACTAGTATGTAAAATAAATAATATACAACAAAAATTTAAAATAAATCGCAAGTAGTATAGATTATAGTTATAACAAAAAAAAAACAACAAAAAAAAAAACAGTATAAAGGCACAGCAAGTGTGCAGAGCAGTCAAATTTGGCAAGTTTGTAGAGCAGGGCCTTGGTAGTCAAAGAATAACATACAGGATCAAACTGAACAGGATGCTTTTCCCCCTTTATAGACATAATACGTAATGTGACACTAATACTTATTTTTACATTTTGCCATTATTGTAAGAATTGCGTGTCAAGCCAGCAGACTCCAAAAGGTTGAGACAGCTTTTCTGACACTAAAAATGCTGTTTAAAATGGCAATTTTAAAGCATTATTAATAACAAAAGGAAATAGGGAAATATGACTGCAATTTCCCATTATGTTTAATGAGAAACGACACAAGTTTGCCTGCTATGATGAATGGTTAACGGTTTTACAGCACCAAATGAGGGATTTCAGAGGATCAGGAGCAAACAATACTTTTTGGATGCTGGAGTGTTTAAAATCTGTCCATTTTATAAATGACAATACAATTAAAAATGTATGTATTTTTTCTATTTTTCTATGTATTATGGCATAGTGTATCTGGAATGTGTTGGTTGGGGAGAATTTTTACACTCTGAAATGTTGAGGATTTTTATAAACAATTAGTGGCAAATTATACAATTTTTGAAAAAAATAATATTTTACCTTATCAGAATAGTGAAAGTAACTATGTACAGTAGTTCAATCAATACCATAAAAATAAAGAAATGCACAGATATAACTTAATTTCTTTTTTATTATAAAATGATGCACCAGAATCAGAACACATTACTGCCCATGTGGAATTAAAAGGTCGCAATGGCCGCAGGTGGGCTATCCAAGCTAACATCAAATTGAACCTAAAAGAAAGAACTGTCCAATGACTGATAAAGGCTGGACTGGAGAGGGAATGGATTTGAAGATGAGCTGAGAAAGAGGATGAAGAGAGAGAGAGAGAGAGAGAGAGAGAGAGAGAGAGGTTAGGAGCAGATGCTGATACAGCGCATTGTCACACCCACCACATGACAGGACACAACTCAGGATCCCCAGATTAGGACCCAAGTGCAGCACCACACTAGTTCAGATGGAATAAAACAGTGCAAGTTTTTTTTTTTTTTTTAAATGGTGGCTGGAGTGCCAATTCTGCCACCAATCCCCAGGTTACATGCAGGGCTGGATGCAGATTAACGTCATAATTGCAATTTAAGGGCCTTGCTCAGGGGCCCAGCAGAGTAGAGTCACTTTGGGCGTTTACAGGATTTGAACTGGCAACCTTTCGATTACCAGTGTAGATCCCTGGCCTCAGAGCCACCACTCCGCCCAATCCACCCCTATATAGTGTAGGGGTCCTGGAGAGCAGTAGTGGCTGCTGGTTTTCTTATACAATTCAATTGCTTAATTAGAAGCCAATCTTTGCCAAAAACGCAACTTCTTAATTTTATGGCTTAGAAGTAATTTCATTCTGCCAAATCAAATCATTCTTATTTTGTAAATCCCCCACCCCCCAAGAATATTATCCAAATGATTTGTGATTATATTACTAATTCTCAATCCTTCCTTTTTTCCAGATATTTTGTTAACCCAGGTACTTCATGATAAGCAAAAAATGTTGTAAATGGGGCAAAGTTATATCTGTTTTTCTCTGGCTTAATGATGGGCGCCCATTGTGGCTGCAGGCTTTTATTCCAACCAGTTTCACAGCAAGTCACTCACAGTCATTTCATCTCTTATTAGTCTCATTGTTTAATTTGCCGTTTGTTTTTTTTTTCCTTCTTTGATTGGGCATTTAGTAAGATGCAGTACGGTGACATTTATATTTAAAGGATATTTAGAAATATCTTCATTTTACCAAAGTTTTAAATAGCTTAATTCTTTTCCCCAATTATCTTCTTTTGACTAGGAATTTGATTCCTTAATTGTAATTCAACATTGCCAATTAACGACGAGCAGGGGAGACATGAAGGCACACAACACTAAAAGGGTAAAACTACTTATAGCTAGCATATTTATTATTACATAACAACATAAATAACCAGAAGAAAAGGAAAACCATGGTAAATGGAAGAAAATGTTAAAAACCAATTATTAAAAAAAACACTTGACTATCCCCAAAAAACATACATACAGTCATATGAAAACGTTTGGGAACCCCTCTCAGCCTGCATAATAACTTTCAACAAAAAAAAAAAAAACAGTGGTATGTCTTTCATTTCTTAGGAACATCAGAGTACTGGGGTGTTTTCAGAACAAAGATTTTTAGTGAAGCAGTATTTAGTTGTATGAAATTAAATCAAATGTGAAAAACTGGCTGTGAAAAAATTTGGGTCCCCTTGTAATTTTGCTGATTTGAATGCATGTAACTGCTCAATGCTGATTACCTGCAACACCAAATTGGTTGGATTAGTTCGTTAAGCCTTGAACGTCATTGACAGGTGTGTCCAATCATGAGAAAAGGTATTTAAGGTGGTCAAATGCAAGTTGTGCTTCCCTTTGACTCTCCTCTGAAGAGTGACAGACAGCATGGGATCCTCAAAGCAACTCTCAAAAGATCTGAAGACAAAGTTTGTTCAGTATCATGGTTTAGGGGAAGGTTACAAAAAGCTATCTCAGAGGTTTAAATTGTCAGTTTCAACTGTAAGGAACGTAATAAGGAAATGGAAGGTCACAGGCACAGTTGCTGTTAAACCCAGCAGGTCTGGCAGGCCAAGAAAAATGCAGGAGCGGCATATGCACAGGATTGTGATAATGGTTACAGACAACCCACAGATCACCTCCAAAAACCTGCAAGAACATCTTGCTGCAGATGGTTTATTTGTACATCGCTCTACAATTCAGCGCAATTTGCACAAAGAACATCTGTATGGCAGGGTGATGAGAAAGAAGCCCTTTCTGCACTCACGCCACAAACAGAGTCACTTGTTGTATGCAAATGCTCATTTAGACGAGCCAGATTAATTTTGGAACAAAGTGCTTTGGACTGATGAGACAAAAATTGAGTTATCTGGTCATAACAAAAAGCGCTTTGCATGGAGGAAGAAGAACATCGCATTCCAAGAAAAACACCTGCTACCTACTGTCAAATTTGGTGGAGTTTCCATCATGCTGTGTGGCTAGTTCAGGGACTGGGGTCCTTGTTAAAGTCTAGGATCGGATGAGTTCAATCCAATATCAACAAGTTATTCAGGATAATGTTCAAGCATCAGCCACAAAGTTGAAGTTACGCAGAGGTTGGATATTCCAACAAGACAATGACCCAAAACACAGTTCGAAATCTACAAAGGCATTCATGCAGACGGAGAAGTACAATGTTCTGGAATGGCCATCACAGTCCCCTGACTTGAATATCATTGGAAATCTATGGGATGATTTGAAGCAAGCTGTCCATGCTCGGCAGCCATCAAATTTAACTGAACTGGAAAGATTTTGTATGGAAGAATGGTGAAAAATACCTCCATCCAGAATCCAGACACTCATCAAAGGCTATAGGAGGCGTCTAGAGGCTCAAAGGAGCAAAAGGAGGCTCAACTAAGCACTGATGTCATATCTCTGTTGGGGTGCACAAATTTATGCACCTGTCTAATTTTATTATGATGCGTATTGCATATTTTCTGTTACCGTAGATCCCGGAATACAAGCCGAGAATTTCGTCCTAGATTTTTGGCTTGGAGTTTGGGGTTCGGTTTATACAACGAGTATCATTTCAGATTCAAGATTTCCAGCACAATGCCGGTTTTGCCGATGAATACGGAAGTAAATAATGACGAAACCACAGAGCCAACTTTCAGATGAAGAAGTAACTTTGCATGCCGGTACTTTAAATTAAATAAAGAATTTATTCAAAAAATTGTTTTAGTTGTTGATTTTATTAATAAAATTTATAATAAATTATCGGGAAGTTTAAAGTAAATTTTTTTATTTTGATTTACGATCCACATCTTGCGTTACGAAACGGATGCGGTCACGTGTATCCGCTTGCGCGATTGTAAACAAACAATCGAGAGCGTTAGTAGCGTCAGTCGGAGCCCAGATACATGTGTTTGTGGATGTAATTTCGAAACGAAGATGGACATTGTGTGGAAATATCTCCTCCTCCTCCCTTCCTGCAGCTCAAAGATGTCAAATTAAATGGTGAGTACAGTATGAAATTGTTTCTAGAATAGAATGCCTTTTACTGTCACTATACGCATCTACAATGAGATTAAAAGCAGCTCCTTCAGTGCAGAAAAAAGTTCTGTATAGGGCTTGTATGGTTGTTTTTTAGCCTTAGCATAACGCCGTATCTGCGGCCCCGCTTCTGCTTTCTTTCCCTCCTCCGTCTGTGTCATCTCCTAGACCTGACAACAAACCACGGAGAGCCCGCTGGTCTCGCTATGTTGTCTGGGATGTTGTGCGTGTGATGAAAAACACTCAAAACAGATGTCTGGCTCTGGACACCGATGTCTATAAGGTTCTGAATGGTGTAGCGGATGTTCGCCGAACCGATCGTGCACAAACAAGGACAAAAAAAAAAGTACAAAAACAACAAAAAAGTGCACTGAAAAGGAGAGCCCTGAGCCGCTGCGCGCCGCCATGTTCCTAGCCTAATCGAAGTAGGCTAGGCACTTTTTATAACTTTTTGGTTAGTATATTAGAAAAAATATTGGTGTTTTTTATTATGAAAAGGTTAAGTAAGTGTTGTAGTGGGAGGTTTGGAACGCATTATGGGTTAGCCTTTGCGAACGAATTAAGTTCGTAAGTCAAGGGTCCACTGTATTGCGTATTTAAGTTAATCAAATTTATAACAAGTCTCCGGAAATCCACCCGCCGATGTACCGTATTTGCGTATATAGTTTCAACACAAAGATTCCAATTTACCAAACTTCTCCGCAATCACTTCCTAGTGTCCATCAAAAATGCCAACAGTCTCAAATTCTCGCCGATAAACATTATAAATATACCCGAAGAGACACTTTTAAGGAAATTTAGAAAATTTTGCTTGGAGAAGGGGGTCGGCTTAAATACCGGTCATCGGCAAATACATGTAATTTAGTCGGTACAGAAGGGGATCGGCTAATATACCAGGTCGGCTTGTATTCCGGGATCTACGGTAATCCAATAAACTTAATGTCACTGCTGAAATACTACTGTTTCCATAAGCCATGTCATATATTAAAAGGAAGTTGCTACAGTGGACCCTTGACTTACGAACTCAATTCGTTCGCGAGGGCTGGTTGTAACTCAAGTTGGTTGTAAGTCAAGACTATTTTTCCCATAAGAAATAATGGAAATACCCATAATGCGCTCCGAACCTCCCACAGCAACACTTACTTAACCTTTTAATAATAAAAAAGGGTTGTATAATGTGCATAATTTACAAAAACACCAATAATTTTTCTAATGTACTAACCAAAAAGTTATAAAAAGTGCCTAGCCTACCAGAAACAACAATTTCATACTGTACTCACCATTTAATTTGACATCTTTGGGCTGCAGGAAGGGAGGAGGAGGAGAATGAAACGGAAGGTGGTTATTGTTTAGAAGGAGCCTCCTTATGCAAATCTTTTCTTTGTAAAATTGTCGAGATGGTGGATTTCGACATGCTGTACATATTAGCGAGATCGGTCACAAACGCCACTCTCATATTTCCGCACAATTTCCTTCTTCATTTCGATTGTGATCGCTGTTTCTCAAGTTAATAATGACAGTAGTCGAACACTCAGTTCAAAGCTGGTCGTGTTGTGAACTGCTGTAATAATACACTCCAAAGCAAGCCGGTGCTGACTCAGCCTGATGACATCATCATGTGCCGCGCCATCCCGCTAGCTAACATCCCTTAACAATCACTTTCTTTACCTTCGTTGCCTTCTCTTCCTTCCTTAGCAATTATGCTTCGTGCTTGCCATGGTCTTAGTGAATTATATACAGTGGGTACGGAAAGTATTCAGACCCCCTTCAATTTTTCACTCTTTGTTATATTGCAGCCATTTGCTAAAAATCATTTAAATTAATTTTTTTCCTCAATGTACACACAGCACCCCATATTGACAGACAAAAAAAAGAATTTTTGAAATTGTTGCAGATTTATTAAAAAAGAAAAACTGAAATATCACATGGTCCTAAGTATTCAGACCCTTTGCTGTGACACTCATATATTTAACATATTTGCATCAACAACATTTGCTCAGACTACTTTAAACTAGAACGTGGCACTAGACAAGGATGCCCCTTGTCACCGCTGCTGTTTGCGATTGCCATTGAACCACTGGCAATACATTGTCGAAATACTGATCAGATAAAGGGGATTAGCAGAGAAGGACTGGAACAGAAAATCTCATTATATGCAGATGACATGGTACTGTATATATCAGACCCAGAAAATTCTGTACCTGCAGTCTTAGCAGCACTCACAGAATTTCAAAAGATCTCTGGTCTCAGAATTAATCTGAATAAAAGTGTACTCTTTCCAGTGAACTCTCAAGCATATAATATTAGATTAGATACCCTACCATTTATCATTGCGGAACAGTTTAAATACCTAGGGGTAAACATCACAAGTAAATATAAAGCTCTATATCAACAAAATTTCGCCGTTTGCATGGAAAAAATTAAACAAGACTTGCATAGATGGTCAACCCTTCATCTCACACTAGCTGGAAGAATTAACACTGTTAAGATGAATATTCTTCCTAAGCTCCTTTTTTTATTTCAAAACATCCCAATATACATTAATAAATCATTTTTTAGGCAATTAGATTCGACAATAACCTCATTTATTTGGAATTCAAAACATCCACGCATCAAAAGAGCGACCCTACAAAGACAAAAGGCAGAAGGCGGCATGGCTCTACCTAACTTCCAGTTTTATTACTGGGCAGCAAATATACAGGCGATAAGAACCTGGACACAAATAGAAGAACATACACAGGCTTGGTCCGCAATAGAATTAAATTCCTGCAGTACTTCTTTGTATTCCTTGCTCTGTGCTCCAATAAACACACGTTATCGGCAATACACTAATAACCCAATTGTGCTCCACTCACTTAGAATCTGGAACCAATGTAGAAAGCATTTTAAGACGGAGAAGCTTCTATCTGTGGCACCCCTGCAAGAGAACCACCTCTTTCAACCCTCACAAACATATGCAGTTTTTAATATTTGGAAAAAATTTGGAATTAACTTGCTTAGAGATCTTTATATAGACAACGTCTTTGCATCCTATGAGCAATTACATTCCAAATTTAACATTCCAGCTACACATTTCTTTCACTATCTTCAAATCAGAAACTTTGTTAAACAAAACCTTCCAGACTTTCCTCATCTTGCACCCTCATCCATGCTGGAAAAAATATTGCTCAATCTCAAGGATTTAGACTCCATCTCTACAATATATAAAATCATTTTACAATCCCTCCCTTTTAAAGATCCAAGAGGACACTGGGAAAAAGATCTTTCAATTAATATATCAGAAAAGGAGTGGAAAGTAGCAATGCAGAGAATTCACTCGAGCTCCATATGCGCAAAGCATACAATTATACAACTCAAAATTATATATCGAGCACATCTGTCTCGACTAAAACTCTCCAAAATGTTCCCAGGGCATGATCCAACCTGCGAACGTTGTAACCAAGTCCCAGCCTCACTAGGTCACATGTTCTGGTCCTGCACCAAATTAACATTATTCTGGACAAACATTTTTAATTACCTTTCAGATAGCCTTGGACTTACAATCCCTCCAAACCCATTAACAGCTGTGTTTGGTGTTCTTTCAGATGGGTTTAAAGCGGAGGAAGAAAAACAAATTGTGATTGCATTCACTACACTTTTGGCACGTAGACTTATTCTCATAAACTGGAAGAACCCAAACTCTCCTCTTTTAAGTCAGTGGGAAACCGATGTGTTATATTATTTGAAGTTGGAAAAAATCAAATATTCAATTAGAGGATCCGTACAGACTTTTTTCAAAACATGGCAGGATCTAATCAGTAATATTTTAAAATAAGTTCAAAAGGCACAGAGAATTTATTAATTTAGGTATGTCTCCAAGTCTTAAATTTAACGCCGTTTGGCTTGCTCTCTCTCTCAGGGGTGGGGATCGATCTGTTCTTAATTTTTCTCTTTGTAAAAACTTGATTGCTTTGTATGGATTGTAATAAAATTAATAAAAATAAAAAAAAATAAATTAAAAAAAAAAAATTAATTTTTTTCCTCAATGTACACACAGCACCCCATATTGACAGACAAAAAAAAGAATTTTTGAAATTGTTGCAGATTTATTAAAAAAGAAAAACTGAAATATCACATGGTCCTAAGTATTCAGACCCTTTGCTGTGACACTCATATATTTAACTCAGGTGCTTTCCATTTCTTCTGGTCATCCTTGAGATCACCTTCATTTGAGTCCAGCTGTGTTTGATTATACTGATTGGACTTGATTAGGAAAGCCATACACCTGTCTATATAAGACCTTACAGCTCACAATGCATGTCAGAGCAAATGAGAATCATGAGGTCAAAAGGAACTGCCTGAAGAGCTCAGAGACAGAATTGTGGCAAGGCACAGATCTGGCCAAGGTTACAAAAAAAATTTCTGCTGCACTTAAGGTTCCCAAGAGCACAGTGGCCTCCATAATCCTTAAATGGAAGACGTTTCGGACGACCAGAACCCTTACTAGAGCTGGCCGTCCGGCCAAGCTGAGCTACCGGGGGAAAAGAGCCTTGGTGAGAGAGGTAAAGAAGAACCCAAAGATCACTTTGGATGAGCTCCAGAGATGCAGTCAGGAGATGGAAGAAAGTTGTAGAAAGTCAACCATCCACGCAGCCCTCCACCAGTCAGGGCTTTATGGCAGAGTGGCCCGTCGGATGCCTCTCCTCAGTGCAAGACACATGACAGCCCGCATGGAGTTTGCTAAAAGACACCTGAAGGACTCTGGGATGGTGAGAAATAAGATTCTCTGGTCTGATGAGACCAAGATAGAACTTTTTGGCCTTAATTCTAAGCGGTACGTGTGGAGACAACCAGGCACTGCTCATCACTTGTCCAATACAGTCCCCACAGTGAAGCATGGCGGTGGCAGCATCATGCTGTGGGGGTGTTTTTCAGCTGCAGGGACAGGACGACTGGTTGCAAACGAGGGAAAGATGAATGCGGCCAAGTACAGGGATATCCTGGACAAAAACCTTCTCCAGAGTGCTAAGGACCTCAGACTGGGCCGAAGGTTTACCTTCCAACAAGACAATGACCCTAAGCACACAGCTAAAATAACGAAGGAGTGGCTTCCCAAAAACTCTGACTGTTCTTGAATGGCCCAGCCAGAGCCCTGACTTAAACCCAATTGAGCATCTCTGGAGAGACCTAAAAATGGCTGTCCACCAACGTTTACCATCCAACCTGACAGAACTGGAGAGAATCTGCAAGGAGGAATGGCAGAGTATCCCCAAATCCAGGTGTGAAAAACTTGTTGCATCTTTCCCAAGAAGACTCATGGCTGTATTAGCTCAAAAGGGTGCTTCTACCAAATACTGAGCAAAGGGTCTGAATACCTAGGACCATGTGATATTTCAGTTTTTCTTTTTTAACAAATCTGCAACAATTTCAAAAATTCTTTTTTTGTCTGTCAATATGGGGTGCTGTGTGTACATTAATGAGGAAAAAAATTAATTTAAATGATTTTAGCAAATGGCTGTAATATAACAAACAGTGAAAAATTGAAGGGGGTCTAAATACTTTCCGTACCCACTGTATATAGATAAATCACTGCACTGACCGAAATTACGTCCACAAACATATGTATCTGGGCTCCGACTGACGCTTACGAATGCTCTCGGCTGTTTGTTTACAATCGCACAAGCAGATACATGTGACCACATTCGGGTCGTAACGCAAGATGTTGGTCGTAAATCAAGTTGTTCGCATGTCAGGCTGGTCGTATATCAAGGGTCGACTGTACTTTGAAAGCTGAGCCAATGATAAAACAAAAATCCAAAGAATTAAGAGGGGTTCTCAAACTTTTTCATATGACTGTAAATGCTTGGCAACATTTTAATAAAAATTTCGCAAGCTCAGTTTGTAATCAGCATACTGCAGGAAGAGCGAGAGCAATGGCTTTCCACCTAGAGCTTTTACCAGCTCCTTGGTTGAAACAGAAATGAGTGATAGGGTTACAAATTCATTTTTGAAATATTGTTAATCATTGCTTTGATTAAAATTTCATATTTTCAGTTTTTTGTAATGATTGGAAAAATTGTTAAAAAGCATGCCATTAGATTACTTTCAAAATACAAAATATGCAGCTGAGATGATATCCATTAATTATATAAGACAGATTTGCTTACAACATACATTTATGAAGAGTGTTGTGAGGGTGAGGCACAGTGCAGACAGCTGTAAGAAATTAGACTTAATACCTAAACGCACTGCAGGAATACACTATGCACACGGTCAAGTTTACAACTTCACCAGTTACAATGCTGCTTTCAATGCTAAAGGTCAGTCATTGTCCAACCCGCTATATCCTAACACAGAGTCACAGAGGTCAGCAGGGGCCAATCCCAGCTAACGCTGGGCGCAAGGCTGGAACAAATCCCGGGCAGGGCGCAAAACCAACCGCAGATGCTAAAGGTTCTTTTTATATTAAGGGTAGTACAAGACATTTTAGGGTTCTCAGTATATCCTGATCCACTACTGAAAGGTTGACCTGTTGCATTTTCAACCATTCAAGAGGACTGCGTTGTGTTGCAGCCCATCTGGACTATATCTGACCCATAGCTGTGAAAATAAAACCAAAACTGAAACATGGACTGCAAATAAATGGTCATTGATTCCACAATTCAAACATACTTGTGACCCAACGCAAACCTGGATGTGTATTGTCAGAGATGATTACAAGAGACCAGAACATCCATTTATAAATTTGTGCTCAATTGAAATCATAATATAAAGTTAGGATTAACAACATATTTAAAGGTGTGCCACAGTAAATAACATTAGCATTGCAACCACACCACATCAGCCTTCATGTAGATGGACGAGCGATACCAAAAACAGTAACCCTCCATCTCTATATTAGAATGGAAATTGACAATGGAGACAGTTTACGAATCTCTATGGATTTTATACTTAAACTCTGACATTCCTTTTTTGGCTGCTGTTGGTTTCAAAACTGTCACTTGTCTATTTGAGTATAAAGTATATATTTAAGAGTTGACACTAATTCCCTAGTGTAATTCATTAATTCTCATGTGCACACACACACACACACACACACACACACACACTTCCTCCTGCCATAATCTAACAAATTTTATTTACAAATAAATCTTTTCCTTCCTCTGTGAAAATCACCCCCCCATTTAAATGCAAAAAACAAGATATTACTGGATGGTTTTAATTATGAGATTCTACGTTGTGATAGACAGATGACATGAATTTTCAGTGGTTATAGGATATCCACATTGAAGGTGTACACTAGGCTGACATCAGACATGAAGGTACAGTAAAAGTAACAGAAAAATATATGAAAATATATTAAAAATAACATTGGGTTAAAATATTTATGATGGGAAGCTTTATTGTATTACCTGTTTATCTATTTTGTGGGTATCTCAAACAATCAATCACTTTTTTGTGATGCTATTTTTCAGTATTGACACCAAAGTATTCTCACACTTTTGAGTTAACTCAAAATGGATTTGAATTAATTTAAGCTTCTCTGTTGCTAATTTTGTCTTTGCAACATCAAGTGATATGTTTCAGTAATAATGATGGGACTGCTTTGTCAAACACTTGAGCATGCTTACTATTGAAGAAGAATAAAGAGCTTTTCTTTTCCTCACCACCAGCTCAATATTAGACAAGTGACATCAACAATCCACTCTTTTCTGGAAGTTTATATGAAAATGACTGCATCATTTTACACTGCAATTTTCTAAAGTGCCCAAATAAAACAGTACTGTTTGCTATTAAAAGAAAGAAACGTTCTAAATTAGACATGCCTATCTGCATTTCAGATGCTGGAGAGATTCCAGGATCTTGTAGCAGAAAAAAGTTGATCCAAAATTATTACTTTATATACATATACAGCTATATATGTTAATGTAATCCAACCAAAAAAATCCCAGAAACTGGTCCACCATCAGCACCCAATATACATAATGTTGTTTATTAGGTGAAACGTCAAACCTTTATTCGAAAATCAAGCAAGTCAAATTCCCTGTAAAGCACAGCTGGTACCGTGAACCTTGGTTGGAATGCAGATCATAATTTGTGGACTAAGAAATAGAGAAAGTGAATAACTAAAATAAAAGTTGTTCATTGGTAAAGTCTATAATTCAAATGAGTAAATGAGGATAAAAATAGAGGTGTCACTCACAGTGAGGCAACATGTCAAAAACTACACACAGTGTAGAGAACATAAAAGGCACAGAATATCAAAAAAAGAAACAACAACAACACTACTTTAAATCAAAATCCAAATATCTAAGCAAAAAAAAAAAAAAAAAACAAATTCAAAAACATGATCATTAAAATAATAGACTCAAAGGGAGTAGCTCAAAATGGTGGCTTTTACAGAAATATGAAGGCACACAATACTAGAACAACCCACCATCTGAGCTCCCCTCTATTTATTTCCTCCTGCCCCTCTTATGATTTATCATGTGACTGTTAAGTACTTAGGGTTGCATAGCAACAGTCACTGACAGGATGGTCCTGGGGAAAACAGCAGGAAATGCAATGGCTTGTTTAATACGTTACCTTTGTATATTTATTTAATTATAAATCAAAATGCTTTTTGTTTTCCCAAAACTGCCCACATTAAATTACTGTGGATGTATGAGTAAGTATACCCTACAGTTTATTGGCTTGCATGAGGATTGGTTACTGCTTTTTTACTACTTCAGTTTATTTTAACTCCTTACGAGCCTGAAATGGAGTTTAGTGTTAAATGAACACTTAATTTATGATAAGTGTATTGAAATAAAAAAGCATACCGAAACACATTCAAATTTAATTTAATGCTGCAACCTTATCACTTTCACTGCTAATAAGGAATCTGTTAACTGTATGCTAATGCATTTCCCCATTGAGCCTTTTTTATTTGTGCACTGGCATTTGCTTATGCAGTTTCTTTTTGCTGCTACACTCACATCTGTATATGTTTCCCTCCTTTGGATTGCATGCTCCTCTTTTACAGTTAGTTTTCAACTTGTTTTTGCGCATTTCAGCACATTATCGAATGTTGGAATGTAACTGGACTCCCATTTTTTTTAAGGAACGGTTCTTCTTTTCTCAAAAGCTTGTTCTAAAATGTTCAAATAAACATGGATAAGGGCAACATAGTGGTTCAGTGTTTGGCACTACAGTCTTGATGTGGACTCAGCACATTCTACCAGTCCCCTAGCTATTTTTGTCTGGACGGTCCAGTTTTTCTCCAAAGATGTGCAGGGTAGGTTAATTTTACATTCAAATTTTGCCCTATGCAGGTGTGTACCTGAATGAGCCTGAGGCCTACAATGGACTTGTGCCCTGTCCATGATTTGTTCATGAACTGTGCCACAGGCTTCTGAGAGAAGATGGGTGCCCCACCCCACCCCACCCCAAGATCTCTGAAGTAGACCATGAGAATTCGAGAATGTTACACTGTGTTACAGGATAAGAAAGTACAAAAAAATATTATAGACAGCACATGCTCATTTATTGATAGAACTAGTTCAGGAACTTGAGGATTACATGTATAAATGGGTGAATTAAAGTAATTCAGTTTTTCAAACATAAAAAGCAGCATTTCTTACAAAGCTTTTTTGGAATGTTACCAATTTAATATGACAGTGCATGCAACATTCACTCATTTACTACTATACATACTTAATATTGTCAAGTATTTTACCACATCCCGCAAAGAGTAAATTCAACCGGAAACTGGACATCAATTTTGGTATCTTTCTGCATTACTCTTAAGCACAATGACTTTTTGCTTCTCCTAAATTACCTTTTATTATGACTTATCTGAACGGTTTGAAGTTTATCTATCTACAGCTCCATGTATGAATGTATTATCAAGAAACTTGGAAAAAACCAACACAATTTGATATACATTTTTGTCATCTGGTGACCAAAAATCTTTTTCATAATCAGTCTTTTTTCTGTGTAATGCTTTGGCTTAGTTTAAAATTCAGATTAACCTGTGCAGGCTACATTGCAAGAATATAAGCTGCAATCGCAATTTTCCAGTTTACAAAAGTGCATCCTACAAGTTATTCAAAATGAAAAATATTAAAAAAAAAAATATATATATATATATTTTTTTTTTTTTTACATAATCCATAGCACACACTAGGGACAATTTTTAGGATCGCCAATGCACCTAACCTGCATGTCTTTGGACAGTGGGAGGAAACCGAAGCACCCAGAGGAAACCCACGCAGACACGGGGAGAACATGCAAACTCCACCCGGGTCTCCTTACTGCAAGGCAGCATCACCACCACTGCACCACCGTGCCGCCCCCAAAAATATACACAAAAAAGTAAACAGAAAATATTTTGAACAACAATTATAAATAATGAAAGTAGTAGAATACTATATGACAACCATAAACTGGCAGACAACATATACATGGTATCCAACTACTTTTCCAAATAAAAAAAAATTATGCTTTCTACATATTGTATTCAAACCAAACTACAGTAGGCACCCATTTAAACACAGGCATGAATTTAAGCTTCATATGAAGAATGCAGGAAATACCCAGAAATTACTAAGATTTATTCATTTATTAGCATTAAGACCTCATTTGCAACCCTCTCAAGTAAGTAGGAGAAATCCTGAAAACTGCACTAAAAATCTGCAATCATTGATACCATTATCATTGGTGTTTTTTATATTTTTCTTCCAAAGAATTCTGGTGACCAGTACTACTATTCCCACAATTTACTTAGATCAAAGCAATACCTTCTTGACCTAAACAAAGCTATGGATGAGAAAAGAGTACGGCCAAAAGTGGAAGAATCTGTTTTGTATTCAAGAAGCACCGTTACTTAATGCTGTATAAAGCTTGGTTTCTAGCAGAGTGTGAAGTGTCAACCATGATACTACACTTTTAAAACCCTCCGATTACATCTCACCCTCTGCTGATGGAAAATATTTTCATTTACAAATATGAAAGTTGTTCTTATGTGGACATTTGACATCTGACTTAAAATATTTGCCTTGTTTTAAACTGAAAAAAACTCTCTAATTTCAAACCCTCCAATTTACAGACTTGTTTCAAACAGCTAACTGTGAAAAATAAACTTATCATGCACTTTGTAGACCTTTGAAATTGCAAAAATCTTTTATGGTTGAGACATTCACATTAAAAATCACATTGAAAAAATGAATCCGAAGCCCAATGTCATATTTTAGTTAAAATTAGATCTTGGAAACTGTCCAGTTTTGCTTCCTAGTGTAATTTATACTCATTTTGTTTACAAGTGGGTTTTTCCCCAGTGCTTACTGGTAAATACCTAAAGTATTCTAGACTCTCCCTGTAAAAAGGCTAATAGAAGAAACCATTTTATATTTGACAAAAAAAAAAAAAAAAAAGAACATCAGCAGATGCAGGTGGTCTTTCACATTTTGCAGAGCTCTAAAACTTCTAATTTCAATCAATGCCAAGCAACATGCTTTGGGAAAAACAACACGTCCTCCTAATCTTTCTTCGTTTATCTTAACAGTGTAACATGCTTTCAAGGGAAGCTATTAGCATCATTATGTCGCAAACCGTATGACAGGTCAGTTCATGCAACTCCGTACATTATGTTTCAATCGTGTTCATGTTACTAAAGCTGATCATAATTGTGATGTACTATCATCACCTCTACAGTTTCTCATGAGAGTTGGTTACATCTGTTACCTACACTGCCAGCATCGTGTACACAGATATCACGATAGTTCTCTCATTTTTGTGTGTAATTAGCTATTGCTGACACTCTGGGTTAGGTGTAGAAAACCACTATTTCCTTCTTACAGTGTACAGTGTCATCAATGGAGGGGTAAAATTTTCATTTTTAAGGCAATGCCTCTGAGTTGCATTTTTGATTACATAATAAATTAATTTAGCGAGTTGAAGCCTGGGAAAAGTAAAAAATGTTTTGCCCTTTAAATCACAAAAATAATGAAGTTCTTCCAGTGCCTTACAATACTACTAATAGTATGACAATACACATTTTTCAGTTTAAAGGGTTGAATTAAACCAAAACATTTTACCATGGTTTGTCACATTTTCAGTGTAAAACCTACTATCCCCATAGTGGATATTGCAAAATTAGGTTGAGTTCATAATATTGCCCCATGTGTGAATAAGTACGCATATGCAATTGATATCAACACACAGGCGGCCACTGATGCAAATCGATAAGCAGGGCTGGTTGGGCGATTGACAGTAAAAGTCACACAAGTACGTTGGGCTCTGCATTTCACAAACTCCTGGGACATTCGCTTTATACCTTATTAGACAGAGACTCCCGGGGCATTAAATAAATAGAGCCTAGCAGATGATAAGAGGGGATCACTGAGAGAGGCATGGCACACCACAGTGGAAAATGATCAGGAACAGTGCAAGAGGGCAATGCATTTTCAGTAGCAGTGCAGAAATAGCCATGGCTTTTTTCAGTATAACTATTACTTTGCGAGGCGTTACCCTTATGTCATAACAGTGGGAAGGTAATTATTTTGAAAGTACGGCTGTGGATCATTCAATGTTAAATAAACACGCCTGTTATTGGCCTTTACTTTCATTAAGCGAGTGTGTGTTATAATATTATTCATGATAATGCAAAGTTGGTAGCAATCGTCTTTACATAGCAAAATTGTTACATCATCACAAGTGTTAATTTGCAACAAAAGGTGCTATAAAAGCACGACATTGGTCTCCTACACCATACTAAGGCTGGGACCAGAATGCTTTGTAAATACTTCTCATGTTCTACTCTTGAGATACGACAACTTCTTATCCTACTGTGATTTTAATTGCAATTGCTATGAGCTATTCTGAGACACATAATAAATTCAGGACATTATCTTTAACGTTCAACTTAAAGCAACAAAGTAATAAAACTATGAAAAAGCAAAATGCATGAATAAAAGCAAACAAGTTAAGGTGCAAACCACATGAACAATCAAAGTTTCAAGTTAAAGTCTAACAATTCTTTAGCCCACATCTCAACTACTTTCTTATAGGATAACTTCTATGAATGTGAAAGGTAGAAAAAGGCTAGGCAAACAAATTGTCCATTAACATATTCAGAACATATTAATAGTGAATTATAATACTTATAGTTTACACCATGTTGCACTATTTTTAATTCAATGGACTCCAGTTTGTGTATCATGATGAAAGGTCAGTGGATCCCTCCTTTCCTTTGTCCAATACTCTGACCTTGAACACCTTGACAGACATGGCACTTACAGTGCTCTGAAAAAGTATTTGCCTCCTTCCTGATTTCTTTTCTGATTTCTACAGTTTTTAAGTGATGATTTTATTTATTAAGAAAAAAAAAAAAAAATAGCCAAACCTACATGGCCCTATGTGAAAAAGTAATTGCCCCTCTTGTTAAATCATGAAGTAACTGTGGTTAATCACATTTTTTGGAAAGCTGAGTTCAACTTCACTAGCCACACCCAGGCCTGATTACTGCCAGACCTGTTGAATCAAGAGATCACTTAAATCGAACCTGTCAGACAAAGTGAAGTAGGCCAAAAGAACCCAAAAAGTAAGAAATCATGCCACGATCTAAAGAAATTCAGGAAACGATGAGAAACAAAGTAATTGACATCTGTCAGTCTGCAAACGGTTACAAAGCCGTTTCTAAAGTTTTGGGACTCCAGGGAACCACCTTGAGAGCCATTATCCACAAATGGAGAAAACGTGGAACAGTGGTGAACCTTCCCAGGAATGACTGGCCTACAAAAATTACCACCAGAGTGCAGCGATAACTCATCCAAGAGGTCACAAAAGAACAACATTTAAAGAACCGCAGGCCTCACTTGCCTCAGTTAAGGTCAGTGTTCAAGACTCAACCATAAGAAAGAGACTGGGCAAAAATGGCAAGCATGGCAGAGTTCCAAGGCGAAAACCACTGCTGACCAAAAAGAACTCACTTTCGCCAAAAAAATCTTGATGATCCCCAAGACTTTTGGGAAAATATTCTGTGGACTGACGAAACAAAAGTTGAACTGCCGTAAAAGTAACACAGCATTTAAGAAAAAGAATATTATACCAACAGTCAAACATGGTGGTGGTAGTGTGATGGCCTAGGGCTGCTTTGCTGGAACCATGAATTCTGCTATCTACCAAAAATTCCTAAAGGACAATGTCCGGCCATCAGCTCGCAACCTCAAGCTGAAACACACTTGGGTTTTGTAGCAGGACAATGATCCAAAACACACCAGCAAGTCCACATCTGAATGGCTTAAAAAAACAAAATGAAGGTTTTAGAGTGGCCTAGTCAAAGTCCGGACTTAAATCCGAATTGAGATGCTGTGGCAGACCTTAAAAAAGCAGTTCGTGCTCGGAAAGCCTCCAATGTGGCCGAATTGAAACAATTCTACAAAGAACATCCATCCATCCATCCATTTTCCAACCCGCTGAATCTGAACACAGGGTCACGGGGGTCTGCTGGAGCCAATCCCAGCCAACACAGGGCACAAGGCAGGAATCCAATCCTGGGCAGGGTGCCAACCCACCGCAGGACACACACAAACACACCCACACACCAAGCACACACTAGGGCCAATTTAGAATCACCAATCCACCTAACCTGCATGTCTTTGGACTGTGGGAGGAAACCGGAGCGCCCGGAGGAAACCCACGCAGACACGAGGAGAACATGCAAACTCCACGCAGGGAGGACCCGGGAAGCGAACCCGGGTCTCTTAACTGCGAGGCAGCAGCGCTGCCACTGTGCCGCCCTCTGCAAAGAACAGTGGGCCAAAATTCCTCCACAGTGATGTGAAAGACTCATTGCCAGTTATTGCAAATGCTTGATTGCAGTTGTTGCTGCTAAGGGTGACACAACCAGTTATTAGGTTTAGGGGGCAATTACTTTTTCACATAGGGCCATGTAGGTTTGGATATTTTTTTTCCTTAATAAATAAAATCATCACTTAAAAACTGTACTTTGTATTTACTTGGCTTATCTTTGTCTAATATTTAAATTTGTTTGATGATCTGAAACATTTAAGTGTTTCAAACATGCAAAAAATTAAGAAATCAGGAAGGGGGCAAATACTTTTTCACAGCACTGTAGGTAAGGATGCCATTATTAATTACAGCTCTGATTTATATGCAAGTGCTTTCCCTAAGTTGATTTCGAAATTAAAAAATCATGAGACAGTGAAATGCCTTCTGAAACCTGTCTCATGTAGATATTGGTAAGAAATTTCTGGACAATGTCAGTTTGGGGTACAATATTGAATATGGGTATGGATGAGATATCTGTAATTTATGCCACAGGAGTGGAAAGTGAAAATATTAACACATTTGAAATAATGTTCTTTAACACCCTAAAGTGTTATATCAAGGATACTAAAATATTTATCCCTTTGCTGCACTTTTAAAAGGAGAGATGCATTTATTGCAGTCAAATGAGGGGTGTAAAAAATGTTCTCCCACTTACAAATACAGGAGACTTAGTGACAATACACTGTTTCTCCAAAGAAATAATTAAACCATACACAAGCAGTCAGGTGCCAATATGACTCATTTTATGAAATATATCCTGCAACTGACTAGCCTCCTGTCCACTGCTAATTTAGGATGTGGTTAGCAAACACGGGTTATTTTTCACAAGACTCTATGTGACTACTCTTTGTTAGTATGTTCAAAGTTATGTAAAGTATAATATAGTGCAGGAGTAACACTTAACAGTATATCTACTACACAGAGCCACTCAAATAGTGTGGAAAGACTATGTCCTAAACGAAGTACTTCTAGCTAAATATTAGAAATTGTCTTAATTCTTATATATTTTATTGTATAATAAATAGCTCTGAGGCTAGGGCTCTGTGCAGGCAATCAGAAGGATGCAGCTTTGAATCCCATAAATGCCTGAAGTGTATCTACTCTGTTGGGCCCTTGAGCAATATCTTTAACCTGCAATTGCTTTGTTCTGGGATGACGTTACTCTGCATCCAACCCTGAAAGCAGGTCCTCCAATTTGCAGGGAAAACTTGGGGGTTGGTGGCAGGAGTGGCACTTCAGCCACAGTAAAAATCCTCCCACTGCTTCAGTGTGGTGCTGAGGTGTCACCTGCTGTACTCAGGTCCTAATCCTGGTGGTTCGTTGCGTGGTGTGTGCGGCAATGCGCTATCAGCGAATGCTCCCAACCTCTCTTCCTATTGTGTACAAGAGAATATAATTCATACTTAGCTAGGGGATAGCGAAATAGATGAACAATTTTGTGATAGCATTATTTTGAAATCACCTTAATCTCAGCATTGATTAAAAAATCTACATTGAAACTATTTTTTAATATAATGACAACATCTGGATTCAAATAACCTCAAAATACACCCCCAACAAACATGTTTGCATACAATCTTACATTAATGGCTTTGAGTTGCATTTGGCACAAATAAATTTAAGGATTGTGGACCGGTATAAAAATACGGACGTTTTAACAGCAAATTTGTTGACAGGACATAAACTGAGCTAATAAATATTAAAGATAGTTTAACCTGCTATTTCATTCCTGCATGCTAAACTATTGTGTATTTATAATAAATATCTACTTCAAAAACAAAATCATGATGGATATCAGGAAATGCTGAGGGAGTTGCACAACCATCAGTGCCGATGCAACAACAATGTGTACTATGAATGAGTTCAATACTTATTTGAGAAATTGGCTTGCTGATAATTTCCATAGATAGTAAACAGCACTAGGGTGTTGTAACGTGTTAGCCATTATGGATGTAGTGAGACGTTAAACAAAACGGCACCTTTTATTGGCTAACTAGAAAGATTACAGTATGCAACCTTTTGAGGCAACTCAGGCCCCTTGCCTGAAGAAGGAGCCTGAGTTGCCTTGAAAGCTTGCATACTGTAATCTTTCTAGTTAGCCAATAAAAGGTGACATTTTGCTTAACTTCTCACTACATAGATGGTAAAGTAATAAGTCAATTGTGAATTCTACCTGTAAAAATTATGCATGACCAATTGTCGGTCGCATGTCAACATTTTGTTTCAAAGGGAACATAATGAAATTTGGTTTGCACCCTGCCATTCCCATTTCTATCACAAAATGTTGCCTGCAAACCCCTATGCTTATTCATTTGGTCAAACATAACTTGCACATTGTGATCTTAGAAAAGTTTTGACTCTTTGCTTACTGTGTGAATCTGAAATGTACCAGCAAGTGGTGTTCATTTTCAATTTTAGATTGTTGGGATGGTGAAGCATTTGAAGGGTGCATATTCTGAACTTGGAGTGCAAAACGTAGGGGGGCATAACAAGACAGGGACAGTGCCTGAAGAGGTCCTGGCAATAAGGAGAAATTGTCTGTGGCACAAAAATAATTTGTTATTGTGCCAGAAAAAGGAAGATGACACTGAAAAGGGGTAGTATTCTCTGTTTAATAAGAGGGTACCCCAGGGATCAAGAGATAAAAAATGGCACCGGGGGTCTTCTGTTAATAGGTTACAATTCCCCCTGTCAAATCAGTGGCAATGTGCCTCATCTACTCCATGCTGGACTGATGCTGGAATACCTGGGTACTGTAGATGGACATTAAGAAGATGGCACTAAAAGTTCCCAAATTTGTTTGTGATCCCAGAGATACTTTACCCAGAAATAAGCTACTAAAATCGTTGCTTGAGAAAGCCTGGTTTTGGAAGTGAGTCAACGCAAGCACTTGAATAAAGGAAGAAAGAGAAGTCAGGAATTGATAAAGAAAAAGATGGAGATTTTGGGAAGAGGGCTTGGGCAATACTGAGGTGGGAAAGACAGCATCCATCCCAGTGAGTAGACAGCATTTTTGCTGTTAATTTAGGCTAGAGAGGCCATTTTCCCTTGTTTACTTGGTACTGCACTTACTTCCAGTCTTCTCCTTCCATTACACTAATTTCTAATAAATCATTATTTGTGGGCATTTTCGCTTCCTTAGGGCTTTGGGTTTAGGAGCACATCAAGATCACTCCCTATCTTTCACAACTGATGAAACTGCATAATATGTAAGCACCTGGACTAGACAACTATTTCCACTATTAAATCTGTTATTGGAAGAACACAAATCACAATACTTTCAATAAAAACATTAAAAATATTTTTGAACATGAACTCAGAAGTACAGCACACTCCATCAAAAATAAGCTACAAACGAAACCAATAAATGTCAAAAAAATCAAATACCACTATTACTACTCAACTAATGAAACGCTGCTTTATCCTACAAGATATGAAGGAGGAAGAAAAACAGAAAACATTCAAGTATAAAGTACAACCCCCACCTCTACTATGAACTCGAAAGGCAGCCATTAAATAAGCTGCAATCACTACAACACCCCACCCCACCAGTTGACACAAACATATGATTTAGACAAACAAGAAATCAGTGACAACAAAGCCAAAAATCAATAGAACTTCAAACATCCCTGTTAAATACAGTTAAATTTCAAACTCTATGACAACTAGGTCCACTGCATTAAAACTGAACGCAAGGTGAAATTTAACCACAATCCAAAAATCATAAACAGATTTGAAAAGAATATCAGTTAAACATGATGGATATCATTTTTTCCTCAAACAAATATTTTTGAAACTATTTAAATGAAATCATTTCTTCCTTCAAAAGCAAGATTACATTCACACCATTATTTGGACAAAAGCAAAAACAACTTAAAAAGCGTCACCATGATGCAATACGCTTTCTTCTTTTCAAGTAAGGATCCATTCAAATGATGTTTCAATTCTTAGCACACAAGGATCATCCTGTTTTTTTTTTTCTGTACCATGTACCCTTGTAATCATACAGCAGCAGCACCTTTCAAGGGAGTAGGTATATAAAAAAGGAGCACTTTCCGAAGATGAATGGACATCAGTGCTTGACAGGATATAATTTTTCCCAATCTATGCAATACACTATGTAATTCAGCTCAGAACTGTACACTCGCACATCTCTAAACTCACGCTGTCAGATATAAAGACAGAGTTAGATCCTACATTTGGGAGGTGAGCTTGAACACCAATGTCTCTTAACTAACAGCATTTGGTAATATCTTCTTCTAAAGCCTTACTGGACTCAAGCTTCCACCCACTTATCAAATAACATCGCTAGCCAGCAGTGACGAAAGCTGTACAGTGGGAAATAATGTAGAATAAGTCCATGGTATGAAGAAAAAAAAAATATCATGCAATCTGCGTGTTGCACAATCCAAATGACACTAATCCAGTTATACAACCTTATACTTAAAACAAATGCTAAAATCTGCCCCCTCTCACACACTTGTTGACCAAGACTCCCATCTTCAATTCAATAAAGCAATCCCATGAGGCTTTAGTTTCTCGTTTATGATATGCGCCGATTTTTCTGTAAGTACATAACCAAAAAAAGCTTGTGCTTGCATATTTTGACATAAGGAATATGATGAGATATTTTTTTCATATATGCTTTTCGCATTGTTTGCTATTGTACAGCACTGGTCACTATTGGCTTGTATTTGACCATAAATGTTTTTCTCTCCATTCTGCATGAAAACATGACATAAATTTTTTTTCTCGGCCATCACTACAGACTACATGGAGTAACAAATATATATCATTATTATGTACACTGTTCCTTTAACAGAACACCAAATAGAACACCACTGCTTAGAATACCTTCTGTTACTCTGCTCCCTCTAAATGTTATTTTGCCGAAGTTGAAGAATGGTATATACTATGATGTAAAAATATATCTTATATATCAATATTACTGAAAACAAAATTTACCCTTAGAGGAACAATTGAGCTATGCTTCAGTATATTTTTGAAATTCATCAATACCATTCTCATCTAGCACGTTTTGAAGTAATGATTCAAACTGCCTAATTACTGCATACCTTCCAGCTGCTTTAGCTTTTCTATTTTATTTTACTTTCACCCATTCTTGCTCTCTATATTTGCTGGGTAAGGAAACTTTGAAAAGGACAATAGGATGGAAAGTTCATTATACTCAATAAATGTGTTACTCAAAAGTGGCACTTGATGTCACGGCCCACCTGCCAAGTTGTTTTGCCTGCCTAAGGTAAAATTATCCCTGATGGAGGATTGCAGGAATCGTGGGGTAGAGGGGTCCTTTCATCGGATTGTCTGGCCCAGTGTTGTCTCAGCTGTGGAATGGCCAAATGGAGGAGGCAGCTTGATGGCTGAGGTCTTCAGGACTCTGAACAAATCCAAATCATATTATGGGATATCATCTACTGTTAAATTCTGCTCCATACTTGTAAATGTTTTATTTTGTTTTATACTATATTGAGGATTTGTTCTGTTCTGTGTATTGTACTGACCCCCCTTCCCTTTGACACCCACTGCATGCCTAACTTACCTGGAAAGGGGTCTCTTTTTGAGCTGCCTTTCCCAAGGTTTCTTCCATTTTTTTTCCCTACTAGGGTTTTTTGGGGGAGTTTTTCCTTGTCTTCTTAGAGAGTCAAGGCTGGGGGGCTGTCAAGAGGCAGGGCCTGTTAAAGCCCATTGCGGTGCTTCTTGTGTGATTTTAGGCTATACAAAAATAAATTGTATTGTATATTAGTAAATTAATTTTTGTTTCAAAGTAATAAATAAACAAATAAGTGGGAACACTAACTTAACAGTACTCTAACTGGTAATCCACTAGAATGCCCCCTTTTCCTATAGCACTTATCCATCTTTGGACTGCATGGAAAATACTGATAGGTAATTAAAAAAAATACATAAAGCAGAACTCTGATTATCTGCGCCTCAATTAACCGAAGTTCACTTTATCTGAGGTGAATCTGTAAGTGTAATACACTTATTTTCTTAAAATTAAGAAAAGCTCTTAAAAGCACTTTTGTATATTGAACATCAAAAAGACACTACTGTACGCCTGCCGACATGTCGATGCTGAGACATCTGCTGAACGCTGTGGCCTAGAAGCGAGGAGCCATTATAAAACATAAAACTCTGAAAGACGTTTTTAAGAAAGCTTAAAATGATAACATGTGCTACACAATTATTTGTTTTTGTTTCGTTTAATCATTTTATTTTTTGATTTAAATGTGAGGAAAACCAGTCATAGTAAAATGTAACTACAATAAACATTTCTTATTCTTAAAACTATGGTACATATTAGATAGACAGAGGTCAGGAGCATACACTGATACTGCAAGTTGCCGCACCCACTAAACGATAAACCACCTCAGGATCCCAAATTAGGAGCCAAGTGCAGCCATGCAGCGGGTGATACCTCAGCACCACACCAGCTCAAATGGAACAGTGTGAGGTGTTTGATTGTTTTTTTTGTTTTTTTTCAGTGGCTTAAGTGCACAACCCCCAAGTTCTCCCTGGATGTTGGAGGACCTGCTTACAGAGCTAGATGCAGGTAAACGTCATATCCAGGATGAAGCAATCACAGGTTAAGGGTCTTGCTCAAGGGCCCAAAAGAGTGGAAAGCACTTACGGCATTTATGGGGTCTAAACATCTAAGCTGCATAATAAGTGATAATGCCACAAAAATAAGTGTAAATGTTAATTTTTATTGGTTTTATATAACATTAAATTCACAAAGGTATGAAAAGAGACTTAAAAAGTGATACTATACCACATAAATTGTCAAAACCTTTTATGTCTGTAAAATTAACTCAAAATGGCGGCAGCCATCACCTTTATCCGAGTTTTCAGCTATCCGAAGTAGCATTGCTCCACATTACCTAAGAGAACGGGGATCTACTGTACTAATTTTAATATTGTGCTTCAAAACCTTTCTGCATAACTTTGAAATGTGTACCTATAACATTTTACTTATCTAGTCAAAACCACATATAAAACAGCAATTCCTTAGCACTATCAAGTGGTGTTTTGAAAGACGTTCTGCATGCTAGACTTCAGACAGTATGAAATCAACCTCACATGACAGCTAACCGCCCATTCATCAGTTTTCTTACCCAACTGTCCAATTCTGGGTTACTGGGATATCACAATTTGTTATTTAATAAACTATAGTGCTTTTAAAAAAAAAAAATGATACTCAATATAACACAAATGTAAACATTTATAACATACTTCATGTCTAACATGAACACGGTTGTAAATAGAGATAACTTATTTATAGAGAATTATTCATAAACACAGATGTTGCCCAAATTGCTTCATATAAGTTTAAAACAACACAATAAATAGAAAAAAAATATTTACCAGTTCAAAATATAGCATAAACAATCGCATAGCACCATCAGATAACAGTATTAAAATAGGCAGCATAAAAGACAGGATAAAACAGCTGAATAACACTATGCAAAGTCATACAGTTTTTGTACACATTCCACCTGACAATCTGGAACACACCTCAACTCTGGGTAAGCCAGCCATCGTGTATATTGTTTCTTAAATTAGTGTTTTATCACTCCACAAAGACTTTTTACTTTTCAGTTCGACAAGCTATATTTTGCGATTAGCAAGTCTACAGTAGTGACAACGTGCTACACAGATGTTCTTCAGTAAACCATAAAATGGCGTGATTGAAATCATGCCAGTTACTAGTCACACAACTTCATACTTCCCAGGCTTGAAAGGGTTTATTAAAAAAAGGTTTCCTGCTCTAAAACATCACTGACACTTCTTCATATTCTTTCGTTAACAACATACCAATCCACAGATAAAATAATTAACACTTTGTTAGTACAAATTCAGTTAACCGCATCTTCTCAATATTTAAGTCTACCAATAATGTCGTACAGATAACACTAGACAAGGAATGATCAAACAGAAATCATAACGCTCCTTCGCTTTATAGATTAACTGCTTTATATCAACAGCCACCACAACACTTTAGTCTAGCCTTACAACCTTATAGTAAGAACCGTGAACAGACTAAATAAAAAGCGCTTGAAAACTCGTCTATTTTCAAAGCATAAATTAAGCCTTTTGATTGCCAACAAGTAAACACAAAAAACAATAAAGCACAAGACTAATTTCTAACCTGCAATCCGCTGTGAACTGGTTGCTAGTACTGTGTTGAAAAGCGTTTTTGTCGGTTTGACAAGCATGGCCGGTGAAGAGGGGAAGGGCAGACATAAGATTATAAATGTACAGGAGGTGGGAGGAAGAGAGCGAGGTATCTATGACCGAGAAATCCAAATTGAACCTGACGCGACAGTAGAATGCCCCGCAGGTTCCAATTGGCTCCTAAGACATGTGCGTCAGGATAAGACCCCACCACTCACCAGGTTGTGGACACGCAATAAGCAAAGCGCCTTATTGGTTACTGCCTTACAAACGCCGTCATCTCATTGGCTCGGGGCCTTCAGTTGCAGAAGTCGTTCGTGAAGGAAGTTTTCGTGCGGCCCCACCTGTTCTCATAGAATAGTGGCCCAAGCTTTCGCCTTTTTTAAAAAAAAGCCGTCAACTTCAGTATCCCTCAGAAAGTATTTTCTCTAAATCTCGACATCGGTACTATCGTGAAAAAAATAACTGGTGATGCATGACGCAGTGTTATTCCAAATTGTCTTTTCTGTGACGTGCAATTAGAGAGGCTACCCCTCCGCCCGCTTCGAGAATTTTCTGTCAAGTAATGTTGCGACGCTCTTAAAGAGACAGTGCCTGAAATTATTTAACAACATCGTGTTTTTGCTCGATTCTGCTCCACTCGGTTGCCAGCCGTGTCCTCCTCGTCAACGGATCTTAAGCAGTACTGTGCGCTGTTTTATGACACGCTGAAGCCGGAGACGCGTGCATTTTTATGTCTCTTCGTGCAGAGTAGAGGAGCGTTGTGAACAGAACCGACTGCAAGCAAAATGGACCCGAAGAAGATTTCTGAGTTGCAGGGCTTTGTTCAGCTTTGCAAGGAGAACACGAATTTGCTTCATCGACCGGAGATGAAGTTTTTCAGGACCTGGCTGGAGAGGTAGGAATATGTTTTCGTATTATCGTCTTTTTCATCTGGTATGGCCGGTGTAGCTGTTGTTGACTCAGTGAAGTTAATTCAAATTAAGCAGATTAGGCGGAGAGAATGGAGTTTGTGTTCATTGCGATTTTAGTAAAAGTTTCAATTGATGAACACAGTGACATTGTGGTTGTTCGTCAAGGGTGCGTGTGTGCCGCGCGTGTAATTTCTAACCCTAACTTTTACTCATCCCGTAAGAAGAGCCGTCGCTATTAGTAAGGGGAACGAATACTGATCAAATGTTGCAGTTTTCAAAATAATGAATAAATCGAAATCAGTTTTGTGTACATTTTTATTTTGAATTAAAAACTGATTTGCCGACTAGATAAAAATAGTAAATACTGATTTTTGTGCCCCGTGGCTGTCATGCTTTTCAATATAATCGGTTAATCAAATCGGGTTTTATGATCGCTACCAAAAAAAAAGTTGCTCACTTGAGTTACGATAAGTAAAACTGCATGCGTTTAGATAGCACTTTTCAGCCACTCCCACTTTCGAACAGGTAGTCTGTAAAAATCATTTTATTGGCGAACATTACAAAGAAGTTAATGAATTGTTGCCTTTCGTGAGGATCTCACAAACGATCATTCCAATTCGGGGTCGCGTGAACTAACGCCCCACGCCAGGGGCTTGGGTGCAAAGCAGGATTCGACAGCCAGTTCATCCCAGGGCCCATTTACACACACTCCCACTCAAACGTGGCCAGTTTACCTAGCACGGAGGTGCTTGGGATTCGCGAGGAAAACGGGAATCTCTGGATGAAGACTCAACATGAACACACAGAGAACGGGCAAACTCCATAAAGAAAATGAGTGGGATTGTAACCCAGGAAATGTGATGGTACTTGTGTACTAAACGGACGGCATGAGAAAGGAAAACTGAAGTGTTTTGACGAATTCATAACGTTTATTCCAAATATTCATTTCTGGGGTTGGAAAAGTAGGAGGTTGCATAAGGTTTCCCTCTACCCATTCTAGTGTTGGGCACCTATTTGATTCTGGAGGCAACAATGCCAACAGCTGCGTCACAGAGCAGCTTATTCTTCGTAGAATGGGTTGAAAAGTGAGGAGCGGCAGTGTGGGAAAATCGACGCTCTGGGGATAAGGATGCATGGTTTAGCTTGAGAGTAAAGACAATACGCTTTGCGTTCCCCAGCAGGCAAGCAAAAAGTTAGGTAAGTTTTAGAACACCTCAGGTCCCCCCCCCCCCCCCAGTGTAATCGGTTGAAATGAAATGAGTAACCTAAAATGGTTAAAATGTATGTTGAAATGAGTTTTAAATGTAAAACTTGGGTTAGTAAAAACTAGAAAAAAGGAAAATTCAGAATATTACAAATGCCCCTTCCACAGGGAACAACTAATAGGTTACAACCTGCAGATGTTCTGCAGCAATTAAAGTAAATTTAAGTCTTGTAAATTAAAGCAAACAATCTGTGCAGATGACCCAACTTTTGTTGATTACTTTAAACGCTCCGTCTGTCTTAAAGAAGAATCGGAACAGGCTGTGTTAAACTACAGAAACTTGTAAATTCCAGTGATAGCGGCAAGAAAATTGAAATTAAACAAGACAGAGCATTAATCACCCATAGAAGTGTAGGCCTTTCATTTAGAGAGAGTGCACAAAAAAAAATCGGTAGTGTCCTACACAATCCAAAGGCAGTTGAAAACTGGAAGAAACTGATAGGAAGAGATCCGGCAGACCCAAAGTTGCACGTTTCTAAGGGTCACCAGTTTGTGTAATAGGCACTGCACTGCTAAAAGCAGATATTAGTTTCTGCTGTGAAGAGAAGACTTTGTGCTGCAGATATGAAAGGGTGAGTGACAGTAAGGAAGCCATTCCTTAAAGGACAAAATAGGACCTTCAAATACCGGCTGTGGACTACTGCGGACTGGAAGAAAGACTTATGGACCAATGAATCAAAATCTGAAATCTTTGATTCATCATGCAAGGTCTTTGTATGCCGTCAAGTATTTGACACCAACTGTCAAACATGGAGAAGGAGGTGTGATGGTCTGGGGTTCTTTTGCTGGAGGAAGAGTTGGTGACTTGTACAGAGTGACTGACATTCTGAATCAAAAGGGTTACCATTGTTTATGCCTACTTTAAGTAAAAAGTTTGAATAAATATTTGCACACTTAATGTTTCTATGACTTTTTTGCCATTGTTTGTTTGTTGTATACCTTGATTTCATGAAGCGTTAAAACATTAAACTGCATGCATTTCCGTAAAAACTGTGGTGTTTATCCCACAAATTTGGAAATAAGGAAGGATCCAGCCCAGGTTTTGGTAGTAGTCCATTACAGACCCCACTCATGGACCTAATTCAAAATCTCCAATTCACCTAACTTGCATGATTTTTTGACATGGAGGTGAAAAACAGAGTTTTCAGAGGGGAAAAAACTCTGAATGAAAGGACATTAAACGTGGCATTGGCATGGAATTGGAACTCGTCACTGGATCTGTAAAGCAGCTGAATTGACTATTTTACTACTGTGTTATCCACTCATATTGTTTAACTTGCTTTAGTAAGTTGAATATTTTGGAGATTGAATATATTCAATTTATTGCAATATTTACATTTGAATAACTATTGGCTTTGCTGCCTTATGTGTAGCAGTATTATAACATCAATTTTTTTAATTGAAGTAATAAAGTATTCTTAACTTGATGGCCTTTAAGCGAGGTGTTTTACCCCACAATCAAAACATTAAAGTTCCCATTCAAATATTTTCAAAAGCAAAATCCACTTTTATGTAAAAACACAATAGTAAGAAATGTCTTCTTGCTCTTTCACAGCTGCCACGTACTGTTTTTTTTTTTTTTTATATATACTAGGAATAGCTGGAAAGAATGTGAAAATTAACTTCATGAGTAAAATCCTTTTTTCTCTTCTACTCCCAGATCAGCAAATCAGATTCCTTCACATTCTTCTGTATTATGAATAAATGATTCTTGATGGGAGTTATGGTGCATAAAATTGTACTTCCTAATGTACTTATTTAATGGCTGTAAACCACACCAACATAGGTCCTCTTGCCTGTTATCAGTGAAGTCTGGGTTATATACAGTTTGTGAAACCTTCCCTATCATTATATGACATGCTTTTAAAGTTTATTATACTTCTATTTTAAAAGATATGCAGAAAACACATTTTTAAAATCTTAGACTTTCTATTTTTTGTTTACAATATATTGATGTTTGGTATTCATTTTCCACCATTTCTCTGTAATGAGTATTGTCTGTACACATGCTGTTTTGGTTACATAATATTAATCTAAAGTGAATATTATCTATAATAGTGCTATAATTTGGAAGGTATTGTGGTTAGTTCTTTGGTCAGAAAGACAGCAACCTCATGGTAGAGTGTTCCCACTCCCCCCAAACAGAATGTTATTACTGACATGCATTAGAAAAGTGTTTGTTAAAATATTTCTGTTACAGTATATGACTTAAAAGCTTGAAAGCAAGTTTGACTAGAGCCAATCATTTTAATTCATTTTATTTTTGTATAGTGCTTTCTATAGAGTGTAGGATCTAAGTGCTGTGACAAATT
Organism: Polypterus bichir lapradei; assembly: GCA_026402145.1. Lineage (NCBI taxonomy): Eukaryota > Metazoa > Chordata > Cladistia > Polypteriformes > Polypteridae > Polypterus > Polypterus bichir. The sequence continues at coordinate 7,161,353 of JANRMT010049829.1, forward strand.
CCCTGGAAAAATCCAATCATAGTTTTACAAATTAACTACTTTTTAATACATGTATGTAAAGATACAAACTAGTTCCAAACTGATTAACATCAGTGGTTTTACAATATATGTCCATTAACATTGTCATTCAACTATGACTAGTTCACAACAGAGGAGAGGAAAATATTCTAGTCCGCAACATCCATGGAGAAAGTCAATCTTGGGGATGGAGGTTATTCCTTGTCTGTTATAACAGACGTTCACAGTTCTGTAAAAACCTAAGCTAACTGGCTATACGGTCACTCTTGGGCATTCCACAGTATTAACTTGTCCTGGGCTCTCTAATATGATGACAGGATCTTTTCATCTTTTGATTCCAAGACTACCTGTGTCTTAGGTGTCTTTCAAATTAGCAGGAAAACCATTTGGAAGCAGAGTAGTGGCACAGTGTGCCATAGTAGAATACTAAGCAGAGAAACACAATAGAATAGGAATAATAATTATTATAACACACTTTTGTACAAGTCGCTAACAAAACAAATATTTGTAGCTGATCAGCACCTCTTTTGAGGGTAGGCAGGACAAATGTAGCAAGTCTTATGCCTTTTATTAAAAGCTGTAACTGAAGTGGCTTCATGTGTATATAATAATAATAATAATTGTTTAGATTTTAAATAAGAAGGCAGCTTGCTCCACAGCTATGAGACCCTGTAGCTAACAGCTTGACACAACAACTGTTATTTTAATCCTTGGAATCTTCAGTAGTCGAAGTATGAGATCATAGATCATAAGTAATGTTGGTATGCAAAGCTATAAAAGTTAGTTACACCTGAACCAAATAAGACGATGAAGCAAAAATGTGTGGCAAGGGCCATGCTGGGTTAGTTCCTGCCTTGCATCCAAACCTTCTTGGATTCACTTCTTTCAGTCCTTGTGAGTTATGACTTTGAACTGGACTAAACCATTTTAATAAAAAGTCAGGATTAATGTATTAATAAAAGGGTATGTTTGTATATATAAAAAAGAAGAAATGATCATTTATTTTGTGCAGTATAGTGCACACACACACTATATAAAAGATGACCGATTTAATTCATAAACTGGATTGCATGTTGCACACTTTTGAGTAGGCAGAAGACGCCTTGGCAGTTTCCCATGGTTTCCATGCAACATTGAATGAAATTAAACATAACAAATATTGGAATTGCAGATTGACTTATTCGAAGTTGCACATAGCTGCCAAAAAGGTTAAAAGTGTAATATACAAAAATGCTAATAAATGTCCATGTTTATTGAATGCTTTATTTATTTATTTTATTTGTGTTTTTATTTTTTAAGATTTCTAGACACAGATGTCATGTTATGACATTGGTTTAAAAATATTTGCTAAGAATTCAAAATGTCACAGTGAATGTGAAATGCTGTAGTGGATGTTTCCTCGAGCACATGGCCTTGAAAATCATTTGTATGGACATTTATGCTTTTTATTGGTGCACTCCCACTTTTACTTTGTCCTGGTTACATTCAGAAGAAGTTGAACTGGAATTGGTAAATGCTGTCTGTTTTCTTGCTTACATTGGTAATGTGTGGGGCATTTCTGTGTTTCATGTAGTGGATAGTTAATTTTTCTTAGAAATCAAATTGAGCATATTATGAAAAGAATGCCTCCAGTGAAAAATGTTTGGATGCAAAACACTGTATTGAACATTGCATCATACATAAATTCCAAAAATGGTAAATGGGGTGTGATATACAGTATATAATCTGCTGTGCTTGGTTTTTTTTTCCCTTTTAGCCTTTTGGTTGCTTTGGCTTTATCTATTAATTCATCTGGTTGTATTGGATCAAAATCACAAGTAAACTAAATTGAAAGCAGACAGGTAGAAAATGCTGCTTTTTTCCTTTCCCAAAATACTGGTTGAGCAACCTACAATATGTTTTACAGTCTGTCAACATTGAGTTTGCAAACTGCATTTAGCAGGGAGTTAAATGCAGATGTATTGTTGACTTGGCCTTGGGGATCTAAGATCGGAGTATTTATATTTACTGTATTGGAAGAGATTTAATATCATCATTTGTGAAGTGTACAGATGCCTATTTTATAATAATTGTATGTGGACTTGAATCAAGTAATGTTGAGATATTCTGCATATTTGTATCAGAGTTTGATTTGGTTTTTGTGCTGTATTTTAAAAAAAAAACGGACTTTATGGCTTTTAGTGTATACTCCTTTAGTCTTATTATTGATTTACTAGGGGGCTTTGCCCCCTGCTCACTTCGCTCGCAAACCAGGGCTGTGGAGTCGAAGTCGAGAAGTTGGAGTTGGAGACAATTTTGGGTACCCGGAGTCGGCAAAAAGTTAATCGACTCCGACTCCTACTAAATTTAAATGGGAATTAAAAAAGTAAGTTGAAATGTCCCAATTCACAAACGGTCATAATGAACTACTTCTCTGCTGTAAGAATAAAGCCCAATGCATGCAGTGCATAATGTTACCACAAAACGAACATGTACCCATGAAGCATGCTTTTCATTGACTGTATGCGTCACTATATGGGATGTAATGCACAGGTAAGGTGCGGCACCGCTTTCCATTGTGTCGTGTTCCACTGTTACAGGAAACTGTGAACCTAGCCTAAAGCCCCCCATACATTTACAGATGCACTGCCGATTTTTCCTGATTTTTATGCCTGCTATTACTATCCAGACACTAGTTTTAAAAAAAATAAATAAATAAACAAAACCTTGTTTTCATTGTGTTTCTTTAATCTGGCATTATAGTAGAGTGTTGGCTTCCTAGCCAGTAGTTCTGTGGTGAAATGACATGTATGTTGCCTTCCTTTCCTTCAATGGATGTATAAAATACATTAGCATAGTATATACATACAGAGGAGTCGGAGTCGGAAGATTTAGAAACTGAGGAGTCGGAGCATTTATCTACCGACTCCACAGCCCTGTCGCAAACCCCTCTTTGTTCTTCCAGATACACACTTTTAAGATTTTTTTTTTTTTTTCTGTAAAAACAATATTTTGAATCTTTAAGTCCCAACGTGCTGAATCTTGTTAATGAGGCCAGTGAGACGTGTTTAATGACTTTGTACCATAATTCAGGATAGCTTTCTCTGTTTGGAATTTCAGCACAGACAAAACGATCTACATAATCAGCAGTTAATAATTTTTTTGCAAAGTAACCAATAAATGCATGTGAGGTAAACTCTGTTTTTGAAAGTCTCTTGACTTAAACTTCAAAGCCTTACAATATTTACATACTTCTGACATATCACCAGTGTCCATATAGTCGATCTCTATTTGCCTTTTCATTATTTCTCCGAGTAATAATCTCTCTTTCTTTGCGCTAATGCGATGTTTACTTTTTCTGCTTTCGTATTCTGTATCTTGTTCTGCATGTGTTTTGTGCTTGGGGGTTTTTTTTTTTTGTTTGTTTTTTTTTTATATATATATATATATAAGTCTTTAGAATTTCAGTTTTCATTATCTCTAACCTGCTCTGCATGTGTTTGGCCCCCTTGTTTTTCTAACCTTTTTTTATGACTGTGACGATGCAGGTTTGTTGTATGCTCCCATCTTCTGTCTGGGAGCCTTTGAACCTGTCACTGTCGGTAATGTCACCGACGAGCTTAGCGGTGAGGCAACAACTTAGCAAGGGGATGGTGCAAAAGTGTAAAGTGCTTTTATTAAAACAATCAACAAAAATAATGTTCAAATTAAATAAAGTGCAGTGTCCAAATTTCCAATAAATAATCCATAAAAACAATTGTGCAATGTGGAGGTTAAAAACAATAGAAAAAAAGTATTCTTAAAAACGAGAAGCATTCTTTTTTTTTTTTTTTTTTTTAAAAAAAAAAAAAAAAAAAAGCCCGGTGCCTTTTTTACCTGGCGGCTCCCCTGCTTTCCCCATCTAGGCTTCTCAACAGGGGTGTCGCCCTTCCTGCAGCTGGCCTTCTCTTCATGCTGCTGTTGGTCGTTCGCCTGTCTGATCCCTGGCTCCGGTAGGCAGCACCGAACAGCGACCTGGGATTCCCCAACGACCAGGGCTCTCACGCTGGGGACACCATGTCCCAAGTCCTGACTCCCGCAGCCTTCTCGGCCTTACGCAGCCAGTCACCCACCTTCCGGTCACTCCCGCCCTTTATAATAAACTCTGCGGGAGCGACCACTACTGCTACTCCTTGGGTGTCGGCCTAACACCCAAGCTCCCTTCTCAGCTGCCACGAGCCTGCACTCGGTCGTTCTCCTACACCGATTTTCTCTCTCTCTCTCTTCCCCCCCACTGCTTCCTGCCTTCTCCTACAACCTCCCTTTCGTTCGTTTCTTTTTCCTCCTTTCCTTTAGCCGACTTGCGCTTATGTTTAACTAGAGAGCATGGCAGCTGTGGCAAATCAGCAGCCCCAGGAACATTCACGGATGTAGGCAGTCTGTCACCTGTGCACTTAGGTGAGAAACGCCCACATCACGAATCGCCCTGAGAACCGCTTCAGCCACACGACCACCACACCCCCTCACCAAGCCGCAAGCGCGGTGATTATTTTAAAACTGGCTTTTGACAGGAGCTGTGGACCCGCTATACCACAATGATGTTTTACTTTGTTTTGTACTCTTTTATTTCTGACCTTGCTTTATCCTGCTTTTTTTTTGACACCTGTGCCGTGGTGATTATTTTCCCTTTTTCGAGTAATAATTTCCATTTGTTTGCGTTCCTACGATCTTTACTTTTTTTTTTTTTTTTT
>JANRMT010049829.1:7166887-7313987 GCA_026402145.1 Polypterus bichir lapradei
TTTTTTTTTTTTTTTTTTAAAAAAAAAAAAAAAAGCCCGGTGCCTTTTTTACCTGGCGGCTCCCCTGCTTTCCCCATCTAGGCTTCTCAACAGGGGTGTCGCCCTTCCTGCAGCTGGCCTTCTCTTCATGCTGCTGTTGGTCGTTCGCCTGTCTGATCCCTGGCTCCGGTAGGCAGCACCGAACAGCGACCTGGGATTCCCCAACGACCAGGGCTCTCACGCTGGGGACACCATGTCCCAAGTCCTGACTCCCGCAGCCTTCTCGGCCTTACGCAGCCAGTCACCCACCTTCCGGTCACTCCCGCCCTTTATAATAAACTCTGCGGGAGCGACCACTACTGCTACTCCTTGGGTGTCGGCCTAACACCCAAGCTCCCTTCTCAGCTGCCACGAGCCTGCACTCGGTCGTTCTCCTGCACCGATTTTCTCTCTCTCTCTCTTCCCCCCCCACTGCTTCCTGCCTTCTCCTACAACCTCCCGTTCGTTCGTTTCTTTTTCCTCCTTTCCTTTAGCCGACTTGCGCTTATGTTTAACTAGAGAGCATGGCAGCTGTGGCAAATCAGCAGCCCCAGGAACATTCACGGATGTAGGCAGTCTGTCACCTGTGCACTTAGGTGAGAAACGCCCACATCACGAATCGCCCTGAGAACCGCTTCAGCCACACGACCACCACACCCCCTCACCAAGCCGCAAGCGCGGTGATTATTTTAAAACTGGCTTTTGACAGGAGCTGTGGACCCGCTATACCACAATGATGTTTTACTTTGTTTTGTACTCTTTTATTTCTGACCTTGCTTTATCCTGCTTTTTTTTTGACACCTGTGCCGTGGTGATTATTTTCCCTTTTTCGAGTAATAATTTCCATTTGTTTGCGTTCCTACGATCTTTACTTTTTTTTTTTTTTTTTACTTTAATTTTCCTACTTTTCATATTCTTTAACTTTCTCCACGTGTATCGCGACAACCACCAAATTTTTTTTTTTTTTTTTTTGGAGCCTTTCGAATTCCACTGCTTTCATAATCTCTAACCTGCTCTGCCTGTGTTTAGCGCCAACGTCCAGATTTTTTCAGTTCCACTTGTTCCAGGCTGATAATGACTTATCATTACTTTCATAATCTATAACCCATAGACATATATAGGTAGAAGCCGCATTCACTGTGTTGCCCAGTTGACACGATACATCAGCACATCCGCCATATTGCGAGTGGCAAAAGTGCCATTTAAACTAATACAGGTAGACATGGAAACCAGGTTTTCTGCTGAAAAAACAATAACGTTTAAAACAGTATAGTTTACATACAAAATATTTGGCTAATCGTTTAAATATAATTATTTATATCCATTTATACACTAATAATGGCAATTATGAAATAATAATTATTATTTTTGTTAAATAATTCCTCCCATATAAGTAACATTTCTCGGACTGCCTTCTTCCACCTCCGAAATATTTATAGACTTCTTCCTGTTCTTAAGCAACACAGTACTGAAGTATTGGTTAATGCTCTAGTCACCTCACGTATAGACTACTGTAATGCTATTCTATCTGGCATCCCACAAAAACTTATCAATCACTTACAACTTCTTCAAAATTCTGCTGCCAGGATAATAACCTGCAGTTCTAAATCCATTGAACATATTACACCTATTCTCTCTCAGCTTTACTGTTCACTACTGAATACAATACAAAATACCGCTCTTAACATTTAAAGCTCTCCAGTCTTGCTCCCCACTACCTCACTGATCTCCTACAGACTTACATTCCCTCTCGCTCACTCAGATCCTGTAATTTTGAGAGTATTCAGTCTGGCAATATAGTACAGCCTTAGTTTGTGGAAGACAGACCCAACTAAAGACATGAGCATAAAATGATGGTAGTCAATTTCAAACTGTGTTTCCTCAATGTGCTCCCTGAGAAAAAACACATCTGAACCAATCTCGGCCAGCACAAACTGATTGATCAATGATACACTGACAGCTTGCCCTAATGTCGACTGTCTGATAACACGCTCAACTACTTTAACCACCTTGACTGTACCCTCCGAAGGAATCATCAAACCTTCTTTGATTTTTAAATGTGAGCAAGTGATGGCTTTGATCATATGATGCCGGTACAGCATATGTTACCAAACTAGTACGGCACACATCACAGGACAGCTTTCTCGATATCCCGTCTAAGGGCTACCTCCCACTGCTTTCTGAGGTGGATTTCTTTGGGAAACCTTCAAAGTTTGAGAAATGTTAACGGCTAACAACAGTCTACATAGTGACTAAATATATTTAGCCAAAACGTTGTTTGGAGGCTCACTTGAGCACATAAATCCATAGGTTTGCTAGCTTAGCCTGGCGTAGCTAAAGCTAAGATTATAAAACAGGATTTTCTAATGGCCAAATATAACCAAAACTATTGTTCAGCCTTACCTATGAAGTGTAATTCCCCCGGGACCTGGTTTGGAGCATACAGCGGTTTGTACAATCCCAAGCAGCAAATGCTTGAGGCATCTTTATTCATTACTTCAGTCCACAGCAGTGCCACTCGCAATATGGCGGCGACGTAGACGTATGATGCTTCTGGTCATGCGGCGTCCAGTAATTCTATGTCTGTTCTCTAACCTGCTCCGCATGTGTATAGCGCAAACGTCCCTATTGGACATGCTTTTTTTTTTTTTTTTCAAATCCAGTTGTTCCGGGCTGATGATTTACTTTCCTTATTTTCTGAACTTGCACCTAGATTATTCTTTTTCTTTTTTGTCTCTTCAACGCTTGTGAGTCTCTTTTCTCCGCACTGCTTTCTTCTTCGCTTTGTCATCTACGTTTCATTTAGAACATATTGTCCTTATATGCTTTATATGCGCTGAGAGCCCTGGATCTGTGTGTGCTCAAAGCCAAAATACGACTGAGTGTGTTTGCTGGCTGACTGTGCTCTTATTTGGTTGTAAGTAGGACGTGTCTTTCAAGAATCTCATGTCATCGCGAGATGGTCCTGGGTCAGTCTCTTAACACGAAGTCTCATGTTTAAGGTCCCCGCATGACGCTCCATGGCCAATCTCTCTAGTCTCGTGGGTCTTTTAAATGTCTTCCGTGATCTTAACGTGAAAATTGCATATCGCCGCCCTGCTGTTTCTCTCCAGGATTTTTTTATAATATAGAGATAAACTGCTCTTTAGGAAAACCTGAACTATGCCAGACTCCTCAAAGGTAGTATTTCATTTTGTGAATACATGGGTCTCCAGCAATCGCTCTATATAAAATTATTTCTTTCTTAGAACAGGTATAAATCAGCATTGAAAATGTGCCGGGGTTTGGACTAAGAGTGGGGAGTCTACCAAAGGCATATTGTGTTTACCTGCTAAAAGTGTTTATGTTCACAGTTTTTATAGTAAATGATACAAAGAATAGATACAGGCTGTGATGGAACAAGTATTTACCTAAAATGAAGAAACTCTCAGTAATGAAAGCAGTTAGGAATGGTTAATCCAGTGGCAGCCTTGGTCATGTAACTGACTCGCTAAACTGACCGCTTATAATAATTACCAATGTACATTGTTAGCCCAACAGAGCAGAATACATTTAAGAATTTTCCAGTGTAAATGCATATTGTTTTGACTTTTGCTGTTTTCCTGCTAAATAGAAGAAAGGAGTGACTCCAGTCTAAAGGGGGCATTGGGCAAGAGCTGCTCAGTATGACCGTGCCTTATATATTTAGAAAGACAATAAAAATATTATTTTAAAGCAGGTCATGAAAGTGTGTAGTATCCATTTCTCAGTGTTTAATTTGCTATCTTATTTTTTTTATGGTAACTTATTTATGGTTTGATTTTTAAAGGAAGAATAAAAATGTAATTGCCACAGATGAGACTTGCTTCTTTCCATTTCATTGTTATGGGTAGACTTTGTCATCATCGGAAGTTTAATGAACATTTTCCTCCACTATCCAGAGCATTCGTTTGGGTGAGGCCCATGCTTTTCATGTAATCCATCACCACTTATATCTATGTCGTTTTCAACCTCCCTTTCTGTCACTTCTCCTCCGTCATGGTACACCTTTTTAGTTAGTCATTCTCTGCCTTTCATCCCATATGCCCAAACAGCCTTCATTTCTCAAACTTTTTTTTTCTGTGGAATATTCATCTTTCTCTCGCTGTTGTGGTACTCCACAGATCCACTTGATCATACTCCTCTCTGTTCTTTGTATGTTTGTGTCATATTTTACCTTTATTGGCCACATCTCGCTCCCATGCTGAATACTACTACAGTTTTCATAAACTTTTCCCCTCAATACCAGAGGGGCTTGTTTATAAGTCAAATTGGAGGATAACGCCATGAATTTCTCCTTTGCACCTCTCACTTTTATTCCCATGAACTTGTCTTGACCTTTGTGTGAACTCAACATCTCCGCTAAGTAGCTGAGCTCCCCTATTTTCTCCAAATCAATTTACAATGTCTAAATTTGCAGCTACTATATTAATATCTTAAACCCATCATGTACATTTTCTACTAACAAAGGTTTTGCTTGCCACCTTCAGAGTAACTTTCACACCAGTAGACCTCTTGTGTACCTCTTCCGCATCTCTAGCCTCTTTGCCTCCAACCAGCAACTTACTGTTGTCTGTATTTAATTACCTTGAGGTTTTTCAGTTTATAACTTTTTTTATTTCAGTATTCTTTGTCTTTCACCATGAATATAAGATGTTTGCCACACATGTACTCTAATTGCAGCCCTTCATGCAATTCTCTGCTTGCCACTTTCCACACTATCACAAAAAGCGGCAGGTACAGAACAGTTCTCTGGTGCAGCTTTACCTTCAGTTCATACCTTACACTGACTCAGTCTGCTGTTCATGCTTCCCTATACATTTATCACTACAGTCACCTAACTGTTTGTCCACACCTAACATTTCTTATTGACCACATCAACACCTCCAGATCTACATGCACAGCTTCTTCGTCATAATCGGATACTTTGTTTGCATTTGCCTGACAATCAAGATCATATTCATTGTTACTGTCCAAGACATGTAGCATTTATACTGATCTCTGGATATTTTCTATCTCAACCACCCTCCTTGCTTGCTCTAAAATTTTTAAATGCCCATCATTTAATATGACCCAAACTCCAAAGAAATGCCATTTTCTGTGTGGACTGGAGTAAGTTTACCTTGTTTTCCTCACTCACACAGTCATGTTGTATAGGCTTGTCAGCCATTGTTGTTTCACAATAAACATTGTTCCATTTGCTTTCCTCATTTAATAGTTGCTCCATCTGCTTCTTTCAGGTACCCTTGTTTCCTTTGCTATCAATAACTGTGTTCTGTTCTGCATTTTTAAGGCAATGCTGAAAAACTGTACTTTTTTTTTTTCTCCCTGTATTTCTGAATCCTGAAGATCTTCCTTTGCTTTTTTAAAAAAAAAAAAAAAAAAAATCCACTTCTCCTTTCATTAAATACTTAGTAGGCCTGTATTCTGATTTGTATTAGACTTTTATTGCTGTACCAGAACATTTCTGATGTTTAGAAAAGTCCTTTGCTGCTTCAGAGAGAGGACTGATATAGCACATTGCCGCACCCACCACATGACAAACCAACTCAGGATCCAAATTAGGACCCGAGTGTAGCCATGCAGTGGGTGACACCTCAGGACCACACCAGTTCAGAAGGAGTGGAACAGTGTGAGGTTTTTCTGCCACCAATCCCCAGGTTTTTCCCTGCAGGTTGGAGGGACTACATGCAGGGCTGGATGCAGATTAATGTCATACCCAGGATGAAGCAATTGCAGGATAAGGACGGCCCAGCGGAGTAGAGTCACTTTTGGGGTTTTACGGGATTTGAACTGGCAACCTTCCCAGCCTCGGAGCCACCACTCTGCTTCTTCAGGACTCAAAAAATGTTTCCATCTTGCAAGAGTTAAAGCCTTGCTGCGCACAGCGCTGAGAATTTTACACTGCTTGACCTTGACGTCTTTATTGGAAGCTCTGCAAAGTCCTAGTAAGTAGTCAACCATTTCTAGAATTTCTGCAATCTGCTTGATGGAGCAGTTACTAACCCCGGAACATCTTCATAGAGAATCTTGTTTCCCTAATGTTGAGGGATAGTTCTAAACAGCTTAACAAAAGGATCTAAATAATCTTAAATTCTTCTGCAAAGTGTACGGAAATAGCACATCTCTTTTATGTACTGGAGGTTAATGATAATCTTCAAAAGCCAATATCACATTACACTACTTCTAGTCGGAGGGGATGTTGGACTTTACTACAACAACAACCACTGCTGATCTTTTCGCCTAAGGGTCACAGGGTATTTCAAATTACATGACTATGTGACTTTCTAGCATAGCTTCACAAGTATTATGAGCTCGCCCCTTTTTCTGACAGGAAATAACTTGCTACCTGACGGGGCCGATGCCCATGTAGAAAGCTTTACTAGTATGGCGAATTCAGCTGTGTTACATGAAATGTCAGACAGATGAGTCTCTCTTCTGTTTGTCACATCCAAAAAACCTGTTTCTTATTCTTTGTAACTACATTTATATTGTACTTCTGGGTGAGTACTCATTGTTTGCCTGCACTCGTGTACACAAGCCTGGCCGTAAGACAACTTCAATCCTGTGTGATTCTGTTGGAGTGAGTCACAGACAGGTTAGACTGAGGTACTGGGTATGGCAAACTACATGATTAATGGTCATGGGACTTTTTACTGGCTAATATCATGCAAATGAAGCCTGTGACTGAAAGTTGTCTGCCTTTAGTCGGTTTTGTCATAGCCCTGAGGTAGTGTAGGTTAAACAGCTATTTGTCAAACTGCTATATGCGATCTTGAAGCCTGAAGGAGTATGAATAGAAATCTGAAGAAAAATAATGGCAAGGTAACATGTAATGGCAGAACCCTGTTTGGCCCCTGTGAATTTTGAAGGAACCAATTTTGGGGTGAATAAAACATTTGCCTTATTCTATGTTCATACTCTGTATCCTAAAGAATTACTAGTTTCTGGACTTTGCAGTTGAAAGTTTGCAAAAATTAGGACATATAGATAAGTTCTCAATGTCCAACTCAAAAAAGGTGTGCTTACATCTTAGTGCTTTGAAGTCAAAGCATTTTTTTCATGAGATCCATTTAACTAGTAAGGATCATTATGGGTTGAAAGGATATTAAGTGGGCCAAGTATTTCACTCTAGTTTTAAGGAATACTGTAAGAATTTATGCATAAGTAAAGCTCGTGCCAGTAACTTCTTTGATAAGAAATACCATGGCTTTATGCACTGTATGTAAAGGAGCTAGATTAAGACTCTAAGAAAATGCAACATCTTATACGTTCCTTACAAAGTAGAAAAGACATAGGTTCAAAAGTCTTTTTAGTAACACTTTATAGAAAGCTATCGGTTAAATTATTCACATTAATTCTAGCTGTGGTTTAAGGAAGCTAGAGAAAATGATCTATTAGCAAAAATATACAACAGACCTCAATTGTTTATTCCAAAAAGCAGTAAAAACCTGTTAAGAGTGTGTATCCTACAGACCAGTCACCCCTCCTGAGCAACAAGTTAAAGATCCTATCGGATATGTTAGAGGAAGAAATAGTGAAAGTACAGGTTCCCCTGTTATTCCTATGAAACCTTTCATAATGGTATGTGTGAACTCTCAAAGTAGGTGATACCTGTACTTTATTCTATAATATCACAACATCAAATATGTAACCTTTTAAACCTTCAGTTGTTTAGTGTAATATAAATGTGTACCTCTACAGTATCTGAGCTCCCAGAAGTCTCTCTATCTCTGCACTCAAAAATGATTTTGACATAGTTCAGTGGGGATTGCTGTTAACTCTACCACATAAATTTGGGGTCTGACCCAACAAATAAGTATGAATTTCAATTATTATACTTTAGCTGAGAAACCTCTCTTCATATAAACTAGCATAAATTGTGATTATTTCCCTCTAGAATATGAAACCAAATAGGATTTTCCACTAACACCAATACATTTTGCTATCTCTTATGTTAAAATCACTTGAGTGTTAGAATTTGTTTTTGTTCTCATAATGCTACAATGATTAAAGAGATGGTAACAACTCGCTCTACTTATTACATATCAAACTCCCAGACCCAAAAAGAGTCTGAGTTAATTTGCTTGGAGTAGGTCCGTACCAAAACATAACACCAAACGTTCCTGCCAATAAAGAGAGGCTGCTACAAGCTGAATGAAATATAATAAATAGATGGCTAGTGTATATAGTTAAGTGAGGAAAAAATAAACTCCTACTGTAAAGAAGAGCCAAAAGAACAGGCATATATAAATAAGCAAAACATCAAATCCAAGTTTACTGTACACATCAAGCATTGACACTCTCCGTCTGCAAGCGTTTTCTCATCATATGTAATAGTTTACAGATTTTATTTCAATAAAATACAGCATATTGTAGAACATATTAATATTTTTAAAATCTGAAACATGATAATGTGATCCAGATGTTGGAATAATGTTCTTTGTGCAAAGGTTTGTTTGAAAGCTACCTCTGTTTATGAAACATACTGCACATTGTCGGATAAAGAGCCCTCTTATGGTGTTGGGTTCTGTAAATTGTACTATAAAATACATATTCACCAAGTGGAGTGGGTTCATAGGTCTTTACAGGAGAGCAAAGAATTAAAAGCTATATTTCCTGCAAATTGGCTTTTTTCCCCCCCAACATCCCTCTTCAATCACAGACTTTATTTTAATGAGGTAGGGATGGAGAGCATCATAACTTTTATAATTTAAGTTAATGTTATTTAAAAACAGGAAGTTTTATTGTGCATTTTCCATTCACACTCTTTATTGCAGCTCATCAAGTATAGTGAAGAAAACTGAGCAGAAACAGAAAAGAAAGCTTCTAGGTTAAGTTCACATATCCTTCCATCCATTATCCAACCCGCTATATCCTAACTACAGGGTCACGGGGGGGTCTGCTGGAGCCAATCCCAGCCAACATAGGGTGCAAGGCAGGAAACAAACCCCGAGCAGGGTGCCAGCCCACCGCAGTGAGTTCACATATACAACAAGTAAATATTTGAAAACATTTTAGAATTGAAGCTTATAGTTTCTTTCATATTTAATAGTACTATACTTTAAACTATATGATCCATTATGGTGAAACTAATGTCATTTAATAACTGCTCTTGTATTAGTTGAACACTGTTTATCTTGCACAATCAAAGCAACATGGTGCTGCAAACATGCAGCTATTACTCAACCTAAGCTAAGATCTTAACAAAATCTACTTTTGCTCTTCATAACAATTGCAAAACATTAGTAGACGGGTTATCTGTCATTGTGCAGTGTACCATATTATTTTGTTGGTATAATTACTTAATATGAAGGATTCACAATTCCTTTACTAAATATGTAATATCAATGGAAATGTCTCAGTTAAGCCACCTCTAACCACTCCAAAGTTAAGCTTTGTTAGTAGGATACAGAGTTTACTGATGCTTTGTAAGTGTTGAGAAGTGTTTAAGGTCTTTACAGAATAGTAACTGAGTAACAGATACATTTTTGCAGTATGTAAGCTAAAATGTATGTTTTTTTTTTTTTTTTAAAAAATGATTTAACATACAATTTGCATTTGTTGTTGACTAGTATTACTTATAAGAATGAAGCGTTTGTAATTGGGTATCTCACTTCTTTCACTGTTTCTCCTTTTTACCCCCACTTTATTACAACTAGAATTTTTACTCTTTGGAGTTTTAGGCTGTTGGAGTGATTGATGGAACCCAGTGAAAAGATGAATGGTGTCCAGTATTTGGTTGGCTCTGCAAATCCTAGACATAAGCCTGTTTTACTTGTGTGTTAAAGATTATTACAGGATTTGTTTAGTACTATCTTATCTGTTGTTCCTTTTTTTTTTTTTTTTCTCTCTGTTTACACAGCATGGGTGCAACAATTCCTCCAATGAAGAGCAGCAGTGCAGAGCCTGAATCTCCGAAGGTAACATTTTACTAATGGACTATTTTATTTCATTTGATTGTCATCTGATTTTAGCCAGGCACATATGAGGGGAAACCCAAAAAATTCCTGGAACTGTTCAATAGCACAGGGGTGGGATATACAGGTGCTGGTCATAAAATTAGAATATCATGACAAAGTTGATTTATTTCAGTAATTCCATTCAAAAAGTGAAACTTGTATATTAGATTCATTCATTACACACAGACTGATGTATTTCAAATGTTTATTTCTTTTAATTTTGATGATTATAACTGACAACTGATGAAAGTCCCAAATTCAGTATCTCTGAAAATTAGAGTATCAATTAAGACCAATGCAAAAAAAGGACTTTTAGAAATGCTGGCCAACTGAAAGGTATGAACATGAAAAGTATGAGCATGTACAGCACTCAATATTTAGTTGGGGCTCCTATGGCCTGGATTACTGCAGCAGTGCGGCGTGGCATGGAGTCGATCAGTCTGTGGCACTGCTCAGGTGTTATGAGAGCCCATGTTTCTCTGATAGTGGCCTTCAGCTCTTCTGAATTGTTGGGTCTGGCGTATTGCATCTTCCACAGTACCCCATAGATTTTCTATGGGGTTAAAGTCAGGTGAGTTTGCTGGCCAATCAAGAACAGGGATACCATGGTCCTTAAACCAGGTACTGGTAGCTTTGGCACTGTGTGCAGGTGCCAGGTCCTGTTGGAAAATGAAATCTGCATCTCCATAAAGTTTGTCAAGCAGCAGGAAGCATGAATTGCTCTAAAACTTCCTGGTAGACGGCTGCGTTGACCTTGGACCTCAGAAAACACAATGGACCAACACCAGCAGATGACATGGCACCCCAAACCATCACTGACTGTGGAAACTTTACACTGGACCTCAAGCAACATAGATTCTGTGCCTCTCCTCTCTTCTTCCAGACTCTGGGACCTTGATTTCCAAAGGAAATGCAAAATTTACTTTCATCAGAGAACATAACTTTGGACCACTCAGCAGCAGTCCAGTCCTTTTTGTCTTTAGCCTAGGCGGGACGCTTCTGATGCTGTCTCTTGTTCAAAAGTGGCTTCACAAAAGGAATTCGACAGCTGAAACCCATGTCTTGCATATGTCTGTGCGTGGTGGTTCTTGAAGCACTGTTTCCAGCTGCAGTCCACGCTTTGTGAATCTCCCCTACAGTTTTGAATGGGTTTTGCTTCACAATCCTCTCCAGGGTGCGGTTATCCCTATTGCTTGTACACTTTCTTTCTACCACATCTTGTCCTTCCCTTCGCCTCTCTATTAATGTGCTTGGACACGGAGCTCTGTGAACAGCCAGCCTCTTTAGCAATGACCTTTTGTGTCTTGCCCTCCTTGTGCAAGGTGTCAATGGTCGTCTTTTGGACAACTGTCAAGTCAGCAGTCTTCCCCATGATTGTGTAGCCTACAGAACTAGACTGAGAGACCATTTAAAGGCTTTTGCAGGTGTTTTGAGTTAATTAGCTTATTAGAGTGTGGCACCAGGTGTCTTCAATATTGAACCTTTTCACAATATTCTAATTTTCCAAGATACTGAATTTGGGACTTTCATTAGTTGTCAGTTATAATCATCAAAATTAAAAGAAATAAACATTTGAAATACATCAGTCCGTGTGTAATGAATGAATCTAATCTACAAGTTTCACTTTTTGAATGGAATTGCTGAAATCAACTTTGTCATGATATTCTAATTTTATGACCAGCACCTGTAGTTGTTGAACATGCAGTTATGTTTTAGATGTCTAAAAGTCCATTCTTAATCAGTCTACAAAGCAGTATCTTGTTGTTAGTGTATTTCTGCTGTTTATTCTTCAATTGTGCAGGCGACTTCTGCATTTTTTTTTTTCCCTCCTCCTCCAACTCACCAGAGATAATGATGACTGACACTGACATACTTGATCATCAAGAGTTTCTTCCCTGTGATCAGACTGTTAACCAGTTATGTTGCACTGAAGTGCTGAGATGTCTAAAGGAAAGCATTGGGGACTGCATTTCTGCATCCTGACAGCGCACCTACATTTACTGCGCTGTCAGTCGTAGAGTTTTTGATCAGAAGCAATTTGGTTGTTGCTTTGCACTACCCATATTCACCTGATCTTGCTCCCTGTGACTTCTTGTTCTTCCTGAAATTTTAAAATTGAGAAGGAAGAGAAGATTTGCTATCATGGAAGAAATCAGAAATAAAATGATGTGGCTGTGGTAACAAAAGATCAGTACAAGAAATGTCCCAGCGCTTTTCACATTCCTGTTAACAAGTGTGCTGCATCTCAAAGAATGTATTTTGAAGGTGGCTAAAAGGGAATTTCTGAAAGTTTTATAAGAGAGGTTGCGTGGTTTTCGCCTTGTACCTTGAGACTAGAGAATTCTTTTATACCTTTGATTACTTCCAGCCTTGAGAAAGATATATTATGTTTTTCTCTGCTATAGAAAGAGGCTCCATCACACCCAGCGCCTGAACCTGAGCATGAGCCTGAACCCAAAGTGGAAAATGAAAGTGAGGAGAGTGAAGTAGGTGAGTTTCAAACTGGCTTTTTCTTTAAGTGTGAATATAGCTTTCAGCAGTGCATTTCTTTAAAGCAGTGTTTTATTTCCTCTGTTTTTTTTCCCCAGAAATTGACAATGAGGGTGTAATAGAGCCTGATTTAGATGATCCTCAAGAAATGGGTGATTTTGAAAATCTGGAGGTGAGACTATGAATATGTTAAGTTCTTTATGCTGCCTCTGTATCCCTCCACTCATGTATCCTTTGTTAATAAAAAATATTTTGCTGTCTTTATGTATTTTTTTTCCTCCACTGCTTGCTATGAGGTGTTTTAACCTTATACTGCGGTCTCCTTGTCACTCTGTTCATCTAACATCTACCTTCAAATTTATTTTAATTGTAGATATCTGAGGAGATGATGGACCAAGCTAATGAGAAGAAGATGGAAGCAATCAATGCAATGAGTGAAGGTAAGTTTAAACATTTGCTGTTTTCTAACCGCAGTCATTAGGAGATTGAGAATGCAGTTTATTTCAGTATATTTTGGATTCTATCAGAGGCTCAGGCCAGCTGTGAATTGTTCTGTATAAAATAATCTTTGCATATTCGTACCTAAAAGGTAATTGAAACTAGTTACTAAAAAAAAATGCCTCAGTTTACAAATGAATCTAGCAGTACGTCTTGGGGTCGCAGTATGTACACCTCTCCAGAATAATCAGATGTACCTGAATGAGTTTTAATTGAAATTTAACAGGGGGTAATTTTGGCTCCTATCTAATTTAATATTATTATTATTATTAGGAGAATTGATATGCTTATCATGTAAACCACTGTAAACATTTTAAACTTTATTCTCAACAGGTGAACTTCAGAAAGCACTGGACCTTTTTAGTGAAGCTATCAAGTTAAACCCAAGGCTGGCCATACTTTATGCAAAGAGAGCCAGGTATAAAACCTTCAAATTCTGTTTTAAGATATTACGGCCATTCATAATTCGGTCAATGGTTCTGCACTTGCCAGACTACTGCTTCAACTATATGTCGCTCTATTATTAAAAAAAAAAAAAAAAAAAAAAATTTTGGAAGGAGACGACATGTGATTGTTTCAGAGACACTTTCCCGTCCCGCAAGACAAGAGTTTGTGCAAAGAGATTTGGAAAAGTCCTGCATGGTTATGTCGGACACATTTTTTGTAGAGAGAAAAACGATACTCGCTCACGGGCAGTTATACGTTGCGTTGTCCCAATGTAATTCCAAACACGGAGTAAAAATTCAATACGATATTGATGAAAATCGAAAAGAGATTGAATATATGGACATAGGTGATTATGACAGAAGTGCGCTGTAGCAGCTGAGCGAGCAAAGAGGAGGTTAAAAAAAAAAAAAATGTCGTTATTGAGAAATGCTCGAACTTGCTGGTGCCAGACTGAAGGGAGCCATCTTCTGGTGACAGTCAGAAACTCTGACTCCCTCTTTCAATAGGTATGCAATTGGTTACCAGGAGCCTCACAGTGGTAAAAATAGGGCACTTTGAAATCGGGTGAATCTGTTTGAATCGCCCTGTATTGTGAGCTTGCCATTTTTTTCTGACAGCCAAATGTGCTGCCTGACAGACCCAGTGCTGTGAATACTTTAAGGGTGTGCATGAGTTCCATAACAATCGCAGACTTTTCTGTTCTGGTACATAAAATATGAGATATCAGATACATGAGTCTCTTTTCCGTTTGAGATCCAGAACACCAGCATTCCTTTTTCCTCATAGCTGCATTTGTATGTGTTGTGCTTTCAGCTGGGCATGTCAGACTACAGGACCAGAGGTTAAAGGAGTGCACATCCTACTCACTAAGATTTTGTAAAAATGCCGTCTGCAACTAAAAATTGCTGGAGAAGTCATGTAATGTGATAGGGCCTTTGCATGTGTTTTTTTTTTTTTTTTTTTTTTTTAAAAAAAAAATTTTTTTATACTTTTTTTTATTGAGATAAGATGAAGTCAGCTATTGAAATATTTTTCCTTAGGTATTCTACAGTTTACTTAAGTGGAATATAGTTGAGTGCTCATTTTCCCATGCATGGCCTAATCATGTGATTCAAAACCTACTATTATGCGTTTCCTAGAGTAAATGCAATTGGTACTTCTTCACAGATTTTTATTTTTCTCGAAACATTAGTGTGTACATCAGAATGCAGAAACCTAATGCAGCTATTCGAGATTGTGACAGAGCCATCAGCATCAATCCTGACTCTGCTCAGCCATATAAATGGAGAGGTAAAGCACACAGGTGAGAGTTTAGTTGTCTCTTATGTTTCAGTGACACACAAAACATTATATAGAAAAAAATTGTTTGGCTGGAAGAAATGGCTTTCTTGTAGTGTATGATGAGATTTGATTTGTTACACAGGCTGCTTGGCCACTGGGAAGAAGCTGCCAAAGACTTGGCCACAGCTTGTAAACTGGACTATGATGACGATGCCAGTGCCTTGCTGAAGGAGGTCCAACCTAGGGTGAGCACGTTTCAATATTGAATACTTTCCTAGTAAAATGCAAAAATAAAATTAAGGTGGTTTTTTTTTTTTTTTTGGCTAAAAACTAGTCAATGATTCTAAACAGAAATTAACAAGCATAATGTGTGCTTGGTTTTTTTGTTTTTTTTTATAGTGAATTTTTTAATAAAAAATAGACAAATGCAGAAATTGTGCACAAATATTAGCAGCATTGTGACAGTGTGTGTATGTATACATGTATTATTGATTAATCCATTTTGGTTTTACATGAAAGCAACAACTATATTAAGTTAGATAGACAACACTTGTGGTTTCTATTGCTATCAGTTTCTTTAAAAATAAGCATGAAAACTGTGCAGTGTCAATGGGGATTAGTAACTGTTTTATCGTGTGGAAGTGTTCATAAAACATACTTTACCCTCTAAGGTTCTTTTTATATTGGTGGATACTTTAGTACTGGAAATGCCTGCATTGTTCTCCTTGATTTACATGTACACCACACAATACTTACCTGTTTGGACATTCAGTCATCACTCATTCTTGTCACAGGTGGCAGGGGAGTGTAGTAGTTGTAGGATCTAGGAGTTCTCATCTGTCAAGACAACTCTAGTTATCACTAAAATCATTTTCACTGAGCAGATATTTGAATTTTAAGGCCCCCTGTATTGGATGCATTTGCTGTTCAATGGTAATGGCCTGCTCCTCAAATTAGGTAATTATGTGGCTGCAGCTCAATGTCTATAACATGCATGGTCAAGAGGCTGCCTCGTGTCCGGTGATTGCTGAAATTGGCATTGGATATGTCAGTCAGAAAGTGGATAGTAGCCATGTTCATAAAAACTAAAGGATAGATGTGAACCTTTATCACAGTTTTAGGCTTCCTCATCTGATGGCTGATTGGTCATTTGAGTGTGGGATTTTTTTTTTTTTTTCTTTTTTCTCTCTCGGCTAATTCTATAAGTGAGAATCACAAAAGTAACCCCCCGCCCCTTGGCCTTGATTGCACCGCAGGCTTTTTCTGTTTTGTTAAGTTAAAACGGGCAAAAATATATAAAGAGTGTTTGAATTGAGTCATGGGATCGTGGGTATCCCATGTTTTCCTTTAAAGTCCCTTATGGTTTAAGTCATGTTCGCTATTAAGCAAACCAGCACTAATATTTCACAGTTGATCACTAATTAAACACTGAAGTATTGTGTGTGGTTTTTTTTTTTTTATCTTATTTCTCCTCCACCCAGTAGTGTATGATGTTCTTTTTGTAATTTGCACCCAGTTGGTACACAAAACCTTCAACTTTGCCAACTCTTCAATTTCTGGTAACACCAACTCTGACTCCTCTGTTTGTCATTAGACTTGTATACACTCATTGGCCACTTTATTAGGTACACCTTGCTAGTACCAGTTTGGAACCCCTCTTGCTTTCAGAACTGCCATAGATAGATAGATAAATACTTTATTAATCCCCAAGGGGAAATTCATATACTCCAGCAGCAGCATACTGATAAAAAAAACAATATTAAGTTAAAGAGTGATAAAAATGCAGGTAAATCGGACAATAGCTTTGTATAATGTTAACGTTTACCCCCCGGGTGGAACTGAAGAGTCGCATAGTGTGCGGTCTCCTCAGTCTGTCAGTAGAGCAGGACGGTGACAGCAGTCTCTCGCTGAAGCTGCTCCTCTGTCTGGAGATGATCCTGTTCAGTGAAAGCAGTGGATTCTTCATGATTGACAGGAGTCTGCTCAGCGCCCGTCACACTGCCACGGATGTCAAACTGTCCAGCTCCGTGCCTACAATAGAGCCTGCCTTCCTCACCAGTTTGTCCAGGCATGAGGCATCCCTCTTCTTTATGCTGCCTCCCCAGCACACCACTACGTAGAAGAGGGCGCTCACCACAATCGTCTGATAGAACAGCTTCAGCGTCTTATTGAAGGATGCCAGCCTTCTAAGGAAGTATAGTCGTCTCTGTCCTCTCTTCGTGGCGTAGATTTAACAAAGTGTTGGAAGCATTCCTCTCAAAGTTTGGTCCACATTAACAGGATAGCATCACACAGTTGTAGCAGATTTGTTGGCTGAACATCCATGATGTGAAGATGCTCTATTAGATTGGATTCTGGTGACTATGGAGGCCATTTAAGTTCAGTGAACTCATTGTTATTTTCAAGAAATCAGTTACAAATGATTTGAGCTTTGTGACGTGACGCTTTATCCTGCTGAAAGGAGCCATCAGAAGATGAGTACACTGTGGTCATAAAGAGATGGACATGGTCAGCAACAATACTCTGGTAGGCTGTGGCATTGAAATGATGCTCAGTTGGGACTAAGGGGCCCAAAGTGTGCCAAGAAAATATCCCCCATTGCATTATGCCAGCACCAGCAGCCTGAACTGTTAGAAGGCAGAATGGATCCCTGCTTTCATGTTGTTAACCCCAAATTCTGACACTATTCTCCAAATGTTGCAGCAGAAATAGAGACCCATCAGACGAGACATTTTTCCAATATTCTTTTGACCAATTTTGGTGAGCTTTGGTGAATTGTAGACTCAGATGCCTGTTCTTAGCTGACAGGAGTAGCGCCTGGTGTGGTAGCCCATCTGTTTCAAGGTTTAATGTGGTGTGCATTCAGAGATGCTCTTCTGCATACCTCAGTTGTATCGAGTGCTTATTTGAGTTACTGTTGTCTTCCTATCGGATTGAATCAGTCTGGCCATTCTCCTCTGGCATCAACCAGGCATTTTCGCCCAGAGGAGTGCTGCTCACTGAATATTTCCCTTTTTTGGACCATTCTCTGTAAACCCTAGAGATGGTTGTATGTGAAAATCCCAGTAGATCAGCAGTTTCTGAAATACTCAGCCCAGGCCATCCTCGGACCAGCCTTTCTAGTACCAACAACCATGCCACATTCAAAGTCACTTCAATCACCTTTCTTTTCCATTCTGATGCTCGGTTTGAACTTCAGAAAGTCATCTTGACATGGTCTAAATGCTACAATGCATTGAGCTGCTGCCATGTGATTGGCTGATTTAAATATTTGTGTTAACAAGCATCTGAACAGGTGTACCTAATAAAGTGGCCAGTGAGTGTATTTACTGTGTTGATTGAAAGTACACAATATATAAGATGTGTGTTATCACTGCCAGCGTAAATCATGAGGCTACTTTTTAGCACTCTTAACATGGTAAAGTTCAGATTTAAAGGCGGTAGATATGCTGTGACTTAAAAACACCGAGTAACCTTTAAACGTAAGACTAAATTTACAAAATGAAAAAATAAGCTGTTTCTTTATCAAAAGTAGTTTAATCGGTAGAAATGAAATTGGAAATCTTAACTCATATTACAATTAACATCTAGTCCAAGTCTTAAGTCGGTACGTTTTTAACAGCTCTGCCTCCAGTAACCCAATAATTGATTCCGACTCCCACAGGTGTCTTACCTAATATATTTCCAAAGATGTCATAGCTTTTTTTGTGTAACTCTGTGATCGAAGGAGCATTAGTCTCTCTGGTGAGAACTGTCAACTCTCACCGCATTATGATTGATTAAGAGTGTTAAGATTTTCATATTTAAAGAGGAGAACACAACCTATTGATGTGACTCTTACAAGAATTAAACGAAGGATTAATCATAACTTAGCACCTTTTGTAATTGAAGGCTCATTCATTTTACGTGCTATTTCTTGTTTCAGGCTCAGAAAATAGTTGAACACCGAAGGAAGTACGAGAGGAAGCGGGAAGAAAAGGAAATCCGTGAGAGAATGGATCGTGTGAAAAAGGCACGAGAAGAGCATGAGAGAGCACAGAGGGTCTGTATCTCAAGTGTTGTTGGTCTAAATATGTTTGGAGGTCTCTCGTTCAGAGTTCATGGTTTGAGAGTTGTCGCAGAAATTTACTTTTTTTTTTAAATAGTTGAGATCATCATTCAAATATTTCCAAGATAACTGTCCTTTATTATAATAAGCTTGAAGGAGCACCGCATGGATCTGTTCTCTATGCCAGAATGTTTAAGGTTGATAGAGAGCTTTCAATTAATAAATTGATCATTTGCATAACACCGTTAAATACATTAGCTTGCACTAATCAACATATAAATACATAGAGTGTGAGTTATGGATGGTAGATCTAAAGGTCCTACAATAGTTTGATCAAAAGTCTTTGACAAAAATTCTTGTTGTTAAAACGGAGCTTCCTATATATAATACCACAGTTTAAAGGTTTAAATGCCATATGATGATCTCATTTCCATGGTGAGCGTGCAGGAAGTGATTAGTACAAAGGAATCTTGGTTACACAGAATGGTATACTTGGAAAAACAGGTTTCTTCAACAGTTTTTTGTTTTTATTTATTTATTTTTTTTAAATATATTTAAGGAGGAAGAGGAAAGACGGCAAGCAAGTGGTGCGCATGGAGGAGGATTCCCAGGTAAAGTTCCATCCATGTCACTTACATATGACCTTTTAATTATTTGGAGTTAGAACCATTAGTCAGTTGTGGATGCTCATGTTCTTGCTGTAGGTTGGATTAATTTTATTTCAGTTGTTGGTTTTGGACCCTAAGGGTATACAAAAACTGCACAGTGAAGACCGTGGAAACACATTTGTTATGTCTAGTTGATGGTAGAAAGATGCATCTCTGGAGAGTTGCGATGAGCAAATTCCACTGAATTTGCTTTATGAAATGTTTGGGAACTCCACCAAATTTGACGAAATGCATTGAAGTCAGTGGGAAAGGAAGAAATACTAGTTTTAAGTGGATTACAATGGACCAGTGGTCTTTTAAGCGTCCATTAAGTTTAAGGACCTGTCTGACAACTGTGCTGGATTGATTGTGTCCAAATATGTGACCCGAGTTGTGAGGCAGCAGTGCAAACAACTGTGCCACCCTGAATCAAATAACAAAAGATGACGGACGGAACGAAACCCACAAACACAATACAGCAAATGGCCACAGACTAGCAATACATAAAATATGTATACTGTATATAAAATACCATTGCACTCCTTAGAATCTAATCTTCAGATCACTAATTTGGCCTGCCATGACCTGGATAGTATGAACTGATCCTGAAGGCACAAGCAGAACAGAGTCAAAACAAACCATAAACCCTGTGAAATAATAAGAGACTTGCAGTGCATCCGGAAAGTATTCACAGTGCATCACTTTTTCTACTGTATTTTATGTTACAGCCTTATTCCAAAATGGATTAAATTCATTTTTTTTCCTCAGAATTCTACACACAACACCACATAATCACAACGTGAAAAAAGTTTACTTGAGGTTTTTGCAAATTTATTAAAAATAAAAAAAACTGAGAAATCACATGTACATAAGTATTCACAGCCTTTGCTCAATACTTTGTCGATGCACCTTTGGCATTAATTACAGCCTCAAGTCTTTTTGAATATGATGCCACAAGCTTGGCACACCTATCCTTGGCCAGTTTAGCCCATTCCTCTTTGCAGCACCTCTCAAGCTTCATCAGGTTGGATGGGAAGCGTCGGTGCACAGCCATTTTAAGATCTGTCCAGAGATGTTCAATCGGATTCAAGTCTGGGCTCTGGCTGTGCCACTCAAGGACATTCACAGAGTTGTCCTGAAACCACCCCTTTGATATCTTGGCTGTGTGTTTAGGGTCGTCGTCCTGCTGAAAGATGAACCGTCACCCCAGTCTGAGGTCAAGAGCGCTTGACATCCAGGATGTCTCTCTACATTGCTGCAGTCATCTTTCCCTTTATCCTGACTAGTCTCCCAGTTACTGCCGCTGAAAAACATCCCCACAGCATGATGCTGCCACCACTATGCTTCACTGTAGGGATGGTATTGGCCCGCTGATGAGCGGTGCCTGGTTTCTTCCAAATGTGACCCCTGGCATTCACACCAAAGAGTTCAATCTTTGTCTCATCAGACCAGAAAATTTTGTTTCTCATGGTCTGAGAGTCCTTCAGGTGCCTTTTGGCAAACTCCAGGCAGAATAAACTCCTTTTACTAAGGAGTGGCTCCCGTCTGGCCACTCTACCATACAGGCCTGATTGGTGGATTGCTGCAGAGATGGTTGTCCTTCTGGAAGGTTCTCCTCTCTTCACAGAGGACCTCTGGAGCTCTGACAGAGTGACCATCGGGTTCTTGGTCACCTCCCTGACTAAGGCCCTTCTCCTCTGATTGCTCAGTTTAGATGACTGGCCAGCTCTAGGAAGAGTCCTGGTGGTTTCGAACTTCTTCCACTTACGGATGATGGAGGCCACTGTGCTCATTGGGACCTTCAAAGCCGCAGAAATTTTTCTGTACCCTTCCCCAGAGTTGTACCTCGAGACAGTCCTGTCACGGAGGTCTACAGACAATTCCTTTGACTTCATGCTTGGTTTGTGCTCTGACATGAACTGTCAACTGTGGGACCTTATATAGACAGGTGTGTGCCTTTCCAAATCATGTCCAATCAACTGAATTTACCACAGGTGGACTCCAATTAAGCTGCAGAAACATCTCAAGGATGATCGGGGAAACAGGATGCACCTGAGCTCAATTTTGAGCTTCGTGGCAAAGGCTGTGCATGTGATTTCTCAGTTTTTTTATTTTTAATAAATTTGCAAAAACCTCAAGTATTTCACTTTTTTTACGTTGTCATTATGGGGTGTGTTGTGTGTATAATTCTGAGGAAAAAAATGAACTTAATCCATTTTGGAATAAGGCTGTAACATAAAATGTGGTAAAAGTGATGCACTGTATTACTATTTTACAAAGTGTTTTCATATTTTTGTTGGAAGAAAATGAGTGAAAAGCATCTGCACAGGTAAATCAGGTGCAGCTGGCATGTCTTTGGTTTCAGATTGCATTGCACTTTTATTCTTCAATGAAAAAGACAGAAACGTCTTACAAGAACTAATTATCTTATTATTTTATGGGGTCTCATGTTTTCTGATGTTGGAAGGGGGTTTGGGTTTGTTTTCAGTAGGTGCCACATCACATGGATAATTGTGTAATCATTTGGCCTGTGCCCCCTTCCCTTATATGGGCTCAGTGTGTGGCTGCTGGGGCTCAAAGATTGATTTGTGCTGCTGTGTAACAGCACTGTTGAGTTTTGGAGTACCGAAGGTAATCTATTCATACCAACACACCCACAAAGCCTGTGACACAAGGGGTCAGTATTGTATACTAAAGGGGCCTGCATCTGTCATTCAGTACCCTGATGTCACATAACGAGGAGCATAACATGATTAATGCAGTAGTGAAGGCAGTATCTACAGTATAGTGAATCATGGGGTGGTGACATCATGCATACATAAAATGCACCCAATAGACATTTAAGTACAAGTTCTTCACATGGCTGCTACAGCTCCGTCATGTCGCACTGCATCGTGGGGAGTCTGTAGAAGTTAGTCTAAACCAGCCTCGTGGCAAATTTCCAGGAGTATATTTGCCATGAAAAATACTGTAGTGAATTTTGCTGACTTAACATTACTAGGCAATAGTGGGTGACCTAATATTTGGAAGTCATACAGCTGAAAATGAATTTTACTAGGATATGAGGAAAATGTAAGTTTTTTGAGTAGAGGTTGTAACTTCTTGGGGTCCTGTTAAAAATGCTGTAATTATATTTTCTCCCCAGGTGGTGCAGGTTTCCCAGGGGCTTCTCCTTTCAACATGCCAGGTCTTAATGAAATCTTCAGTGATCCAGAAGTACTAATGGCTATGAAGGTAGGCTTTTTTTGTTCTCCTCCTTCAATGACTTTAGAGGAATGGGGTTTGATTGTGGCTTTTCAGTCTGAGCAATAACTTTTTTTCTTTTTTTTTTAGGACCCTGAAGTAATGGCTGCCTTCCAGGATGTTGCACAGAACCCAGCAAATATTTCTAAATATCAAGGCAATCCCAAAATCATGAACCTCATGAACAAATTATCTGCTAAATTTGGGGGTGCACAACCTTAGGGCTATTTTTTGGGGATGTCAAGTAGGTAATATAATGAATAAAATTCCTATATTTTCTTTAATTCTTGATATAGTTCTTGGGCTAGGCCTTTTTTTTTGTTTTTAAAAGCAGCAAGCATACACATGTATTTACTTGCTTCCCCTCCTCTAATTAGTCTTTTACATCAGATGGCCAAAGACTTCTGCTGCTTTTGAAGAAAGAATGAATGGGTGGCCAGAAGTGTGCAAGACAGCTGAGTGTAATGAGGGAATATTTACATTTATCAAGAATGAAACTCATGAAAGTATGATCTAAATACCCGTCCACTTTGTAAGATGAGTGGCAATTTGACATTGATATTAAATTCTTATTCATAAAGTTGCTCAAAAATGCTGTTACTGGATAAATTGCTTTAACAAATAAAACATTTTCCCACTGACTTCTGCCTGTTTTTTTTTTTTTTTCTCTTCAGTTAGATCTAGGTTTATATACCATGGTGTGAAAATGTCACTTTTTTTTTTTTTAATTTTAGATTTTCACTGCTAACATATCTTAGGTTACACTAACATGCTAGTTGTGTAGTTAGCAAGTAGACAATACTTTGTCATCCTGAATTAGTGTACAGCAGTTAATACAACATTATTTTGGACA
Source organism: Polypterus bichir lapradei (assembly GCA_026402145.1). Lineage (NCBI taxonomy): Eukaryota > Metazoa > Chordata > Cladistia > Polypteriformes > Polypteridae > Polypterus > Polypterus bichir. Next base: position 7,190,393 of record JANRMT010049829.1, read on the forward strand.
TACACAGGAACTTATGACAGCATTCACCTTGTCATGACTTTTGGGGTCTAGTTTCAAAATCTGAAGCGTTAGTCATTAAGAATACGTAACACTTGGCTGTTTATTTTGAGATAAGTGAAACAGCATTTTAGACAACCTTATGAAGTATTCATGAATGGAGGGCCATATGTAACTAATTCAGTGTTGGGCTTCCCATTGTGCACTACAAGCCAGAATATTTTTTGTTGGGGTTTGACACTAGAATGAAATTTACCAAATAACAGTCTAACTCTACTAGATCCCAATGATAAAATCTGAAGCATGTCTGCTTATTTAACTATTTAAAGTGATTGAAAAAAATTTTAATCATGTTTCATAACAGCCCACTACAGCCAAAGTAAATTATTCCATCTAGATTTATATATGAAAATGGTTTAAGGAGTAAGGGAATTCTTTATTAAAATAAAAAGTTGTTTTTTTTTTTGTTAAATCAAAAAACATTTAAACACAATGGAATCCATATCTAATTAAATGCAATCTATTAGCAGTGAGTAACATTCATAAATAGGCTCTTCACATCTAGTGTCCATACCTGGTGGAAAAGGAAAAAAAACGTGTCACTTCTACAAACAGTGCTATTAAACACTTAGGTAACATTAAGTTCATGCATTGTTCAATATAGTGAAGTAAGAGATTTGCTTAAAAAAAAAATTTTTTTCCACGTTTAAAAGTTTTTTTTTTTTTTTGTTTTTTTTTTTTACTTACTTCTGAAATTCCCACTCCCGATTATCCAGAGGACAGACTTGTCGAGTCTTCAGCCAGCGGGAAATACAGTGAAAATGAAATGCATGCTAAATAGTAAGAAAAAAGCAAAGTAAAAATCAAAAGGATTCTGTATTTTTTTTGTTCTTTATTTCGCCTTGTATAATTTCTTGTATTAGGAATTTTTTAGTTTTCGCATACCCCTTGAGGTCAGAGAGCAGGGTCCACCATTGTACAGCACCCCTGGAGCAATTGAAAGTTAAGGGCCTTGTTCAAGAGCCCAGCAGAGTAGGATCTCTTTTGGCAGTGACAGGGATTCGAACCGGCAACCTTTGGGATACCAGCACAGATCCTTAGCCTCAGAGCCACCACTCCCCCAGCCCTTTATATTCTTTGGGAATATAACTGGATTTAAGCACTTACATTACATACTCCCCATGCAACTGTGCACTCCTCCGAGGTAGCAGAAGCTTGATTGGCTTGACACTCAATACCTGATGACAAATTGGCAAAACAAGGCTTTTAAAAAAACAGCATTAAACTGTTTACATTTTGAGTAAAGAATTTCTAAAAATGTAAAAGCAAAGAAAAATCTCTTGCTTGATAATTTTACAATCATCCAAGCCTCCTTAAAAAAGCAACAGAATAAAAGATTTTCAGTAAATCGGTTAGGAGCATACGTGGATAGCGGCTGACATCTCAGTACCACACTTCAATTTATGGGATTCAAACCAGTAACCGTCAAACTGCCAACACAGATCCCTAACCTCTGAGCCACCACACTATTTCAGGAAACAGCTTTAAATTAAGTAACATGCCTATATTAAAGTGCTTTAATAAAACAAACTCTTAAAACTAACGTAAGTGGAATACAGAAATGTATATTTTACAGAATTAGTTAATAAATTGTGTCTAACATTACATACCTAATGTAAAGCATAACCCTCTAATAATAATAATACATTTTATTTATATTGCGCTTTATATTTAACAATCTCAAAGTGCTACAAAATAAGAATAAATTAAACAATATAATCTATAGAAATACAAAATGCCTTTCTAAAAAGATAAGTTTTTAGGTTTCGTTTAAAAGCATCAGTTGACTGTGGGGCTAATATTTTTACCACTTGCTTTTGCCATTACAATGGAGAAATAAAGATGTAATGAAAAAGGCGGTCTGACCTGCTTCAAAAAATTGCATAATGTAATCTGTTTAGTTAGCCAATAAAAGGTGTCATTTTGCTTGACTTGTCATTGTATCCATATAATGGCTAACACAGTACAACACTCTACTACGATAAGTAAAGTTTTCAAATAGTGATGGAATTTATAACAAAAAGTTTACAACTGAACCACCATTAACATTTTCTGTTTAGAATTAAAAATGTAAAATCAGCTCAAACTAGATTTATAAAAATTCAGAAAAGCAGCCATGATTCAACAGTTGAAACAATAACATTATAAAGTATGTCTGCATTAAACTCTAAACACACAAATACCCATGGCCTTCTCTCTTTCTCTGCTAAGTGCTCATAATAAATACAGAATACTTACAAAGATCCATTATATGATTCCTACAGATGGCACAATTGTCTACAACAATATCCCAAGCCCAAAGTGCTACAGCATTCCACTGCAACAAAAAAAAAATTAATAAGTGAAACAGAAGCTCCAGACAGCACAACATTTATAAACAAATTAAACTTTAAAATATATTAAATTCCTTTTATTGGCATTGGTAAGAATATACAATAAAATATTCTACACTGAACTTGACACCTTCCCTGCCTTTCCCCCTAAGTAACTGACGTTTTTAATTTCACAGACATTAGAAGGGATGAACACATCATTGTGGTTATAAAAAAAAAAAAAGTTAAAAGTGTGATTAAACAAATTTTAAAACTAAGTTAACACAAATACAGAGAGCTTTAGTACAAAAATTAAGAATTTTTGCTAGAATGTTCCACAACCAAAATGAAGAATGTGTTAATTCCATACTGACATCATCAGGAATGGATAATTTAACCCAACAGAGATGGCTGCCAGAGTGAGTGTGGCTAATAATTACATTCTGTGTCGAATTCTTGACTCAAGTCCAGTTTCAGGCCTACAATCCTTTGCAGCCTTATGGTTTTTGTTCTGAGGGAGCATATGCACTGCTAAATGAAAACTAATGTAGCAAAGGCAAGGATACCTTAAGTGAATGCACTACAGAACTGAACCAGCACTGATCAGGACACAAACTATTCAAGTGGATTGCAAAAAGAACAAATGCTGTTGACTTACCTCCGAGTAATCAGACACCATATATTTAAGTATATTCAGTTATTCACAGGGCAGCATGGTGGCGCAGTGGGTAACGCTGCTGCCTTGCAGTTAGGAGACCTGGGTTCGCTTCCCGGGTCCTCCTTGCATGTTCTTCTGTCTGTGTGGGTTTCCTCCCACAGTCCAAAGACATGCAGTCTAGGTGCATTGGCGATCCTAAATTGTCCACGGTGTGTGCTTGGTGTGTGTGTGTGTGCCCTGCAGTGGGTTGGCACCCTGCCCAGGTTTGTTCCTGCCTTGTGCCCGGTGTTGGTTGGGATTGGCTCCAGCAGACCCCGTGACACTGTGTTAGGATATAGCGGGTTGGAGAATGACTGACTGACAGTTATTCCCAATATGAATATTCATTTAAAACAATAATCAGTATTATTCATTACTTTTTTCAAACTTCTTATTTAGTCTCTTGCCTTCAAGACACTATCCCTCCACTTGTTAAAATTTAATATATGAATACTTGAAGCGCTTTATGTTTTCATACATGAATATTATTCTGAGGTGAAGCTGCTGAACAAGGATGCCAGGAGTTTAAATAAAAAACACACACCACGAAGCACAATAAGCCTCCCATAATGTGTTGAGGAATCCTCTCTGGTTACATTTCATTATACAAGGGGGATTTAGGCTAAAGTTAGAAAATGGGACTTATTAGGAAATGGAACGAACCTTAACAAAACTGATCATGTAATTTTTCAATGTAGTGTCCATCCTTCAATACACTTGTGCCACACCTGCCTGAAAGTACCTGGATTCCAGCAGAAGAAAAGATTTTGTCTTGTCCTCACAACAACTAGTGCACCCGAGTTATTGTAGGACATTACATGCAGTGGGGTACTACAGTCACTAGCTCGAGTTACTGTGACTTGCTGGAGACCAAAGTGAAGCCTGCTCTCTCATGGAGTACTTTTGCTGCAGGACAATGCTGGTGCACAAAACCTTTTATTCTGCTAGAATCCGGGCACTTCTGTGCAGGTGTGGCACAAGTGCATTGAGAAGGGTGGAGACAACATTGAGAAATGACATGATCAGTTTTGTGAAAGTTCGTTCCATTTTCTGATTTTAGCTCGGCACCCCCTTCTATTTTATCTTTACAAAAAACATAACTCTGTTACAAGTAGTAATCGAAACAGCAATCAATAAACGCTCAACATTAAATATTTCTTCTAAATGGCTCAAAAAAAAAAAAAAAAACCAACACTTACAGAAGGGCCTGTATTATTTCCCACGTTCATCTTATAGAACATACAAGTAATCTGGACATTTGACACTCTGTGATGATTAAAAGGTACCATTCTTAATAACATTAATCTGTCCCTAAGAAGGGGAAACCTTCGAATCAATGCAAGAATATTAAAGTATTCCTAATATTAATATTTCCCCGTGTATTATTAAATTACTTATTTACTTGTTCAGCAAACACCTTTATCCAAGTCAACTTACAACATTTAAGATACAAATGATTACATTTATTTTGTTTTTCGAATTGAAACAACAGGCAGGTGCAATGACTTTTAGCAGGATTTGAACCACAACCACAGGGTTTGAAGTCCAAAGCCTTGACCACTACACCGCACTGTACATAACTGATGCCATACTGTTATGCCATCTATGAACTAGAGTCATCTATTCAATAATCATGTTAACAAAATTAGTATTTCTTTTAAAGATAACCTGAATGCACCGGTCATCTTCTTGCCATAAGCCTGATTTTTGTCTATACAGGTAAATGCCTTTACCACAATCTAACTGGAACATGGACGGAATGGTACAGAATGACTGAAAGGATCCACTTTCCTTTTAAAAATCAGTTATAGCACCGTGCCCCATTTTTTAAAATACTTTTGAAGACATGAATACATCAAGGTTACAATCAGTGACGTTTCGTAGAAACCTCAACACCCACCCCGACCCCCATTTTTGCTATTCAAATGATAAATTGGTCACACGTACACCTAATTTTTCCTCAGGTCTTAATTTTGATTGGATTAGACGAGATACGAAAATGACTGGGTCGTTAAGCAAACGTCACATAAACTACAACATAAATATTTAACAAGTCTAAAAGAATGATCTGGTCCCAAAGACCACTGAGCTATAGGGGGAGTACCTGACAACGACTGCATTTGCTGGTTTAGTTTCTCGAGTCCAAGGATAACACATAATCAGAAATGACAATTCCAGCAAGGTCTTAAAAGGCAATCGGTATTCCATACCATCGAATATGGAAAATATGAAAATGAGGGGACTAATAACCTGCATGAACAATCAAACGTTTTATTCTTTTTCCCCAGATAATGTTAAGGGGCGGAGTTATCACTAACGTCAATAACCTGCGACCACTGTGCCTTTTCCGTATCCTTCCCACCCCCCATAAAAAAAATGTAAAACATGCTGAAAAAAACATGAATACGTATAGAACCTTAAATGATGTTTGTCGTAAAACAATTATTTAAAGAAAAAACGAACTATATAAGCAAACCCCTGACGCTGAACCTCAATTGATTGTAAAGCTACGTAGAATAACGCATCTTATTACAAATGCTGGACAAAAAACGTTTCACGTCGACGACATGAGGTTCGCTTTCCTCCGACACACTCGAACTCGCCTTTTTCACTTCAAAGCGCTTCTTGCTAGCGCTGCTGTTGGTGCCGCTCGGGGTATCCACATCCATCGCGGCCGCCATCTTGTCCTGTGAAGCCCACTTTTAGCTGCGTGCGCATATTGCCTGGGCGCGACTGTCTTAAAGGGCGGGTGCTCGACACGCGCGGATTAAGGTCGGCTTAAGCGATGACGTCACTAGAAAGCACGGACATCTTGAGAGTTGAGACCGGCTGAAGACTACGGAATGCCGCAGGTCTCCTTGGGTTGAAACTGATGTAAAATTCGCAGTTGCACCATGGAAGCTTGAATCAAACGAGCGTGAAAAATTAAATATTTGTTTTACAGTAAAGCCTACTGAACGTATTTCTTAGTGTTGGTGGAAAGCAGGGCAACCCTGCTTCCAAATCCGTATGAGATTCCAGCGTTTTAAGATTACGGTAAATGAAATGTGAAGAGTGTTGCCAACTTGGAGACTTTGTTGGTGTACCCAGCGATTTTACTTTTAAAGAGCCTAGCGATATTTTCAGCGACTTTATTTTTTTTTTTTTTTATTTTCTCAGGTTGCTGACAGCAGCTCATGTAAAAACTGATCTCTCTGAAGTTCGACAGATCGCAGTTGAAAATCCCCGCAGTGTACAATGAGCTGCATTTGCTCGAGACAGAGAGACTAACGGCCACTCATTAAATGGCACGTGTTGCTCTACCCGAGAAATAACCATTTTTTGTCCTTAACTTGAAATGATTGAGGTAATAACGACGCTAAATTTTTCAAAAAGTCCAAAAGCGAGCGGTTTACTTTTTTCCCATTTCAGTTTATTCGGCGTCTAATCAATAACGAAAATGTGTCATACACAGGCGGCCCGTTGTTTACGCACAATACGTAACCGACACGTTTAAAGAAAGGACGGAACTTGTCTGGCGTTGGTGGAAGATGATCCATTCTAAGTTATATTTGTAAAAGTATTAAACAAACATAGGAGTCAAACATTGATTTCAGATGAAGGCTGAAGCCCTGCATCGATAACGACTCTGGGGCAGGTGTCACCAACTCTTGTTTTGGAGGCTACAGGTTTTCATTGTAACACTTTTATTGATTAGTGATCAGTTTTTGCTGCTCATCAGCTTCTTTCCCCTTCATTTAAATGAACTTGCCTTTTAAGATCCAGTCCTCTGAATTGCTTTATTCTTTCTTTAAATGCCACCCAAAAAGGAATGAGATTTGAATGAGCCAACAGATGACCAGCTTAGTCGGGTCCTCCAACCAATTTCATTTAAACCCGTTTCTTCATTAGAAGCTGGTTTTTGGTGTTAATTAAACCTGTTCTTTAATACAATGGCTTATTGGTGCTCTCATTCTGCCATAGCAGACATTTCCAAAAGTATTGATTTTCTTTATTGTAAGAATCAGCAAGAGTGAAAGGGAAGGTCTACAGGACGGTAGTGAGGCCAGATATGTTAAATGGGTTGGAGACGGTGGCACTGACCAGAAAAGCAGGAGACAGAGCTGGAGGTGGCAGAGTTAAAGATGCTAAGATTTGCATTGGGTGTGACGAGGATGGACAGGATTAGAAATGAGGACATTAGAGGATCAGCTCAGGTTGGAGAGTTGGGAGACAAAGTCAGAGAGGCGATACATTTGGACATGGGCAGAGGAGAGATGCTGGGTATATTGGGAAAAGGATGTTAAAGATAGAGCTGCCAGGAAACAGGAAAAGAGGAAGGCCTAAGAGAAGATTTATGGATGTGGTGAGAGAAGACATGCAGATGATGGGTGTGACAGAGCAAGATGACAAGAACAGAAAGATATGGAAGAAGATGATCCGCTGTGGCGACCCCTAACAAGAGCAGCTGAAAGAAGAAGAACACAGTCAAAATGTTTTCTGCACCTGAGTAGATCAGCATTACTGAGACACTTATCTTTCTTTATTTTCACAAATCGGAAAATCTGAGCAATGTAATATAATAGTAAGCTGAAATAAAAAGGATATGGTACATTAAAGAATAACCAGTAATGGTGCACTGCACGTTATACACTTGACTTGAGCATTTCTTGTTTTCATACTCTTTCTCTGTACGTTTAGCATTTGCTTGCTGCTTCCTGAGAAGCTCTTCTTTTCTCCACCCTAGCGGGCCGCTTCTTCTCTTCTTTCGTTGACATCTTTTCGCATTAAAACTGATTAAGTCAGTGTTTGTGTTGCAATTAATTAGTGTGTTTTCCTTCATTTTTCACTTACGCTGGCACTTAAGTTTTCAATCTGCCTCAAGAATGATTTAAGATATGAAGAGGTAGGGGAAGTGACGGCGAAGGTGGTAGGGAATGAGAACGGCGCCTGTACACATGCGCCGCCCTGCCGGCCACTGCCAAGAGTTGATTCTACTCATATTTCTTCTTCTTTTGGCTGCTCCCGTTAGGGATCGCCACAGTGGATCATCTTCTCCCTTATCTTCCTGTCCTGTGCATCTTGCTCTGTCACACCCATCACCTGCATGTCCTCTCACCACATCCATAAACCTTTTCTTAGGCCTTCCTCTTTCCTGGCAGCTCTATTCTTAACATATTTTCCCAATATACTCAGCATCTCTCCTCTGCACATGTCCAAACCAACGCAATCTGACCTCTCTGACTTTGTCTCCCATCCTTCCAACCTGAGCTGACCTTGATTCTACAAGAAAATAAAATAAAAATATAAAGAGGAATAATCTTGAAGCTTCATCCCGAAAGTGGATAGTAGACATCATGTAGTATATGTATACGAAATTTCAGGTCAACAGTTGAAACGGTTTGTGAGCTACAGGTGATTTAAAATCCTGGACAGACAAACAAACAGCCACTGTAGCGTATTATATAAGAAGAATACTGTATGATGGACACAGGTTGCTGTCATGTGTTTGCTTGTTTTGTGTGTCATTTTGTTTGGCTGCTAATTACTGGGACCTTTACTGTTTTCACGTTACATGCTTCCATTGGGATCTATCATTAGGAAACATAATGTTAATTTTTACTCGTATGCAGATGACACCCAATTATATCTTTCATTTAGATCAAATGAAGTTTCTTTGATGTTGTCTTTAATTAGTTGTGTTAGTGAATTAAAGGAGTGGATGGATGAGAACTACTTGTCTTTAAACACAGATAAAACAGAGATGTTAATTGTTGGAGGGAATGACGCTGATCACAACAATATTTTGTCATCATTTAACTCTGTTGGAATCACCATTAATTTTACTGAATCAGCCTGCAATCTAGGAGTTATCTTTGACTCTAGCATGTCATTTAAAGCGGATATTACAAAGTTGTCCAAAACATTTTTCTTCCATCTTAAAATGTTGGGAAATTAAGGCGCTTTCTAAATAAATAGGATTCTGAGAAATTAATTCATGCATTTATTTCTAGTAGGATTGACTACTGCAATGCGGTGTTCACTGGATGTTCAAACTGTTCTTTATACAGCCTCCAGTTAATCCAAAATGCTGCTGTAAGAATTATTACAAGAACAAGAAAATTCGAACACATAACTCCAGTACTTAAATACTTACACTGGCTCCCGGTTAAGTTTAGGGCAGATTTCAAAATCCTCCTTTTAACATATAAAGCATTAAATGGCTATGGTCCGGCTTACTTGTGTGAAATTATCATGACTTACAAACCAGAGCGCACATTAAGATCTCAAGATGCCGGTCTGCTTATGATTACAAAGATTAATAAAATAACAGTGGGAGGTCGAGCTTTTACTTACAGGGCCCCTAAACTGTGGAATGGTCTGCCTGCTACTATAAGAGGTGCCCCTTCGGTCTCAGCCTTTAAATCCCGGCTGAAGACTCACTACTTCAGTTTAGCACACCCTGACTAGAGCTGCTGATTAACTGTGCAGACTGCATCTCTGTTGTTAGTCATTAGCACTAAAACATAAGTAACATGAGAGGTAGAATTTGTTACTAACCCTCACCTATTCTGTTTCTCTTCTCGGTACTCAAATGTGGCACTTGGTACCATGGAACCACCTGCCAAGTTGTTTTGCCTGCCTATGATAAAGTCATCCCTGGTGGAGGATCACAGGAATTATGGGGTAGAGGGATCCTTTCATTGGATTGGCTGGTCCAGGGCTGTTTCAGCTGTGGAATGGCCAAATGGGGGAGGCAGCTTGATGGCTGAGGTCTCCAGGACTCTAAACAAATCCAAATCATATTATGTGATATCATCATTAAATTCTGGTCCATACTTGTAAATTTTTTTATTTTTATACTGAATTGAATATTTGTACTGATCTGTGTATAGTATTGTATTGACCCCCACTGCACGCCCAACCTATATGGAAAGGGGTCTCTCTTTGAACTGCCTTTCCTGAGGTTTCTTCCATTTTTTCCCTACAAGGTTTTTTTTGGGAGTTTTTCCTTGTCTTCTCAGAGAGTCAAGGCTGGGGGGCTGTCAAGAGGCAGGACCTGTTAAAGCCCATTGCGGCACTTCTTCTGTGATTTTGGGCTATACAAAAATAAATTATATTGTATGTATTGTATTGTACTGACCATGGAAGCTACTTCCTTCATACAGGTTTAGATTATGTAAAGTTTAGCAACGATGATTTTGCAAAACAATGTTAATAAAAGTATTAGGCAGATAGTCTGTGAGTTGTTATGGATGTGTATTTCTACATAGAGTAAAACAATTTGAAATTCAACTTCTGTATAGGGGATGACAAGGGGTAAATTAAAATGTTTCCGGGCCAGGGTTAATGTAATTCATTTTTACTGTTAACCTGTCGTTATTCCATTGTTGGTTAGATTCACTGGACCTTTTTAAGAATGTATTAAAGTCTCCCAAATTAACTGTTTGCAAAGATTGATGGCCAAGTTGTGGAACACAGCATTATAATCATGCCAAGGTTCTTCCCCAGCTCTTGCTTAAAGCATGTCTTTTTGTCTGCTTTGTTGTCTTTTCATTATTATTCATTGTTTTCCATTATTTTTATATTGTTCTGCACATTTATTATTTATTTTTCTAATTATGTACTATGTTAAGTTTTATTACATTTAGTTATTATGCAGCTTGTGTGTGTGAGAATGTTCTGTCATGTTCCTTGTATTTTGTAGCTGGATCTCCAGGAGTCAGGACCACCCGTCTATCACAGTAAGGGGACTGTCCCTGACCCTACAAAGACTGCTAGGAATTGGAAGTCTGGGCGGGTTCATTTGAATGCATTCTGGTGGATTTTGATGAGTCTCACATTTGTGTTTTCTTGGATTTGTTGCTCTTATTCTCAACTTAATTTGCTATGTTTATTGGATTAATCTCATTTTGGGATTTGTTTGCTTTGGTAGACCCTTTGGATGAATCCTTTTGGCTTCTTTTATACACCTTTTAACGATTTTTGTTGTATTTTTTCTTTTTTCTTCTCTCCAAATAAATCCTCCTTTTCTAAAGAGCTTGCGTTGGGTTGCTCTGTGCAAGCCAGGGGTTGACCGTAATTCACTCCTTGGTGGAACATTATGAGTATATTTTTGAACTTTGAGAGTCAAGCAAATTTTAGCCGAGTGTAGGCCAAAGTCAGCCATTCATGTGGAAGCCTTTCAGTGCACCACCTCTGGGCTGACTGGTGGGAGTCAGGTCTGCTTCACAAGCTATTTTTGATGGCCTCCCACCACCTTGGTTATATTAATCACAATATACGCAACATGTAGCAATGAATTTGCATATGTTGTGATTATGATTATTCTTTATTATTTGTTTTTCTGGAGAGCCTTATTTTTCTATTTATTTTGTTCTCCATGTCATTTTTAATGATGTTAAAATTTTTTAATGTTGTTATTTTTGTGTTTATGTGACACCAACACATAGTCACATGACTGACCTGTTGCTTGAATGACGTAAACATTTGTTACATATAAATACAGCTGTCTTTTCACATGGACTTATCCCTTGATTGGATAAAGAAAATTCTTGCAATTTTCAGTAGCTTAATTTAAAAGCCATTTTGGCTTTTGAGTTTGGCTTTGTTTAAAGAAAAACTCTTTTTGGTTCTCCCCTTTAAAGTGGTGTGTGGTTTAGTTTTATCACCATGACTTTCGACTTTTGCCAGTCTGACCTTGCAATTTGTTTTAAGCTGATCATCTTCCAGTCCCACTCGTTTACACATTAACTATGGTGTTCCCCAGTGTGCACATACACAACAGCTGTGTTTTCCCCCCAAGACATTCTCAGACCCACCCATAGGCATGCAAAATGTTTTTTTAGTTCCCAGGATGTGATTTCAATGTGAAAGCAAACTTTTTGGTGGCTTTGACTGTACCGGTATTGTACCGTTGCATGGCTGAATAGTGCACAGATGTCAGCAAATATTTACACTCATACACAGGATATGCTCAGTCAGCCAATGGTGTTCCTTTAAAGTCTGCAGAATCACAACTCTAAAACAACCTGCTGTTGCAAGTATGCAAGTACCATCTGTGCTACCAGGTCACCCGGCAACAACATTATCTATCTGTAATCTGTCACAGCACACCATTTGGCAAATATGTGGAACACAGTTTTGCATCTGTTGGTCAATTCTGGGTTCTTGACAGTGCCATTAAATTACCCTCTCACAGTATTGTAATGCCACTCTTGGCATCCCAAAGTCATGAAGGACAAGATAGCAGTTGTAGAGACTAGCAAGCTATTTGGCACGTCTGTGGATGATGTGACACACTATACTTCATTTCAAAGTCAAAGCGAACTTTATTGTCATCTCAACCATATACTGTACGAGTATACAGACAGATGAAATTGCGAAGTTCAGGGTCCACAGTGTAACAACATGAAGTGCAAATAATAAATTAAAAATAGAATTAAAATGAAAATTTAAAATTGAAACACAAACAATACATTGTGCAAAGACAAAACAGAAAAAAAAAGTAGCAGCAATATTGACGTGTAGTTAGCAATATGAACATTGATGCAATGTATGGTATTTGCAATCTAGATACATAAATATAGTCAATAGATATGTAGTACAATAAATAATAATAGATATAGATAATACAGAAATTATCAGTGTATGATAATAGTTGTTTAAGATGTGTAAACAATGACAGGTCAGAATGTTTCACAGCAGAAGGATATCAAGAATGTCAAAATACTTTAAGGTCATTATGAGATTTTCAGTTCTTTTCTACATGCACACTCATCTTTGCAGGAAAATGGCTTGCATGTATAACAATTCTGTTTTTAGAGGTGGAAGATCCCAGGTGGCAGCATGGCGTTAAGGAGTCTGACAGCTTGGGAGTAAAAACTCTCCTGCACCCTGGCAGATCTGGCTTTGATGCTGCAGTTTCTTCTCTTGGATGGCACAAGTGTAAAAAGTCCATGTGAGGGGTGTAAGGAGTCCTGCACAATGCTGCAGGCCTTGCAGACACTGTGTTTGTAAAATATGTCCTTTAGTGAAGGGAGAGGCACCCCAATAATGCTCTCTGCTGCCTTCGCTATCCTTTGCAGGCGCTTGCAGTCGAATATGTTGCAGTTGCCATACCAGACAGCGATGCAGCAGGTCAGAACACTCTCAGTGGTGCCTCTGTAGAACATGGTGAGGACGGAAGACTTGCTCACTTCAGCTGCCTCAGGAAATGTAGTCTCTGCTGGGCTTTCTTGATTAGTGATGAGGTGTTATGCGTCCACGTAAGTTCCTTAGTTATGTGCACACCGAGGAACTTGGTACTCCTAACAGTCTCCACATCTAAACCGTTGAGGCTGAGTGGGATGTGGGCAGGATGTGATTTTCTGAAGTCCATGATTATCTCTTTTGTCTTGTCGACATTGAGAGATAGATTGTTGTCTTCATTGTATAGATAGATAGATAGATAGATACTTTATTAATCCCAAGGGGAAATTCACATACATTCATATATGTATCAAATTTATGCCAGCAGTAAAATAAAATGATCCATTTGCTAAGAAGCCAAGAGGTGAAGGACTTGGACTGTAGCTTTACTGCACTAATAAGTGAGCCTCTCTTCCTAAACCACAAAAAATTGCAGTGAGCGCTAAGACAACTTCTATCCCTCATTAAATTCCTCCTCTATATAGGCTACAGCAGCATTACCTGGCTGCCCTCTATACTGAATGAGTTATGCAGACTGCCAAAACAAAGTTGTTCAATACTTTATGCATTTTGACAACATTAAATGCCAACCGTGCTTTTGTCAGCAATCAGTAATGACAGTTGACAATAGGCATTGTGGATTTCTGCTTCCTGCACCTCAGACATCTGGGATATTTCTTAAACATTAGTTTGTATCAGTTTTCTTTTTATTACCTGCTTTATTTAACGCCAGTTCTATAGTACAATGATCTTTTAAGGGAGAAAGTGCAATTTCTTAATTCTTGACATATGGATACAAACAATGTGAGATTAACCACAAAACTATTCGGAATTTGAGAGTTTTATTAGCATTGAACCAAGTGAAGAATTTAGAATCCGGGTGAAAAATTCTGACTGCATTGGATGAAGATAATGAATCACAAAGAGACTGAATACCTGTGTTTACATTTTTTATGCTGCTGTTTAGGAGGATGTCTGTCAAAATGTAAACAAGGAGCTTCATTTAAGTCTTCTCCTATTATAAGTGAAGCAGAAGGATATCTAATTTTTTTAATTTGTTACCATTCTTTCTATATCTTGAGAGCAAGTTCCATTTAGGGAAGAAACATTATCCATCCATCCATTATCCAACCCGCCATATCCTAACTACAGGGTCACGTGGAACTGCTGGAGCCAATCCCAGCCAACACAGGACGCAAGGCAGGAAACAAACCCCGGGCAGGGCGCCAGCCCACCGCAGTGCACACACACACACACACACATACACACGCACACACACACACACACACACACACACACACACACCAAGCACATACTAGGGACAATTTAGAATCGCCAATGCACCTAACCTGCATGTCTTTGGACTGTGGGAAGAAACTGGAGCACCCAGAGGAAACCCACGCAGACCCGCTCCTATCTGCAAGGCAGCAGCGCTACCCACTGCGCCATCGTGCCGCCCAAGAAACATTATATTTCCAAAAATATACTGATGTTCATCCTATTTTAAAACAAATATTATCCATCTTCCTTCAGTACAATAGTGTTGTTCAAGCACAGTGCCATTCAATCTACAATCAAATAAGACAGCTATCCCAGCAGCATGGTTAGTGCCATGGCAGAATAACATTTTACCTCCCCACTGACTGCGGCAAAATTTTCATCCCTTATACAAGAGTGAATTTCTTGCAAAAAACAAATATTTTTTTCCTGGCTTTATAATGAAATATTAAAGCTTTCCTTTTAGTAGCATCGCAGATCGCTCAAACATTAAGAGAAAAAAGAGAAAGATTAAAAGATATTTAAATAACATAGCTAGTATATTACCGTATAGTTAAAGTACCTTGAATACAAATAGATAACTAACAAACCTAATTTTATTATACTCAAACCAAACATTCAATGTATTTCTTAAATGGACAGCAATGAATACATTATAAATTCAAAATTTCTTCAACGTAAGTATATGAACTCTTGTCCCATTGAGGCATTCTAATGAAAGGCACAAAACAACACGGGTCTCATTCTAATTTATTTGTTTTAAGAAATCTTTTTTCCTTCGATATAAGCAGAGCGGCTTCTAAATCCAACTCCACCTCATTTCCCTTCTTTTCTCGCTTGCCCCATTATTGTCCACAACTTGTTCCTGCATCTTTATCTGCTTGAGCAAAATCTTCAAAAATACGAATGTGATTTTCTTTTAAAAGTGAATAAAGTTTAGCGTCTTTCCAAATTTTGTCTCGGTGGGTGTGTAAAATAAACTGAACAATCACTCTCCGTGGCTTCTTGTCAGAGTTATTTGTGCCGAGACGGTGCACAATGTCTGTCTAATTCACCGCATTTATGGCGTACCGAGTCATTGTCCGCTTTTAGCGAATCCACTTCTTTCTGTGATAATTCCACTGTTTTATTAATTCCCAAGCATTGTTTTCCTAACTATTCAAGGTAGCAGGCGATATTCCGAACTGAATATCAGTTTATTTTAAAAGGGGGTTCGATAGACTCTAATCTATTAATAGTAATAATATGGACATTCTTTAAATGTCCAACCTTAGTTAGTAAGGATGCTAGGGAAACCTACCCCGAAGCACATGAAGAAACCTTTTTTTTGTTTTAAAAACGCAGGGTTTCCCTTCACTTCTCTGGTGAACTCACAACTTCTGTTTCTAAAGAACCTAAAGCAGGGGTGCCCACACTTTTTCGGCTTGCGAGCTACTTTTAAAATGACCAGGTCGAAATGACCTACCTACATTAAAAATTATATATAGCCTACCAGGTAACGCGTGTGGTTGGTCTGCAAGTCGGCAGACATCCGCCACGGGTGCAATCTCAGTTGCGAGAAGCAGATCATAGAATGCTACATAGTTAACTGTCAAATAATGTAAAGAGTACGCGACACGTGTTTCGCCCTATTTTGGGCTCATCAGGCGTACACACTCCACTGCACCCCTCATCGGGGATCGAACCTCGGACGTCAGACAAACGCACTTCGATTGTGACATTGCGAGAAAAAAAATCCTCTTCCAATTCCACATCCAGCCCATACCCTCCCTAAACAATTTTTTTAAATCCCTTCTTTAGTCGATATAAATTGGAAGGCTAACTAGATCACAGCCAGAGTTTTGCAGTAGCTCGCGCGTTGATCGTGGGTGCGGGATGACCAGTGTATTAGAAGAAAAGAGATCTCGGACTGGCCGGCCTGTATGTCAATCAAGTGGCAAATGTCATAGGGAGGATATATGATAGACTAACGTTTAAAAACATTTTTTTGTTTAATGCAACGCGATCTACCTGCATCACCTTTGCGATCTACCGGTCGATCGCGATCGACGCATTGGGCACCCCGATCTAAAGAATATCAAGTTTATTAATCTGTAACTGTATGAATCGTTTTCCGATAAGCACAAACGTCTAGATCGTATTTGGCTTGTAGCATGAATCTTCATTTGGGTACCATAAAAGCTGAAGTTTTAATTCAGACAATACCACTACACCTGTTACATCTACTCCACCAGTCGGATCTGTGAAGTGGGCTGAGAACAGGATACACGCGCAGGGTAGTGGTGACGTACTTCCGGTAAGATCTCAGCACGCTCAGCCATTTCCTTTTTCCATATTGCAGCCGTGATTTTTGTTTAGTGGCGACTGTGAGAATGTCCGCGAAAAAGAAGTTTAAGCTTCAGCGTGCAGAGAGCTCTACAGCTGAACACTGTTGTGTACCTTTATGTTCAGCTTCCAGTAAATATAACAAAGTACTTAGTTTTCATACATTTCCCACCGATGCGGAAACCCGATTTAAATGGATCGTCGCTATCCGGAGAGAGAGCTTTACAATTGGTCAACATACCCGAGTTTGTAGCCGGCATTTTAAAAAAGAGGATGTTCGCGAGCCGCGGTCTGAGACAGGGCGGCGTCTGCTGAAGAAGGGAGCGGTTCCTACGTTGTTTGAGTGGAACAATTTCTCCGTTCCACTTTCAAGACTGGAGGTTTTGGAGGAGAGAACGCGACCGACGGAGGATAACGCACCGGGCGAGGAGAAGGAGGAAGATAAAATCGTCGAGTACTACGCTTCGGCTCCGACTGTTACAATACATAGAGTAAGTACAGATAATGATTAAAATGTTATTTCTATAAGCAATAAATTATTTAAGTTTTATTATAAAATAGACTGAATGAGTACAGTGATAAAACCTGTAAAATTTTATATAACAAAAAATCTATAATGCATATGCACTAAGTATTGACTTGACACCAAAATTGTAGCAAACATTAGTCTCACTTTACTCATTTAAAATATCAAGGATCATAGAACATGTGAAAATGAAGCCCACAGTTTCTGTGAATCCCCATTACTTTCACAGATTTTTACACACTATGTATTTATGGGATATCATACAAAATACTTGTAGGCCTAGAACTTTATCATGTGGTTCACAGAAACTTAATTTGACGAACAGGAACCTGTCTCATGTGCTCACCTGCACTGAACCTGCAGAATAACTTTTCCCTTGCGCTCAAACTGAGACTTTTTTGCCTTTCCTCTTTGATCTGTAGCACTCAGTCCCAATGGTAACGTCTCCTTTCTTGAAATCCTTGTTTGACAAAAAAAATGTTAGAAAAATTGTAACGGTTGACACAGACTAATCGTTACCAGTATCACTATGTTAGTCTTGGCTAACGCACAAATATGCTGATACTTAATTTGTAAATGTGGATGTGGCATGAAATGTATAGTTTGAAGCCCTTTTCCTTTTTAGCTTCTGACGTTTAGCACAGTGTTTGAATAATGCGACTTACGTCACTCACTGTAAGTCTGTGCATGTCTTGAAGCGATCAATGTCACTACTAGTTCATTTTTATATCAGCCCCAGAAGTGATGCAGCTGGATGATGTAGGATTGGGAAGAGAGTGTGTATATGAGCGCGCTTCACTGTAGTGCATAAAAATAATTCCTGGAAATTTTAATTAATAATAATTAGGGTTGCCAGACGTCCCTTATATGTCCCATATTTGATAATTGTGTCCCCTGTCCCCTATTGACCTTTCAGGGACACCCAAATGTTCCGTGTTTAGTTCATTTTCAAATTTCGTAATAACAATATGTATTTTTACTGCCTTCTTACGGTACTTAGTTGTAACTTTATAAGTAACTAGCAAAATATCCACGCTTCGCAGCGGCGAAGTACTGCCTTAAAATTTTTATTGAGAAGAAAAGTAAACCTTTTTAAACTGAGGGAAAATATACCAATAATTATTTGTTAAGGATCTCTTTGTATGCCACGTTGTCAATTCGGCCCTCCGGTTGTAATATGGCCAAGCTGTGCGCTGAGCTTACTCTTGAGCATGCAACGTACAGTTGGCCATGTGAACAGCAATCTTGTCTCAGATCTCACAGCTTGGATTGCTGCTCTCATAATCAGTTTGAGTTTCATGGTTTGTTTCAGTTACGACAGTATTTGCAGGACTTGTTGTGTTAAAATGACATTCGGCATCTGTCAAGCGTCGTAAGCATACAACCGGTTTCATCGATAACCTCGCATCCAGCTTTTGAGAGTTTAAAACTTCGCATCCAGCTTTTGAGAGTTGAAACATTCATAAACATCAAAGTGTCCACTACTGAAATCGTCACCTGTGAATCTAAGATGTTTAAGAGGCATTGGCGGTTGTTCAAAGGTGTAAAATATTTGGCCATTTCGGTACACTTGAAAGCGACAACCGAACAATTCAGCTGCAGCCATCAACTCACATGCAGAACCATAGGTGAAGGGTTTAAGCATTTCACTCTTATGGTGCTCCTGTGTAGTATAATTATCTCCTGTACCGTCATCAGTCCACACCTTGAATCTGTCCCAGTCATTCAATACATAAGACACAATGTTCCTCCGGATATCAAGAGTGAGCCTGATATGGCCGTGCAATATGTAACACAGAGAATGGAAAAGGTAGGTGTCATCTCCGGGCATGGAAACCACTCAGTAAGTGACAGTTCTTTGATCGATGGTGATCACCTCGATAGACATGGTAATGAGGGTTGGAATGATAAAGGAAATGGGTACCTGAACAATGTAAACTAAGTCTAATATACCTACACAATAACTATAATCGTAATAAACGAACAATAAAACAGCGGAGAAGCCGTGGATTAAATAAAAAAGGCTGCAGTTATTAGCAGGGAGACGTGAATCCCGTGGCGACGCAAGGAAGGTAATGAAGAGACCGGAGCGATGGACGGCCTTATATAGGCAGGCAGCCAACAACGTGGGAGGCGTGGGGATGGGGGACCCAACGCCGCCTCACACGGTGACCGAGCTGCAGGCTATGGACGTATATATGTACGTAAGTAGGATTCAGTTAGCGTTGGGAACCCGCGTACCAAATTTCTTGAAGATGGGCCCATAGGTAACAAAAACCATTGGAAAGTTCAATATGGCGGCCGACAGTGGCGTCATACCACCGAAATAAGTACGTACGTTGGTTTCGGTTAGCGCAGGGAAGCCGCCTAACAAATTTCGTGAAGATGGGGCCATGAATAAGAAAGTTTAACATGGTGGACGTTGTCGGCCGTTATGACCGTTACGCGTAGAATTTTGAAATGAAACCTGCTTAACTTTTGTAAGTAAGCTGTAAGGAATGAGCCTGCCAAATTTCAGCCTTCTACCTACACGGGAAGTTAGAGAATTTGTGATGAGTGTGTCAGTCAGTGAGTGATGAGTGAGTCAGTGAGGGCTTTGCCTTTTATTCGTATAGATTGTACTTTCTTTTCTCAGATTCTCGTGATAAAAATAACCCAAATGTAACGAGGACACGAGTGTTTGCTGTCTGTTCGCAACTTATTCAGTTGCTATGGTTGGCTGAGGACAGCGACGCTCTTACCGTTTTGCTCTCCAGCCGTGCTGCTGTGCAGTTCTGTATCAGCATTGCGACATACAGTCAGAGGCAGATTAAGGTGGTCATGGGCCCCCTGTTGCAGAGGATATAGACAGCCCCACTTACTCATAATGCTTTACCAGAAAAAAAATTATTTAATGCCACGTGTAATAGCGTACTGGAAATATTACATAGCTGAAATGCACCCCTGTGGTGGGTTGGCGCCCTGCCCGGGATTGGTTCCTGCCTTGCGCCCTGTGTTGGCTGGGATTGGCTCCAGCAGACCCCCGTGACCCTGTGTTCGGATTCAACGGGTTGGAAAATGGATGGATGGATGAAATGCACCGACTCGGGGAGCACTAGCATAAACAAACATCCGCAGAGATACCTTGATAGCCTTTACTATAAGGAGCAACACCACAGATAAAAGACATTACCAGTGGATCTGCAAGTTAATAACCACTTTTAGCTTTCAAACCCAACAGGTACAATAATGGCAGTAGTATACAGGCCACACTATATTACTGAGGTAAAATCACACATATCAAATAAAACAAGACCCATCAAAATACAATACAGTAACTCAAAGTAATAACACAACAGCATCACAATCACACGGCAAATACGCATTTTCCTACCTTTAGGTTTTCTTCCTTGTTTTCCTGAAAGAGAAGTCCTTGATGAGGCTGGTAAAATCCAGTTTGCGCAAAATATCACTTTCAATGGACATTAGAGACAGGTGATTCAGTCTGTTTTGGCCCATTGTGGATCTCTGTCTGTTTTTAACTAGTCCCAGTTTTGAAAATGAATGCTCCATGTTAGCATTCGTTACAGGCAAAGTCATAAATATCCGGAGTGCTATATCAACTTTTGAAAAAACGGACCACAAGTTGCAGCAGTGACCTTGCTGAGATGTCCTTGTTTTCTTTAATAGCTTCTCTGAAATATCCAATTTCGTCCACAAAATCTTCCTCCAGATCACCATCTTAGTTCTTCTGAAGTTAAGCCACTCCAGTTCGAAGATCTTCTTCCGATCAAGTTCGGCAACGAGTCGGTCTATGACGGCGATAAAAACTGTTGTTTTGAATTTGTCTCGGCCTGATCGCTCACAGATTTAGTGGATTCATCTGCTTGTTTTTTCCTTTTTCTGCGCCTCTGTGCGTCCACTTTGTAGTGTTGGAACACAGTTGGTAAGATGTTCTTTGCACCACTCTCAAAGTTGTCAAAATCATCTCACAGGACAGCTACATAATTCCTCAATGAGCTAATGAGATCAACAGCATTACATAAATCCAAATCAACTGCCTGCAGAGCAGTGCTAGTCTTGTAAAAGCGTTGCAGTCTCTGGTGCCACATGTTACACAAAAAGGAAATCTCTAGTTTTTCCATCTTCGCGTAGAGTGTTCTGGCATTATCCTGAGCAGTAAGGGTTTAGTTCGGGTCATCAGCTAACTTTTGCAGTGACTGGCGTAGTTCTGATGCAGTGCTTTTACAGTATTGCTAGTGCGTTTGCCAACCATCTAGTGTCTGAAAAGCCTTTCAAAGCCTCTGTCCTGTGGATCAGCATTTTTTTGCTGACTGGATGAAGATTCGACAGCCTTGAAATATCCAGTCAATTTAGGGATTTTCTTTTGCAGTTCTTGGTTACACTGTTCTTTCAGTCGTTGCGCTTTTCATTTTTGTGCTCCACTATCGTATTTTCTTTCAGGTATTTTTCGATATGCTGTCCAGTTACCCAGAATAACACCGTGGTGTGGTACAAACTCAAAACAAAATTAATTTTAATTGGGTCACATCTACCTAATCAGCTGTTTAAATTTAAAATGTTTCTTATTGGCCAATTTTAGTAAATTAAAAAACTAATTAAAAATAGTTTGGCCAATCCCAGGCCCCTATGCTGCAGCCTAGGCCCGCCTGTGCATTAATCTGCGCCTGCATACAGTGACTGTCAACAAAGTGTGTTGTTACTACTTGCCATGGCCCAACTGCCTGTATTAAATAATAGTGATAGTTCTCTGTTGTCTGTATTAAATATCAAATAATTTCACTTTTACAGAATTTTTTTTAGCTTGTATTGAATAATTTTCAAATGATTTTACTTTTGTTTTCCTCATAACCCATTAAAATCCTTGCTTTATGTTTTTAACTTATGTCTCTACTTTTATATAATGTATTGGTCTGGGTGTGTAGGGGGCATGTATAAATTTATATATATATATATATATATATATATATATATATATATATATATAGTAATATAGAGAGAGATTTTAAGAGTGTCCAGTATTTCTAATTTTCTAATCTGGCAACCCTAATAATAATGGTATGGAAAAAAAAAATGCTGCAGTCAAAAATGTGAGGTGTTCTTTACAGATTGGGGGGTGCTGAATCCAAATTTAGTAACATAATTGCTCTGTCACAGGGTTTCTTAAGCGTACTAGTCTGAGAACCCAATTATTAAAATTAAGGTCTTACTTGGATAAAAGAAAAGAATTATTGCCATTGTGACAGCAAAGCTACACATCGACAAATGAAGCACTTTAAGCTTGGGGGAAAGCATGTATCAAGCAATTCATTTATTTAATGATAATGGCCATGTAATATCAAATTAGAAAATGTATTCATGGCGTAATATTAAGGCGCATTTGACGACTGTGCATGCACTGCAGCCCTAAATGGGGAAAAAGAAGCCCTAACTATGTATACACAACATTGCAAGAAAAGTCAGGATTTCCAAAAGGAGACTTGATGGTAGAATTTGCATGAATTTAGGGCAACTCAGACCCATCTGTTCACAACATTTCAGAGAAATTGGGAAATAACGAGACCCTTGATCAAGCAGGGAAATACAGCCAAACCAGCTAAAGGATGACTTACGCATATCGTAGTTCGTATCACTGAGCTATTATTATAATGCGTGCGTTGACGTGACAAGCATTACACCTCAAAGGGATGAATATGATGTACAGACTATGTTTTAGGTCCCTTTTAAGAGAGTCAATGCTGCATATTTGAACTGAAGAACTTTTATGGTTTCTTGTTAGTTTATATCAGCTACCTGTTGCATCTTTTCAGGGAATGGCCAAAAGGCTGGGAATAGCTCAGCCAAGCTTCAGCTCCATCATGCCCGCTGTGCTGGAAACCAGGAACTGACCAATGAGGCATTTTTGTATGGTGTAGGTGTCTATAACATGTTTTTGCAAGCAATAAAAAGGCTATTTGCAGCAGTGTCTGGTTCTGCTGATGTAATTGGAACACTTTACTCAACTCATATTGCTATATTGGCACCTAGCTAGAATGATGCTGCTTTTGTTAACTGTCACCTTTTATATTTCAGTAACATTCTAGTCATCTGTAATTGCAAGATCAAAGTAGCAAAAGTTCTTGATGATGCTTCCTTTTTTTTATTGAAGCAAAGTAGCTTTGGCAGACGTGATGGCTTGTTGGTAACGTTATCTGGCTGAACCCTCAGTTTATCATATGACCTGTACTGTTAGTTGTAACAGTAATCACATCATTACATGTGCCAGGTGGTGGTGGGTATCTGCTCAGATGCTGCCGCCTTACTCCTTTCCCCAACTCGGATTGAATCCTTAAGTTGGAGACTTGTAGATTGTCTAATTCGTGTTGCCATCAGGGAAAATTAGTGTTTCTTCCCAATGAAGATGCAAATCCACGAGAATTAAAAGATTTGTTGTGTGGTGAAAGTGAAATCCACATACGCTGTCACGCTGCAGTCACAGAGTTGCACGGATATACAGGAGATTTTAGAGACAGAAACGGTAACACTTCAAACAAGCATAAATCCGTGTGTAGTCAGAGGGGACATTTCCATCTCTTAATTAAAAGAATAGAAAATCTTCCTTTTCATAGGGGTGCCCCTTGGGAGTGGGACCCCCAACAGGAGCAGCAGCAAAGAGGAGGTGTAAAAAAAAAAACGTATATTTGTTTCCCATTGTATCACCATTTAAGAGAGGGATTCAGAGGAGCGACCACGTCTCCTTGGGGTGCGTTCAGCCCCCCTCTTGACAACGCGAGTGGCAGAGATGCGAAGTTGCTGGTACGTAGTGCAGGCCAGGGGTTGGGGGGTTGACGAGCCCCTTATTTTTTCTTTTTTTTTTTTTAAAGAAGATTAAAGGTAGGATTCCTGGCAGGCAAACCCCAACAACAACAACAATTATTTCTAAAACACCATTTTCATTCAAAGGATGTAGCCCAAAGTGCATATTCCATGCAAAAGTAAAACATTAAATTTAGATTAAAATAATAAATAATAAACAAAAGATAAATAATGCATACGTACATATGAAAGATATATAACTAACAGGAATAGAGTCCTTAAAATATAGGATTTTTTTTTGGTTCTTAGTGACAGTCCAATGGTAAATTTAAACTGGAGGGAAAAAAAAACAAAATCTGCAGGGATTTCCAGGCTGAAAGACTGTCCGGCCCCCACTGGGCATTCTGCCTAACGTTAATGATCTCTTCAAAAGATTGCAACATGTTAATTTTAATTGTAATATGCTTGTTTTTACATCATTGATTATTCACATAAATTTACTGACCCCCTTCTGTCTTTTTCCGCTGAATCTGATCGTGTCAGGCGAAGCCCATCCTGCATTAAAATGACATCTACATTGAAGTTTAAGCCACTTCTCCAAATGAACGTGTGATGACTCGGCCAAGACAGGTGACAATTCGTCCATCTTATTTGAAATCCATCAAGCATTCCACATTATTTGGAGGCAGACCAGTTCCCGAATTCTTTCCACCATTACTTTTATCCTCACTTTTTATAGTTTTGTCATTGGATGAGCTGCTTTTCTTGTAAGGTGTAACTGAGCACCTTAGGCACTAATGATTGCAGTGCTCTATGTTCACAAGGAGAATATTTAAACTATGTGTTCTTTAGAATCCTTTACGTTTTCAAATGTAGCAGATCTTCTTGACTTATCCTGTGACGACTTCTAAGTATACAGCTTACATAAGACAATTTAGACCAGCGGATGCTTAGGTTTGCAATGACAGCAGCATATCATCAATTTAAAATCCATTTATAAATTTCTAGTGCAAACCATATGCAAGATCACGTTATCTTAACATTAATAGATTTGTATAAAAAATTATCCAAAACTAGTAAAAAGTGAGAAAACGTGGAAATTAACTAAAAAGCTAATCTATGCAATGCCAAGAAACTTGAAGAATATTTGAACTTAATAATTCTTGGGTCGAATTAAAGGTCTTCAATAAATGATCTATTTGAAGAAACATTCTCTTGCCCTTAGAGAGAATTTCCAAATAAATAAAAAAAAAAGTTTTTTTGAGAAACTGTGTGTATTTCTGTCTGCAATCAAGTATTAAAGAAGCACACCTGTAGTTGTTTCATAGTGTAAAAGTGAAACAGACAGAAACATGAAGGAGAGTTGGGGTCCCTGACAGGAAACCGTGTTTAATCAGCAAATGAATGGTCTGAATAATGGAAGTTCCGATCCTTCTGCCTGAAAGATGATAGCACAGTGATTCAGGTCAACACAGTTGAGCTTTCTTTAGTGTTCTGTGCTGGACTGATGACTGACTTCCTGTTTGGGGCAGATTGATATTCCAGAGACCAGAAGGGGAGGATTAGTGGATGGACTGTCCCGCTCATTTTTTCAACCCGCAGATGGCCGTTTAAAACAAGTACCCGTAAAACACTCCCCAAGTTTGCAATGTATCACAACATATTAAACACTGGGAAACATTTTCTCCTGATAGCCTGAATCAAGATCTTTTAGATCATTGCATCATACAGATTTCGCAACAGAGGTTGCCATATTGTTTTAAAGCCTTCACAGAAATTTTTGTAAGAATTACTTATGCAACCTCCATTGCGGAGGTTTATGTCCTCCATCCAACCTCAGTCACGGAGTCAATGGAGGCTCTGATCGGGGCTCTTGAGAGACTGAGCGAGGAGTCCGAGTGTCTGGGCTTGCGAGTGTCCTGATAAAAACCAAGAGCCAGGCCTTTAATGAACCCTTGGGCACAGCCATCAGCAGTGTGTCTGTTTGCAGAGAGAGTGTCGACCTTGTCGAGAGGTTTACTTACTTTGGCAGTGACATTCATGTCTCTGGTGACTCTTCCTATGAAGTCAGTAGACGGACTGGGAGACCATGGGGGGTCATGAGATTGTTGGAAAGGGGTGTGTGGTGCTCCCGATAGCTATGCAAAAGGACGAAGCTCCAAGTCTTTACAGTCCTGGTGCTTCCTGTCTAGCTATATGGTTGCGAGACATGGACGCTATCCAGTGACCTGAGACGAAGACTGGACTTCTTTGGTACTGTGCCTCTCTGGAAAAATCTTGGGTACCGTTGGTTTGACTTTGTGTCGAATGAGCGGTTGCTCATGGAGTCCCGAATGTGGCACAATACCTGCATTGTGAGGGAGCGTCAGTTACGGCACTACGGCCATGTGGCACGTTTTCCCGTTGTTGGGGACCCAAGTGGCTGGACCAGGCCAATGGGTCGCCCACGTAACACCTGGCTGCCACAGATAGAGGGTCATTTCCAGAGGGTGGGATTGGACCGCGTGTCTACCTTTTTTGGGTTGCCAACCGGGATCCCGAGTTGTTTCGTTGTATAGTGAGTGCGGCAACGCATTGTACCAGTGTATGCTCCCCAACTTGACTTGACTTGACTTATGCAGCTTTGAAATCGCTTTGGTTGTTTTTTTTTTTTTGGTTGTTGTTTCTTTCCCCCCAACGTCTCCTAACTTACCATTATGAGAAAGCCCTCATACAGTATATGATATACCATCTTGATGTCTAGTTATAAAAGACGTTGACCTTTCTGGGATTTATCTTCTATTTTTTGGCCCTCTAGACCTGAAAAGCACTAATTTTTAGTCTATTTGGGACCATGTGTTGTGCAGAAAATGACATCTATAGCAAAAATGATCAGAAGAACAATAAGTTGTGCATTCCACATCAATCGACCCCATTGGTTCACCCCTGCATGGGATACAAAGGGTCAAAATGTCTTCTTTTTGCCAAAAAAAGGGGGATTGGTAATATAGGCAGGTGGAAGTGTCGTTTAATGCTATTTTGAAGTTGATTATCAGGCATATAAGAAACATTCTGATATCTGATTCTTTATCGGTGGTTTACAACATCAACAACATTTATTTATATAGTACATTTTCATACAAATAATGTAGCTCAAAGTGCTTTACATGATGAAGAAAAGAGAAAAAAAACAATGCAAGAATTAGAATAAGACAACACTAATTAATATAGAATAAAGGTAAGGTCCGATGGCCAGGGTGGACAGAAAAAACAACAAAAAAAAAAACTCCAAAGCTGGAGAAAAAAAAAAAAATCTGCAGGGGTTTCAGGCCATGAGACCGCCCAGCCCCCTAACATAAATGCAACAGTCCTCTTTGTATTTAGGGTTCTTATGGAAGGACTTGATGATGATGATCGACGTAGACTTCTGGCTTTTAATCCATCAATGTAGGAACATCATGGTGCTTTGATTAGGTGGTGGTGGCGCAGGTTTAGCCCCCAAAGAGCCACTTCCAGAAGGTTAAAAGTAACACATTTTCAACATAAGCATGTGAGGTATTGTTTTAGACTATTTCAAGATCAGTGATAATGACTATAATGTTATATTTGATTTTTAATCCTTTACTAGGAATCAAGCCCTCTATGGACCTCAGAGGGTGAATAATGACAAATTTCCATTACAGACGAGAATATGTAGACTTTAAACATTTAAATCGAATCACACATTTTAATATTTCAGATATCTGACTCAACTGGTCTTATTTAATATGTCCTTCTACCTCAGGAAGTAAATCATTACGTTTCTTGTGAACACCCTGAGTTAGGGTGGCTTATACTAATTCAGATTTTTTTTTTTTTTGCTAAATTCAATTCAGTTTAAGGTGGTACAGTTTTTAGCACTGTTACTTCATAATTTCAGATCATACATTTGGTTATGTCTGAGGGGATTCTGCATGCTCTCCCTGTGTGGGTTTTTCCTTTGGTTACCCCTGTTTTCTTTTCTCATTTTCCAAAACGCGTGTTAGTTAATTGTAAATTTCAAATTGGCTTAAGTGGATGTGCGCATGAGTGTGCTCTGTGATAGAATGGCACCCTTTTCAGGACTGTTTCCTGCATTGCTCCCTGTGTGGCAAGAAAAGCTGTGGCCCCACCATGACTGTGAATGGATCTGAATGCTCTGAGAAACTTTTTTCATTTCTTATTTATTTTTGCTTAGCACTCTCCAGGAAGCACAGGCTCAAAATATTTGTAAAGTGTACTGCTGTAATGCAGTAAGGGAAAGAATTAAATTATACTCATGTGATGAAGCAAGTACACCCCATGGAAACTGTCGACTTTTTCAAAACATTTGAACAGGTGAACGTTAAATTTTCAGGCAAACAGTACCTACAGATAAAGGTGATATACTTGAACAAAAACACAAAGAAAATGTGACTTTTCAATCATTTATTCAACAAAACTATCAATAGTTGCAATAGTCTACTGTGGAAAAAGAGAACATCTTTGGCCTCAGAAGCTGGCATTATCCCCGTTGGCAGAAATTACCCCTTTTATGTGAACATGACTGTATGTCATTTACATAACTGAACACACAAAAGGATAAACATTTGTGGAATATGACCCGGACACAGACAGGCAGACACGTTTACATTACCCCACACACGTTTATTGAGGTCTTCCATCTCTTACAAATGCTCTCACAAACCCCAATACCCCACAGTCCAGGCCAATACACAGTCCCTTCTTACTCTCTTCTTCAGACCGCCTTCTTCTCTCCTCCAGAGACCTTGTCCTCCTTCCACCCGACTCAAGTCATCCTCTGAAGCGAGGCGGCCCCTTTATATAAGCATCCGGTTGTGCTCCAGGTGTGTTCCCGGCAATCTCCCACCGACATGCCCCAGTGTGGCGGAAGTGCCGGCTGTATCCCCGGAAGCACTCCGGGTGTCCCTGCTTTTCTTCCCCCCGGCACTTCCAGGTGTGGCGGAAGTGCTGAGGTCCAGGGTCCTCCAGGTATTGGGGTGCCCCCTGGCGGTAACCACAGGCCCCTACAGGGTCGAGCTTCCCAGCTCTGTACCTGTGGCCCCCAGGGCGGTCAACCTCTCGAGGTCTGGAGGAGGCACAAGCCCTCCTCTGGTCTTCTTGGGCGTCCCGGCTGGGTATCACCCCCATCCGGGTACCACACATTGCAAAACCTTAATTTCAGCTTCATCTGTATAAACAAACCATGTCCATTAACATAATTATAATATGGAAACAAAAAAGAGTAAAACAAAAAATACAATTGACAATTTCTGAAGAAAAATAAACCTCTGGGAGGTCAATTACAATAGACCAGGGGTCTCCAACACGTTGCTCACAAGCCAACCCCTTTCCAAGTAGCTCGCCAAAGGGTTAATGAATCCTACATAAATTTGAAAACTTGATTAGTCAAATTAGGTGATGGCGATCTTTCCAAAAAATATCACGATCCACAATCTGAATTGCAGTCTATCTTTTCAATGTGGCATACACTTAAGAGAATATCCGGACTCAAATTCATCAAGGCCTAAGTAACACTTTATTTTAAATATCAAACAAGTTGAATTCAATTGTTCTCTCATTCGCTAGCTAAGCGGAGTTAAGGAACACACCCTGAAGCTGGCGAGTGAGTGAGGAAGGCCTCGCCCCACGGCCTGTGCATTGTTTCTCGGTTACGCACAAATATATCGGTACTGCAAGCGAACTATGATACATAACGAGATGAGAGAAGCTGCAAAATCATCCAGAATGTTCAAGCAAATTATAGAAAAAAACCTGATCTAAGTAGTTCTCTCGTGAAAAGCAGACAGACATTCAGGCATTGGATTTTATATATTATATATTAGTAAACCTTCAAAATAATGTGCAGTTAAAGTCTCAACAGCATCCTCAGTATTTCTGAAGCTTAGTAGAGCCAGATAAGTATAAGAATCTTCACCAAGCAGCTCTGAAAATGTCTGCTTTGTTTGGGTCTCCATACCTCTGCGAGTCTGACATGAATGTCATGAAATCAAAGTCCAGAACAAGACTGACAGATGAACATTTAAATGACTCCAGAAGAGTGAACCTAAGTGGCTACACTCCACCATACACCTCAATGCCAGTCATCTGACTAACTAAAAAACACAAATTACATGCAACTGGACATGTGAATAAAGTGAAACAGTGACATGTGACAGAATGACAAATTAATAAGTCATATCTGTGTATTTGGAATTGCATTGTTTTGTTTTGACAGCATTCATGTTTTAATTCAATAGTGTGAGATACACTAGAAAATGCATACAGACATACAAAATGCACTTACAGGTGAACTTAATATTTTTTATGATGTTTTAATGCAAAATGTGAGTTGTGGACACCAACATTTTGTAAATGTCCAGGCAAAACAAGCTTATTCAGTTTGTTTGGGTTGAAATAAGCTATGAGAATAAACATTAGAAAACATGAGTAGGTCTCGGCCATTTTCATTTTATAAAAGTAGCTCTCGGGGGGGAAAAAAGGTTGGAGACCCCAGCAATAGACAAAGTAACATTACTTGCGCTAATGACTTCAGACCTAGTGTCCTGATATTACTGACTGAATGAAAGATTTTAGGTGTCCACATCTGACTTTCATAAACCATTGTACTGCCCCCAGGGTGGACCAAACACAGTCTGCAGCTTTGTTATCTATGCTATAGCCAATGACCACAACCCCCCACACACACCCACCCCAAACTATGAGGAGTTGATGCTCATGGGTGCAAGTTTGAAGTTTTACTTTTGTTTGAGTACCGTTTTTCCTTTCAGCATTTGTATTCCTGTTTTCATTCAAATGTAATCCGTTGAAATGCAGTGAATGACTTAAAATAGTTGTAAGAGCTATTTGCTAGTTATTAGGACATAGTCTAGGGGAGATTTGTGCAACCCCCATAAGTTGAATTGAATTGGTATATTCTAACTATTTCTAGCCTCTCTGACTATACATTATACTCGGTTAGTGACCTGCCTTGCCAAGTGTAAAGCATGGTTGGTGGGGGGGCACATGGTTTTAAACTGAGCCTTACGTGCTCTATTGAATGTGCAGCACCGTATGTTTAAAGCGTACTGAAGAAATAAAGCATATTTAAGTATAGAAACAACTAAAGTTTGACAAGAAAAGCTAAGTTTAGAGAAGATACATTTTTCCTAGTTTTTTGCCATTTATTATTTGTGTGTAACGACCTTTTTTCTTTATTCTTGTGTGGACTATTTGCTTTGAATTTCCACTAAATCTTTTAAAATTAACTTTTGGGCTGAGAGATTTCTTTCTGCACGCGTTTTACCCGAGCTTGATCCTGCCATACACTCTCGCAGCTACAATGGTGAAAATGTAAGCAGTATAGATAGATAGATAGATAGATAGATAGATACTTTATTAATCCCAAGGGGAAATTCACATAATCCAGCAGCAGCATACTGATACAAAAAACAATATTAAAGAATAATAAAAATGCAGGTAAAAACAGACAATAACTTTGAATAATGTTGTTATACTGCAGTCTAGAAGAAACTATTATGGACCCATGAATCAAGATTTGAAGTCCTTGGTTCATCACGAAAGTTGTTTGTATGTCGTTGAGGTGGTAAAAGGATGATTCCTCAGTGTGTGACACCAACTGTCAAACATGGAGGAGGAAGTGTGTTGGTCTGGGGTTCTTTTGCTGGAGGCAGAGTTGGTGACTTGCACAGAGTGACTGGCATTCAGAATAAAAGGATTGCCACAGTTTGGCTCTTATTTCAGCTAATGGTGGCCACTTTGGATCATAAATTTGAATACAATTATGTACATTGCATGGTTCCTTGACTATTTTTATTTGCCATTATTTATTTGTTCTATGCCTTTATTTCATGAAACATTAAACAGTGTGCATTTCCATACAAACTGAAAAAACTGAGGTGTTCTAAAACATTTGAACAGTAGTATAATTCTCAGAAACCTTCATACCATATCGTTAAAGAGTAAAATTGCAATTATACAGTCATATGAAAAAGTTTGGGAACCCCTCTTAATTCTTTCGATTTTTGTTTATCATTGGCTGAGCTTTCAAAATAGCAACTTCCTTTTAATATACGACATGCCTTATGGAAACAGTAGTATTTCAGCAGTGACATTAAGTTTATTGGATTAACAGAAAATATACAATATGAATCATAACAAAATTAGACAGGTGCCTAAATTTGGGCACCCCAACAGAGATATGACATCAATACTTAGTTGAGCCTCCTTTTGCTCCTTTGAGCCTCTAGACGCCTCCTGTAGCCTTTGATGAGTGTTTGGATTCTGGGTGGAGGTTTTTCTGACCATTCTTTTATACAAAATCTCTCCAGTTCAGTTCAATTTGATGGCTGCCGAGCATGGACAGCCTGCTTCAAATCATCCCATAGATTTTCGATGATATTCAAGTCAGGGGACTGTGGCGGCCATTCCAGAACATTGTACTTCTCCCTCTGCATGAATGCCTTTGTAGATTTCGAACTGTGTTTTGGGTCATTGTCTTGTTGGAATATCCAGCCCCTGCGTAACTTCAACTTTGTGGCTGATTCTTGAACATTATCCTGAAGAATTTGTTGATATTGAGTTGAATTCATCCGACCCTTGACTTTAACAAGGGCCCCAATCCCTGAATGAGCCACACAGCCCCACATCATAATGGAACCTCCACCAAATTTGACAGTAGGTAACAGGTGTTTTTCTTGGAATGCGATGTTCTTCTTCTGCCATGCAAAGCGCTTTTTGTTATAACCAAGTAACTCAATTTTAGTCTCATCAGTCCAAAACACTTTGTTTCAAAATCAATCTGGCTCATCTAAATGAGCATTTGCATACAACAAGCGACTCTGCTTGTGGTGTGAGTGGAGAAAGGGCTTCTTTCTCATCACCCTGCCATACAGATGTTCTTTGTGCAAATTGCGCTGAATTGTAGAACGATGTACAGATACACCATCTGCAGCGAGATGTTCTTGCAGGTCTTTGGAGGTGATCTGTGGGTTGTCTGTAACCATTCTCACAATCCTGCACATGTGCCGCTCCTGTATTTTTCTTGTCCTGCCAGACCTGCTGGGTTTAACAGCAACTGTCTGTGCCTGTGTCCTTCCATTTCCTGATTACATTCCTTACAGTTGAAACTGACAGTTTAAACCTCTGAGATAGCTTTTTGTGGCCTTTCCTTAAAACATGACACTGAACAATCTTTGTTTTCTAATCTTTTGAGAGTTGCTTTGAGGATCCCATGCTGTGTGTCACTCTTCAGAGGAGAGTCAAAGGGAAGCACAACTTGCAATTGACCACCTTAAATACCTTTTATCACTCATGATTGGACACACCTGTCTATGAAGTTCAAGGCTTAACGGTCTAATCCAACCAAGTATTGATCAGTTACATGCATTCAAATCAGTAAAATTACAAGGGGACCCAAATTTTTGCACAGCCAGTTTTTCACATTTGATTTAATTTCATATAACTAAATACTGCTTCACTAAAAATATTTGTTCAGAAAACACCCCAGTACTCAGATGTCCCTAGGAAATGAAAGACATACCACTGTTATCTTTGTTTTTGAAAGTTATTATGCAGGCTGAGAGGGGTTCCCAAACTTTTTCATATGGCTGTACTTAAAAAAATTCTTATGTTATACTAAGGATCATACAGTTGACTTGGGGTGGGCGCCATTTACAGCTTTGCCTAGGAAAACAACTCACTCTGTTCCAGGGCGGTGCTGAGGTGTCACCCGTTGCACTGCTGCATTCGGGTCTCAAACCGGGTTTAGAAATTAACGCGACGCGTGCGCGAGTTGCAGTACCAGCAAAAAATTCGGGGGGCGCAGTGTGCTAAAAGTTGGAACGTGACGTCAGAGTCTCCGTTTACTATCTACATGTGACAGAAAGCCGCTCTGAGGATCTACAGAATCATTGTGCCTGCTTCGGTGTTTGATGAATAGTTCAATGTGGTGAAGCAAAATGCCGACTACACACATATTCCCGATCGTAATGACACGATACATTTTAAAAGTCTCACATACTGTCTTCTGTGCCGTCTTTTTTTTGCAACTTCATAACAGCAACATAATGCACAGCGCTATATTTGAGCCACAGAGAAGAAAAAATAAGGACATGGTGAAAACGTGTATTTTGTGATTAAAGTGGAAATTTCGGCTTTCATCTCGAAATGGCCACTTTAACCTCATAGTTTACTTTATTATTAAAGCAGACCGTCGTAAATGTCATCACAGTTTTTAATCGCTACGAGCTTCTTGGACCTCACAGCAGCGACATGCAGCAATAGGTCACCACACAGAACACATTAAATGTATGATATTCCCACTTATTCCAAATTTAGAATCTTTAGATTTATACTTGATATTACTTTCATGATGAACTGCAATAAAGTATGTATGTTACATTTTACAGATAAATTGTTAATTACACACATGGAGGTGACACGGTGGCAGAGCGGAAGCACTGCTGTCTCGTAGGGAGTCACGTCACTGGTATTCCCTGCTTGGAGTTTACATGTTTTCCTGCTGGGTTTCCACACTGTGCCACGGTTTCCTTCCAAAGACATGCAGATTTGGAGATTTGGTGCCGCTAAAATGACAGTGTATTCGTGTACTTGTATTCACCTTGCGATACCCCGTCCAGGGATTGTTTCTGACTCGTGCCCAATACTTGCTGGAATGGACACATCCCTGGATTGATGGATTTGATCATTAAACATCCTTTTCAGAGATATTACGGTAAGGTGTCATCAGAATTTAATGGGTGTTCCAGGCAATTCACAACACAGTGAAGCCGTAAAGTACACGCGCAAGTATAAACAGTCAAACGCTAGCGTAGCAGGAGTGTCCGCTGCAGCCATGGGTCACGTCCCCGGCCATATGTAGTGGGTGCGGCGACTCGCTGTAAAATCAGCGCATGTGTTCAACCTCTCTCTCTCTCAAGCAGAAACACCACAGCTACTCCTTTGCATTCTGAATCTCACAAAACGTTTTCACTATAGCTTTCTTCTCTGCAGAGTAAATTGATTGTATGTAACAGTGGATTACCTTAAAGTTACATTTTAAAATACACTAAGGCCATTATTTATTTCACAAATTAAATGTATTTGTATCGTCCACAATGTTAAAAAAGTAAGATGTTAAAAAAACCAAACGGTAACATTAACTATTAATATAAGACGACAGTCGTCACTAAATTACCAAGTCTACAGCATCTCCTTTCTACAGAGACACCATTGAAGGCGTTTTGACCAGATGTATCTCCGTCTTCCTTGGGAGCTGCACTTGTCTGTCTCTCTCTCTCTGCAGTGCCCTATAATGGATAGTGTACCTGCGCTGAAAAGATCACTGGAACCTTTCTGTCTTTCATTAAATACGTATTTATCAAGCATGGTGTGTGCAAACCCTACAGCATTATGAAAAACCACTCCCCTCCTTCCCAGCATTTATCTGTCCAATTTACACCTGGCAGGTTCTTTAGCATCCGAACCAGCTTCTGCCCCTTTGCTGTCTGGACTCTGATTTCTGTGCTGCCCCTGTCCTCTCACATATGCTCCTGGTAGTTTACTTATAAGCAGTGCATCTATTACTACTGTTGTTTTTATGTATTGATAGTATAGTACTGTTTTGTTCTTTACTTGTACTGCACATGTTCTGTGTTATATGTACTGCATATGTTGCTCAGCGGTCCTCGGGATCGTTATTTCGTGGCACTTGATGCTGTAATACTGTGTATGGATGGTATGATAATAAAGTCACTTGACTAGACATTAAATACTGAAAATGATGAGTTTCTTCCAAACTGTCAATACGCCTGCATTCAGAATTACTATGCTAACACGGTACAACACCCTAGTATAGTACAGTAAAAAGTGCAGCATAGAATATGTCTATATTGGCAGCAACGAGAGTCTGGATCACTATTTTGCATCACAAACGAAGACATTCTCGATAACTCAAAAAAGTAAATAAAAAAAACAGCAGAGTTTGGAATGCAAATTTAAATGGGGGGGGGGCTTTGAAAGTTCAACCTTTACTGTGAAAATTTTTTTGCGCAAGCCCCTTTTACTCCACCCACCAGCTGCACTTACCGCGCGAGACTACCCGCACCAGGCATTCTTGAACGCACGGGGCGGGCCAACTTCTCAACCCTCCAATCATAGAGTCTATTTTTCCGCTCCCGAACCAATGACGTCAGCGATTCGCTCGCTGAGTACATTTGCAACAAAGCGCCGATAACGCCTGCGTTTTCTCAGTTTTTTTAAAATACTTTTATTGAAGTATTTTTTTGTTTTACTGCCTCATGCAACCATGCCCAAGTGCATCGCCCCGGGATGCCGAAACACATCGGAAAACACTGTGGGGGTCAGCTTCTTCCGACTGCCCTTGCAGAACGAGGCCCTTCTGCGCCAGTGGTGCGATAATCTAGACATAGTATCGCCTTTGCATCCAGGACGACGGGTCTGCTCTACGCATTTTACTCCGGATTGCATCCAGTCCAACCTGTGGGCCCGGTACATGGGGACCAAGTCTAAACGCAGACTGATTGTTGGTTCCGTACCAACCATACCCTTTCCCGAATCGAACCAGAGACGGGTGGCAGAACCGCAGCCAAAACCAAAGGTACGGCCCGCTACGACCGGAAGAAGGGCGCAGAACTGTTGTATAGAGTCAAAAGTGGGAGCGGGAAAGCTGGGTGATTTTAAGGGTGGTGCACTGTACACGAGATGGGTTGTGCCTCAGTGTGTTAAGCGGAAATGAGTCCATTTGTGGGCGTGCCATGTGCGTCGCTTGTTATATGGCATGGATCGATGGCTAACAGATCGGAAAGTAAAACGTTTTAATTCTCGTAATGGTGAGGGAGGAACATATCCCTGTACCAAACCGCGGGGTAACAAATTGACCACATGACCACAACCGATCTTCGTGATGCCTTTGCTGCTGTTTAATTTTTATGTAACAGTTTGTATTTAAAACCACGTGTTCACTTTTTATGTGCGTTAACCTGCATTATTTGGCTGACTTAACCTATTATAATCGGCACAGAATGTGATCAGTTTATTTCAGTCATTACATGGTTTTTAAAAGTGATATTGAGTAAAAAGGTTTCATAGGAGTTACGCTAGCGTTATCTATCTATCTATCTAAGCACGTCGTCGAGATGTTTACTCAAGTATGGCAATTAGAATTATGCTTTAATCGTCTTTTTGCAAGCGTTTAACGAGTGTAATGTGTACGTCGCTGATTGGAAAAAATGGCTTACCGGGCTCAATGTTAACTTTTTATTAAATAAACGAAAAGTGTTAGGTTCCACCGAGATTTGAACTCGGATCGCTGGATTCAGAGTCCAGAGTGCTAACCATTACACCATGGAACCACATAGTGAAAATGGTTTGCGGTCTTGTTGTTGTATGTTGTACAACCAGTGTATACAGTATACTGTTTTTTTCAATTAGGTATTCTCAAACTGTGAGTCCACCGGGCGCCGTGGAACGAGTTGCTTAATTTGCAAATTGTAGGAGCTGCAAGGAGTAATCTTGGTGGATGTGAGCAACTCGAGCCACTAGAATATTAGAACAAGATGTCCTTTAATCGTCTTTGTCAAGTCTTTCCTCTGTGTGGTCCCCTGACTTTGTTGTGGGGGAAAGCGCCATTTAGTTTTTCCAGGGAGATGTAAGTCTCAATACTAAAGTTAATCGATGTGTTAGTTACATCAGGAAGTGCACAAAGGCTGATACCACTCCCAAACAATTAGTATTATAAATTTGTTTTTCATTACATTTAATGTATTCGAACTGGAAGGGGGGACCGGAGGGATCTTAGTTTTGGCTTGGGGGGCCTTGGGATAAAAAATAATTATCGAGTAGCGCCGCTATAAGTAATTAAATAGGGTTACTTAATCATAGTTTGTAATTTTACATACAAAGATTTTATATAATACACGGGATTGAACGTAACACATTACATTGCACCGACTCTGCAAATGATTGCATGCCATAGAATTAAAAGAGTTGTATAATTATGGATTGTATTTATTTCATCTTAAGCTTTTATATAATATACTGATCGGGCTTAACACGTTTAATTGCATTAAATGATGTACTATACAATGCGAATGAAGACCGACTCTCCTTTGTACTGGAGTAGCAAAGTATTGTCAGGATGCGGCAGATGATCCAGTCAGAATGCAAACTTTTATAATGAAGAGTTTAGATGTCGTTTATACGCAAGCTTAATTTTTAAGATGAATTCAGATAAATGTAGTCAAATTATATTGCGCCACCTTTGAGTCATTTGTAATTTAAACAGCATTGCTTATCTCATTCATGACATCGCCTAGTAACTGACAAATGTTTGTGGTCACCAGTAGCCGGGGTCTGGCTTCAAAGGCTTAAACCTCTGATATATTGTCCAATCCGTATAAGATCCACCCCCACCAACTAATCGATTATACACATGTATGAATGTGTCCAAAAACCCTTCAATTCAATTTTCCGGTATAATCCGGATTATATCAGATTTTAGAAACGCCCCTGGCGTTCATCCTGTGATGGAATGTCGTCTCGTGCTTGCGCGGATTGGCTCCAGCTTCCCCTGGGTAAGTGGGTTACAAGATGGACGGATGGGTACGTTTGTTTGACGTTAAGGCTATTTTAATAACAGTGGATTACTGTAATTTGTCAAATTGCTTTTTGTTTTGATATTTTTATATAACACCTACTCACACGATCTCCTTACAGTATAGCCAGTTGGGCACTAGACCAGGTAAGTAACGAAAGCCTTAAAACTAACGTGTCTTTGCTGTGGTAAAGCTCACAAAAAGCAAAACATGTCGATTTGTGTTTTATAATTACATTAACAACAATACAAGTGAGACGTTAATAATATTAGTGAACATTGTTTCTAACATTCTCGTTCGCAAATGAATACACGCTTTTGGGCAGGTTGTTTGAAATATCAATTAAGGTTAAAATGGTGCGTGGATGCGAGTACCCCGAGTGTACAAATAAAATGAAAAAAACGTCCAAATGCAGTTTCTGTCATCACGAAACGTTGAAACTATTGCAGGTAGTGATGGGGTTAGGCGTGAATACTCCATCTGAAGAACTTTGCAATCATGATTTACGAGTATGTAGTACCCACTTTTCCGAGGATGCCTACGTGAAACCCAAGAGAAAAAGAAAAGGTGTTTCTGACCAGTCTTTCCAAGAGTCAACTGCAGTGCCAGATGCCCAAATGAGTACATGGCCCTCAGGTGAAAGTAGAGGTAATGTAAGACATGATAACGGCGGATTGTTGACAAGAAAGATAGACAGAGACAAGCTGCAGGTACAGTGGTGCTTGAAAGTTTGTGAAC
Organism: Polypterus bichir lapradei; assembly: GCA_026402145.1. Classification (NCBI taxonomy): domain Eukaryota; kingdom Metazoa; phylum Chordata; class Cladistia; order Polypteriformes; family Polypteridae; genus Polypterus; species Polypterus bichir. The sequence continues at coordinate 7,229,924 of JANRMT010049829.1, forward strand.
CCTTTAGAATTTTCTATATTTCTGCATAAATTTGACCTAAAACATCATCAGATTTTCACTCAAGTCCTAAAAGTAGATAAAAAGAAACCAGTTAAACAAATGAGACAAAAATATTATACTTGGTCATTTATTTATAAAGGAAAATGATCGAATGTTACATATTCGTGAGTGGCAAAAGTATGTGGACCTTTGCTTTCAGTATCTGGTGTGATCCCCCCTTTGCAGCAATAACTGTAATTAAATGTTTCCGGTAACTTTTGATCATTCCTGCATACCGGCTTGGAGGGATTTTAACCCATTCCTCCGTACAGAACAGCTTCAGCTCTGGGATGTTGGTGGGTTTTCTCACATTAACTGCTTGCTTCAGATCCTTCCACAACTTTTCGATTAAGGTCAGGACATTGACTTGGCCATTCCAAAACATTAACTTTATTCTTCTTTAACCATTCTTTGGTAGAACGACTTGTGTGCTTAGGGTCGTTGTCTTGCTGCATGACCCACCTTCTCCTGAGATTCAGTTCATGGACAGATGTCCTGACATTTTCCTTTAGAATTCTCTGATATAATTCAGAATTCATTGTTCCATCAATGAAGGCGAGTCATCCTGGCCCAGATGCAGCAAAATGGGCCCAAACCATGATACTACCACCACCACCATGTTTCACAGATGGGATAAGGTTCTTATGCTGGAATGCAGTGTTTTCCTTTCTTCAAACATAACGCTTTTCATTTAAACCAAAAATTTCTATTTTGGTCTCATCCGTCCACAAAACATTCTTCCAATAGCCTTCTGGTTTGTCCACGTGATCTTTAGCAAATTGCAGACGAGCAGCAATGTTTTTTTTTTGGAGAGCAGTGGCTTTCTCCTTGCAACCCTGCCATGCACACCATTGTTGTTGAGTGTTCTCCTGATGGTGGACTCATGAACATGAACATTAGCCAATGTGAGAGAGGTCTTCAGTTGCTTAGAAGTTACCCTGGGGTCCTTTGTGACCTCGCCGACTATAACACGCCTTGCTCTTTGAGTGATCTTTGTTGGTTGACCACTCCTGGGGAGGGTAACAATGGTCTTGAATTCCCTCCATTTGTACACAATCTGTGTCTGACTGTGGATTGGTGGAGTCCAAACTCTTTAGAGATGGTTTTGTAACCTTTTCCAGCCTAATGAGCATCAACAACTCTTTTTCTGAGATCTTCGGAAATCTCCTTTGTTCGTGCCATGATACACTTCCACAAACATGTGTTGTGAAGAGCAGACTTTGATAGATCCTGTTCTTTAAATAACACAGGGTGCCCACTCACACCTGATTGTCATCCCATTGATTGAAAACACCTGAGTTGGATTTCACCTTCAAACTAACTGCTAATCCTAGAGGTTCACATACTTTTGCCACTCACAAATATGTAATATTCGATCATTTTCCTCAATAAATAAATGACCCAAGTATTTTTGTCTCGTTTGTTTAACTGGTTTCTCTTTATCTACTTTTAGGACTTGAGTGAAAATCTGTTGATGTTTTAGGTCATATTTATGCAGAAATATAGAAAATTCTAAAGGGTTCACAAACTTTCAAGCACAATTGTATATAGGTGCTGAGACTATTAGGGCTTAATGAGTCGGGGTGACACGCCACCCAAACGTATTTTGGTATCTGCCTTATGAAACCAGCGGTGGCCAGACGTCTGTTGAAACAGGCGATAGCACCTTACAATCCGGAATGATGCATAATGACAAACTGAAAAAAGCTGTCGGATTGGCCTTCAAAATTGATCAGGGATGGGAACTCGCCCTAACCGACTGCGAATCGTCCGTGTCAAGTGAGTAGACAATAACTGACATTTGTACCGCAAGTCCTCCTGAAATTGCTGTAGTCCGTCCATCTCCAGTTTGGATTAATGAGAACGTCTTTGGCTAAATGTTGGGGTAATCATCAAAATTGATGAATCGACAACAGAGTAAATTTAGCTTTTTTATTATTTATTTTATTTAATGAAGATATACAAGTTAGATGGCTGGCCCCGCCCTCCCCAACTACCCCGCGATCCGGAGAATGCTTACGCATGTTTGAGACTGTAGCGTGTAGTATTTTTTTTGAACTACATTAACCAGCATGCCGTGTAACTTAATTGGTTTCCGATTGGAGGAAATTAGTCGCGGCTCGGTCAGTGTTGTAGTTGCCGCCGAAGATGGAGACGATGTGGGTATGCTGCGGTCGCCGTATATAAGGAAGCTCTTTGAAAAAGTTGTTGCTAAACGATACGTTAACGTTTTACAGCCCGTTTTTTTAAAAAAAAAATTTACAGTTAGTCTTTTCCTCCTCTACAGTGCAACATCGTCAAACTGCTGTATCATAGCCCAATGTGTTTGGAGATCAGCACATGATCGTGCGAACAGTTGTACGAAAATTTGTATCGCACTTTGTATTCGTGTTAGCGTGGCAATAATAAAAGTGTGAGGGCAAAAGAATGTGCCTGTTTTGTTTCTACCACCTCTCGTAGACGGAATAGGTTGGTTTGTCGCTTACTGCGGCAAAGCCGGTGAAATAGGGGTGGTCGTGTGAGACTAGCCTTTTCTCTAGTGCCTCGCTTGTCGTCAAGATTTCATCCACATTTATATCCATCACCCACTGTAAGTTTTGGTCTCTGTAGCCAAAAGACTCCAATGGCCACTGTTAGACATTATTGCCTGTACCTTGTAAAATTTTTGCAGAAGTTAGTCCTACTCAAAACATATGTCTTCCATTAAAATTGAATCGATTCCTCCTAATTGCCTTTTTGTGTTCATAAGAATTACCCATTAACGGTTTGAAATCACTGCAGTTTTTTGACCAGCGCCTACTTGTCTCACTAGTACAAGAAAACCACCACATATGATATACCGTTTGATTCGCCTTGGTGGTTAGTTATGCGAGCCTTTTAGGGTTAGCTCCTGTATTTAGCCATTGTAGACCTGAAAACCTCTACTTTTTAGTTAATTGTTGGACTATATTTTATGCGCGAAGATACACCTTTATGATAAAGAGTAAATAGGTGTCTTCAACAGAAATTGTCAGGTGCATTTATGTTGTGCATGCCACATCATCCTTCCTCGGGAGTTCACCCCCTCATAAAATATTAGAGCTCAAAGTTACTCCTTTTCACAAAAGTTTGCAAAAAACAGAGATCAGCAATACAGGTATACAGACCGAGCTATTTTAAAGTTGCTGATAATGAGCATATTTTTCATATTTGATTCTTTACTGGTTGTCCATGCCAAGAAGGTTAAAATGACCAACTGCAAACATATTCATGTGGGGTATCATTTTAGACTATTTCGGAGTCAGTGATTAAGAATATATTATTTTTGATATTATACTATGCATCTGGCCCTTTTATGGACCTCTATCAATATATAAAATCACAAATTTCTATTCTAATGTGAATATTTAGACTTTAAATGTTGAAATTAAATCCCTTTTTTTCTATAGCATCACTCCATTAACTAACCAAGGGTACTGCAGACATTTGTAACAATAGTACAGTTAAAAAAAAATCTCTGTACAAACGGAACACAATGATTATGGGCTTCAAGTATAAAATTTATGCACAAGTTAATCAAACTCTGTCATACATCCATTCCATTCGATTTCAGTTGATCCCACACCACCTTAAATTTTTTTTATTTTAATTTGTTGCACCAGCATGCTATTTCCCATTGTTTATAGTCTTTTTAAAATGCACCCACTTTAATAATCAGCATGCTTCCCAAGTCAATTTTTATAATAGCACAGTTCTGTTAACAAGCTGAGGGTATTGCACACATTTACAATTATAGTATAGTTTTAAAAAAAATCTCAGTACAAAAGAAAGACACTGTGATTATGGACTTAATTTGTACTTGCATATAAATTTAATATTTACCTTTAATTTTGTACTGAACACTTAGCGGATTTAGAAAGTATTAGGACCTCTTCATTTTTTCACATTATGCTATGTTGCAGTCTTATACTAAAGTAATGTAACCCCATCCCCTAAATTGTCAAAGCAAAATCAGTGTTTTAGAAATATCATTGGAAATTTAAAAATAAATAACACTGACAAGTATTTAGAACATTACATGAAATCTGGCTCAGGGGCATCCCATACTATTGATCATCATTAATATATTTACACTGTTTGTTTGGAGTCCATCTGTGGTCATTTCTATTGATTGGACAGGTTTAAGAAAGGAACACACCTCTCTGTACAGTGTCCATGAGAGCAAAAAACAAGCCAATTGCTTGCTGAGTTTAGAGACAGGATAATGTCAAGGCTACAAAAAAATTCTTTTAACATTGCTAGTTCCCAAGAGTACAGTTGCCTTTATAATTTTTAAATGGAAAAGGTTTATATCAACTATAATTCTTCGTAGGGCTGTCCTCCCTATCCAACTGATCCACCCAACCGAATTGAGCAGTCAAGAAAGAAGAACCATGGTAAGAGAACCTGTCTGTGTGGGGATGGGAGAAATGTGCAGAAGAACAACCATCAGTGCAACACTGTTTTAGGCTTTCTGAAAGTGTGACCACACAGAAGTCTCTCTTAACTAAAAATACACAGGGATGCCTGCTTGGAGTAGTCAAAAAGGCACCTAAAGGCCCCTAAACCCCGGCTGTTAGTGCTGTGTGTGTGAGTGTGTGCTCCTGAGGTAGCCTCGGCACACATCTTATTTAAAAAAATAAAAAAAAATAACAAAAAGGCACCTAAAGAACCCTCAGACTGAATAACACGATTCTCGTGTCTGATGAAATCAAGATTAGAATCCTATCTGGAGGAAGCCAGGCACTGCTCATCACCTGTTCAAAACCATTCCAATTTTGAAGCATTGTGGTGGCAGCATCATGCTATTTGGTTGTTTTCAGAGGTAGGGACTGGGAGACTAGGCAGGGCTAAGGGAAAGCTGAATGGAGCAAAGTACTGAAATACCGTTAATGAAAATCTGCTCCAGAGTGCTCTGAACTTTGAATTGTATGGAAGGGTTTCCTTCCAGCAAGACAATGACCATAAACACAAAGCAAAAGCAGCATATCTGTGGCTCAGGGACAACACAGTGTCCTTGACTGGACTGGACTTGAACCATATCAAATACTTTTAAAGACACCCGTAAAAACTATCCACTGACTGTCATGCATAAAATCTGTAAATCCAGGTGTGTGAAGTTTGTAATTTCATATTTAAAAGACTCAAGACTATAATTGCTGCCAAAGGTGCTTCAACTAAGTACTCAGTGAAGGGTCTGAATACTTATGCCAATATGATCTTTTGGATTTTGTGTTTTTATAATAAACTAGGGGGCTTTGTCCCCTGCTCATTTCGCTCGCCAACCCCGGGCCCGCACTACGCGCTAGCCTCTTTGTGGTTCTGCCGCTCGCATATGGGGATGCAGATGCACAATTTAAACAGATTATTTTCATGGGAATTGTTACACATGCATAATAGAACTATTTTACATTACAGCGAGTAATTAACCGTATTCAAAAATCGTAAAACGTAATAATAAGTACATTGTTTCATGTTGCGTTAGAGTTATTCGTTGCGTAATAGGATTTTGTTCTGTTTGGCTTTGAAATTAACACGCAAATACTTTTTAGACTTACACTTTTACTGTAAAAGTTCAGTAAAAACAATTTTTTTTAATTAAATTGTCAATATTGCATTGAATTTTGATTCCGTGTTTGGACTGTCATCGTGACAATGCCACATATAACTGTCCGTGATTGAATTTTGTTTCTTTCTTTCCATTAAATAAAACAACTTTTTCGAATGTTTGGCTCTGAGATTTGTTAATTGTCTTTGCAAAAGCTATTCAACGGGAAACTGTTAGCATTTTAATACGAATGGCATATCAAGATCTCCTTTATTGTCTAATGTAGTACATCTTCTGTGGATAACATTACCTTTCTTGGATACATCCTTCTTTCAACAATAATTCGGTCAGTGGAAGACTGGACGGTGTTAACGGTTGTAGATATTCGACGGGATATTGTAAGTTGATGTTTTCATCTTCCGCACGATCCCCACCAACTGTTTCAGCATAGTCTATTGATACGCATTTAACCAATTTGCCATGTGATCGATCGACATTTTTTTCATTTTTTCTGTTGATAACCCTTTGTGATGAAATTCTTTAAGATTCGGATATAATAGAGTTTTCTTTAATTAGGAACTTAAAGTGAGGAAAACATTAACATTTATAAGAGCTGAAAGAGCAGGAACTGTGTCCATCAAAAGCATTCACACAAATGAGAGGTGAGAGTACCATGTGCGTGGTTGAATATGGTTGAGAGGAGTGCGTGACTTAAAAAAAAAAAAAAAAAATCTCATGGCTAAAGTCTCATCTCGTCCCAGGATTTTTTTTTTTTTTTTATATAATACAGAGATTTGTAAAAATTTCTAAAACCCTGTATTCAATCTGGGATATTGAGTGTTGGATGATCAAGAAAAATGAGATTAAATGATTTAGCACAAGGCTGCAGCATAGAAAAATATAAAATATGCATTGGGCCTTAAATGCCTTGGTGTGTAGCCTGTCTATTTCGACTATGAAAATGGTGTACTGTACAACATAAGTGGCAATGGCAGTGTTACCATCACACAAAGCATAACTGTGAAGTCTGTTTTATATACTATTATTTGATAAAATAAAGGAATTGTGGGTTCACTTTGGACCAAAATTAACAATGTTCATGAGACATATATGAGCACCACTTGTGAATTGTATATTAATCGAATGAAAGTGGTTTCTGTTCATAGAAGCAAATTCATTCTGTAATTGTGCCTTTATCATGTGTACAGTCAGTTTGTGCAGATTACTTTTAAGACAATCAGCAATTGATGAAAATTGCCATTTGATTTTGGTCTTCTCACATTGTCTGTAAGGAATGTATCTGGGTAGCATCTTAATATACATCTTAATCTTGTATGCAGAGCTTAATGTGCTGGCACTTTCCTACTTTTGTGGATGCATACTAGCACATCAAGCAGTGACACTGAGTGTATTTAGGCGCAATTGAAGTCAGTCACACTCTCTATAGAGTATCTGTATGTATTTTATAACGCATAACTAAAAGTAAGAGAAAGCAGGCACAAATGGGAGTACACCAGCATTATTTTATTTGATTTAATCACTGCAAGCACTGATTACACCATCCCTTGCAGATAAAATGACGTAGCTCAGTGATGACTGTGAGATTCTTGACCAGTCCGCTAGTTCATGCAGGAAAGCGCCTGTGGCCAAATACTCTATGCAGTTAAAACCTGTAAAGGAAGAAGGATATTATGATTGATTCTATAATGTAGACTTTAATTCAACACACAACTATACGGGGACAGCTCTAGGAAGTTTGAATTGGCTCTTAAGTAAGTCAGCATCTTGAGCCAAAAATCTGGGGTACCTCAAGTTTTTCACAGAAGTTTTGTTTCCTCTGTTCTCCTGTGGTTTGTTGTAAAGACATCACTCAGGAACATGGCCAAATTTAAGTTTATGTGGTGATTAGATTGTGATTATATGTATTTTTTTAAGCTGTAAGTGGTTATTGGAGTGTGGTGACGGGGAGGAACTAAAGGTTGATTTGAGATTTATAAAGAAGCTTGTCGCGAGACCTGGTGTGTTAATGGAATCCGATTCATGAATTAATTTTTTTTAACGTGTATATGCTGTTTTTACTTTTTTAGCATAAGCAAAATTTTTAGTTTGGAAACTGAACAATGTTTTATACATGAGGCGTCTGATCTTTTCAGGGCTGGAAAATATACTGCCATTTCAGTTAATTTTGTACTTTTTTTTTTTTTTTTTTTAAATTGGTAGTATGTGGATGCTTCATAATGTGGTAATTGTTGGCCAGGATTTGGACAAGAGAGTCTTAAGTTATTGGTTATGATAGAAACCTTTGTAACTGCATTAACACCACTGAGACCAGTTATTCTATTCAATAAAGCAAGTAAATTGTCTTACCTTGTATTACATAGAACTAGCATTTATAAAATTCAATTCAATGTAAAAATAGCCAAAGTGAAGCAAATTTCTCAAGAAGCATGTCAGTCTGTTGCTTTTTTGCCAGTTAGTGTTTATGCAAGACTAATTAAAGGTAGGCTAAAGGACTTTACCATTAGGAAATTGAAGGAATGACTGCAGAAAATTGGAACTTTACAGTCGCATTGTGAATAATGAATTAAAAGGCAATCCTCTCAAGTAGTAATAGCCATTAGCAACATTAATAATGTCTTGGCTGTATGATTACATCAATGTAATGGTATCTTGATAAGAAAGTTATCAATTATATCTAAAAATGAAAAGTTCTAGATGATTCCAAATGTTTGGGATGCTAGTGCATGTTAAATTTGTTTAGATAGAAAGCTGTCCAAGTCCCCTTATTCTGCCGTATCTGCCCTTCCACCTAGTTTGGCATCATCAGCGAACATAATCAGCTTATTGAATATCAGCTACGGTATCTGTCAAACACAGGTGGTAATAAAATAATTTACAAATATTTGCTATCTCTTGCCCTACATGTACTTTCAGTGCCAATCCTCTGTATACACGTCTGAATCTCTCTTCACCAGCATTCCCTTTCTCAAGCACTTTCCTGTAAAGCCTGCTTCTCAGACTATTTTTTGTGATGCCTTTCTCACGTCCTATCATCTTTGTATTTTCCATCTTTGAAGGCAACTCTCTCAGCGTGTGCCTTTACTCTCCTTTGTGCATTTCACACTCTCACTTCCTTTAATGTTGCGCCACCTAAGCCAAAATCACTAATCACACTGACTGATCTGATTGCTCTGAGACACTGGATGTGCAGACCATAGTGTTCTGTTATATTAGTAGAGATTCTTGTCCAGGTGGTTTATGTGTATTAAAAAGATCATCAGCTTCACTATTGACGCCTGCAGGACACCACTTTTAACATCACCTAATAGAAAATGTGCAGGATAGGTGTATATGCAACCTCAAACTGGATCTGTGTGTGAGTGAGAGTGTGCTATGTGATGCTATGGTTCTCTGTCCACAGTTGGTTTCTGCCTTGTGTTTGATGCTGCCAGGGTAGGCTTCAGCCCCACTGACCTTTTACCAGATTAAGGGGGTTTACTGATGTTTGAGAAGATGGATGGTGGACATTTTTATCCAAGGCAAACTTAACATTCATATTTAGATATTCTGTGACACTTAATTTAATCAACACAAATAAACCATTTCAATGTAATTACAAATGGACTGGAAATGTCTGTGTTTACGGAGAAAAACTAATTTTGTTGTGAATATTGTACGTGTGTATACATATATTTTCATGCATATATCTCTCTATTATAAAAAAAAAAAAAATCTTGGAAGGAGACGATACATGATTTTCTTGGAGAGACACTTGCACGTCCCGCGAGACGAGTCCTTTTGCCAAGAGATTTAACCACTGCCACCAACAGTAGATGACAAAGTAGAATGTCGTAAAGAATTCAAAAACATTGACGCAATACACATGCAGAGCAGGTTAGAGATAATGGAAGTAGGAAAATTCGAAAGTCTCAAAAAAAAGGATAATAAAGATCGGATCAGTGCAAGCAAATGGAAATTATTACTCGGTGAAATAACAGAACAGTGAAAAGAGATTAAATTTATTGTTCGGATTTAATCTTTAAGTCTGAGAATTGTAGATCATCTAATTTGTGTTGCCATTGGGGCAAAAAAAGTAGTGTTTCTTCCCAATGAAGAGGCGTATCAGTGAGAATTAAAAGATTTGTTGTTTGGTGAAAATGAAATCCTGTGAGGGAAAATTTCAAGCCCTGCGAGACAAGAGATTTGAAAAAGTCCTGCCCACATAACCACGCACACGGTTAAATCATTTCTCATTTGTGTGAATTCTATTGTAAGACACATTTCTTGTAGAGAGAAAGAAACGATATTCACTCACTGGCAGTTATATGTTGCGTTGTTACGATGTAATTCCAAAAACGGAATCAAAATTCAATGCGATATTGATGAAAAGGTAAAAGTGAAAAGAGATTGAATATATGGACACAGGTGATATGACATAAATATGTAGATATTGTTCAGCTCTAAACTCTAAAGTCGGAGACTTGTAGATTGTCTAATTCGTGTTGCTATCAGGGAAAAGTAGTGTTTCTTCCCAATGAAAAGGCCTATCTGCGAGAATTAAACGATTTGTTGTTGGGAGAAAGTCAAATCCACATACGTAAATGGCAGAGATGCGAATTTGCATGATGCGAAGTGTAGGTGGGTGGGATAGTTTTTGGCGAGCGAAGCAAGCTGGGGGTAAAGCCCCCTAGTTTTTATAGATGGAAAGAAAGGAATGGATTTTTGGAGACCTAAGAGGCAATTACATGAGTGGTGGCAGAACCTTTTTTAGTCTATGCCCAGCCATGCATGTACTGGTAACTCCACTGCTCAGGTTTTTAACAGTTCTTGATGCTTTTGTTTTCCTCTACTCTGACACCGGTTTGTTATTACTTTTATTATTTTATTATTATTGCAGTCTTTCTGATTTCTAATGAATGTAATGCAATAAATAAAGTCTGTGTACATAACATTTTTATACTTTTCTATAATGCATGAGTTTTTTTGGTTTTAACTTAAGTACAATGTGTAAGTATGCCTAGTGCCTTCCTAATTTAAAATCAATTTAACAAAAATGTACAGTACTGCCTGTGTTTAATATGTATACTACCATCCCAATCCCAAAAATCTAAAAGGGCATTAACAATACTGAAGAAAAGAGACCTAATACTTCAACATCTTTACTTAGTTGTGTAATACAAAGCTGTTTGTTAATTAAGAATTACTTTTCCCATTTGTAAAAAAAAAAGATTTGTTCTAAGACTGGAGGGAGCTGTACCATTGACTAAACCGTAAGGTTACATAGGGAAAGGGAAAAGTATCATTTGAACCACTGATTGATGTGATCTCAGCTGTGCTGGGGGCCTGAATAATAAACATTCTTGGGCCAACCCTGGAGGCATTGAGATCATGTTATTGTAGGATAAAATGTGTGTAATTTGTGTGTAAAACAACTGCCCTTTTATGTTAAAGGCTCGGTACCTTTGACATAATCAAACTGATTGCCAATGGGTATTCTTTCTTCCTGTGAAATCCACATTATTTCTGATGTTGCTAAATCATAAATCAGCAGGTCGTCTTGACAATGTCTACATGCCTAAATGCATTGAGTTGCAGCCGTGTGATTGGCTGATTAGATATTTGCGCTAACAAGCAGTTGAACGGGTGTACCAAATAAAGTGGCCAGTGAGTGCATGTGCATTTGCCATGTAAATTCATATTCTAAAGGTAAGCATTTTGTATAAATTAAAAAAAAAAATATCTTGCCCTCAATGGTGCTTTACGATAGAGGCTAAAGGGACATGGGGAACAGTGATTTTCGGTTATCATAAACCTATTTTAAAGTGCAGTACGTGTGTATCTGCTGTACCTGGGTAGCTGCTGAAAGATATTTTGCGAGATGCTGTGCATTTGAAAAGGTGTACCTAATAAAGTGGCCTGTGTGTGCGAAAATATATATACAATGCCAAGTAAAAAGTTTGGGGACCCCTGATGAAAATCGCTACCAATTTAGAACTTGCTAAGCTTTTGAGACAGCAACTTCATTTTAACTTACATAATACCTTGTGGAAACAGCAACATTTCAGGAGTGAAATATTTTTTATTGGACCAACAGAACCAATTTAATGTGCATTTAAACAAAAATAGGCAGGTGCCTAAATTGTGTCGCCCCAAAGGAATAATCCTATTGATATTTAGTAGAACTGAAACAACAGTCTGCAGACTTTTGCTGAAATAACAATCTGCAGACGCCTCCTACAGCCACTGACAAGTCTTTGAAATCAGGCTGGTGGCACTTTGGACTATTCTTCCATACAAAATGCCTCCAATTCAGTCAGGTTTGATGGCTTCAGAGTGTGGACAGCCTGCTTCAAATCAATCCATACATTTTCAATGATTTTCAGGTCTGAAGACTGGGATGGCCATTCTAGCACATTGTGCTTGTGCCTCTGCTTGAATTCCTTGGTAGGTTTTGAACATGCTTTGGATCATTGTCGTGCTGAAACATCTAACCCCTGCGTAACTTCAGCTTTCTGACTGACTTTTGAACATTCTTGTCAAGAATCTGCTGATACTGTGAGGAATTAATGTGGCCCTCAAGTTTAACAGTGTTTCCAGTACCTGTGTTAGCCACACCATTCCATAACATAATGGACCCTCCACCAAATTTTATAGTAGGCGGCAAGTTCTCCCGGAATGCTCTGTGTTGTTTTTTTTTTGCCATGCATAGCGCCTCTGGTTGTGACCAAATAACTCTACCTTAGTCTGTCCCAGTATTTTTTTTTCCAAAATGTTAATGGCATACCTCCTGCGACCCTTCTTGTGGTGAGTACTCAGAAAAGGCTTTTTGTGCATCACCCTTCCACCGAGCTGTTCCCAGTGCAAAGTGTGCTCGTCTGTGGAGCAATTTACAATGACATCAGCAGCAGCCAGATGTTCTTGTAGTCCTCTGGAGGTGGTCAGTGGTTTGCTTGTGACCATTCTAACCAGCCTTTGGCTGTGCCTTTCAGATATTTTTCTTGGCCTACCACATCTTTCCTTCACAAGGACTGTTCCTGTGGCCTTCCATTTCCTAACTACATTTCTCACTATGGAGACAGACAGTCCAAACCCTTCTCCTAATTCATGATTACAAATTATCTTAGTTTTTAGGTCAGTAGAGAGTTCTTTAGAGGTTCCCATGTTGCCACTCTCTAAGAGAGAACCAAGGACAAGCACAACTACCAATTACTGATGTTACTTCATGATTGGTTCCATCTGTCTTTGTAGTTGAAGGTGTAATGAGCTAATCAAAGCAATTTTGTGCTGCAGACTTTTGCACGTGCCATTTTTTTTTTACATTTTATTTTATTTCATACAACTCAATAATGCTACACTGAGAATTTTGGTCTGATAAACATCCCCTTGTCTACATTTCTCTAGTAAAAACAATGGCATATTGCTGTGATCTTCTCTTATGCAGATTATGCAAATTTTGCATACTATGCAAATTATCATGCAGCCTTGGAGGGGTGCCCAAAGTTGTACATAGCACTGTATATTAGAGGCAAAGGTGTGTGATACGGTTTGCATATTTGTAGCTGGAAATCCACAAAGGGAGCAAATGAGTCACATATCTTAAAATAGTTTGTTATTCCTAATCTTTTGATTCTTACCAGGAATTATCATCAGATGAAACTGATTACACTTACATGAACCCAAGCCAATATATGGTAAATAAGGAGGGAGCGATAGGTGGGGTTAAGAGGGTGTTGGTCATAAGTCTTGTTTATTATTTGCATGCTCTTCTTTTCAAGCCTGCATTTGCTGGGTTCATGTCCAAATGTCTGTTAATGGCATTTTCGTTGGATAGCAATGTTTCAGCCAGTTCTCTGGCACTTTTAATATTCGCCTTGAATTTTTCTTGCACTGAGTCCCATGTCAGTTTGTGTCCGGTTGAACTTATATGTGTGTAAGTCGGAGACCATGTGATCTTTCTTCTTACTGCACTGTGATGTTCCTGTATATGTGTAGCAAGTGTTTTTCATGTTTGACTTGCGTATGCCGCTGGACATGCATGACATGGTATACTGTAAACCACGTTCCGTGTCTCTGCTGCTGATTTCTTGCTTTTAGTATTAAAAAGGTTACAAAGCTTACATAGGAAACACCAGAGAGCCCAGCAAACAGTCAACTCCAACCTAACCAAACCCCCCCAAATCCCACCTGGCAGACACTTTCCTATCATCACAGGGTATCAAAAGGTGCAGCACATATCCTGTCCAGAGCAGGCATCAAAGTAGCACACAAGCATGCACACATGCTTCGCACAGTCCTTTTTCATCAAGCGTCTTAGAATTAATCCTAGGAATTGCAGTAAAAGTCTGCCTAGGATAAGAATTTGTTCTACTCCAAAGTAGGACATGAGAAGTAGTTAGGAAGCATCCTACATGCGCTATCAGTAAGGAGAGGTGGTGCACATTGTTTATTATCAAACATTGATCTGCCATTGTTACAAACTAAGTAATGAGTTTTATTGAAATTTCATTTGGTCATTACATGTTCTCAGATGTCCTCTGATTGATACTAAGAGGAAAACTAATAATCAAGAATCCTGCTGTATGGTTTGTTGTTTATTGCAGTTGGAAGATCCAGTACTGAATGATGGCAGCTCTTTGGACTTAGAGGACTTGCAGCTGTTTGGTGGATACAGCCCAGATCACCTGGACAACAGTGGAGAAGAAACTCAGGGGAAAAATGATAGCGAAGAAGGAACAGGGGCACAGCCTTTGTTTAGAACAGAGGTTTCCAGTGGAAAGGTTAAAGGACTCAGAGGGTCAAATAGTGAACCTGGTAAGTGGATGTAGTTTTTGCAATTGTAAATAAATGAGTTAAAATGACATTAATAGAAGCTTCTAAAATAAGCCAGAGAGAAGTCAATGTCTAGCACTAAAGTACAAGCAGTATTACCTATTACATTTACTATTTTGCTCAGCAATGGACCATTTAAGCTAATCTATATTTACTGTATTTACACTGATCAGCTACAGTGTTAAAACTCCTGCTCAGTATTGTGTGGGTTGCCAAAACAACTCTGACCCATCAAGGCATGAAGTCAACAAAACCTCTGAAGGTGCCTTGGGGTATCTGATGCCAAGATGTTAACAGCAGATCCTTTTAAGTCCTGTAAAATGTGAGATGGGGGGACTACATGGACAGTCCTGTTTTCCAGCACTTCTCATAGATGCTCAATTGTACCGAGATATGGGGAATTTTAAGACCAAGTTAATACCTTGAACTCTTTGTGAAGTTCCTCAAACCAGTCCTGTACATTTTTTGCAGTGTGGCAAGGATGCATTATCCTGCTGAAATAGCCTACTGCCACTGGGTAATGCTGTTGTCATGAAGGGGTGTACATAGACTGAAAAAGACTTTAGGTAGGTGGTACGTGTTCAAGTAATATCCATATGAATGCCATGATCCAATGCTTCCCAAGCATCATACTGCCTCCACTGGCTTGCCTCCTTCCCATAGTGCAATGTGCTACCATCGCATACCCAGGTAAATGATACCCACATACCTTGCCGTCCATGTGATCTAAATGAAAATATGATTCTCCAGACAAGGCCCCTTTCTTCCAATGCTGAGTTTAGGCTGCAGACAGGGTTTAGCACGGCCACTCTGTCCGGTCTGTAGGGGCACAGCCCCATACTCAGCAAGCTGCAGTGCACTGTGTGTTCTGACAGCCTATTCTCATGACCAGCATTACGTTTTTCAGCAATTTGTGCTACAGTAGTTCTTCTGTGGGATTGGACCAGATAGACTAGTCCTCATAACAATGAGGCTTGGGTGCCTGTGATCCTATCACTGGTTGTTCTTCATTGGACCACTTCTGGTCGGCACTAATCACTGCATAAGATCTGCTCTTTAAGTAAGGCTCCTAAGTCAAAGTCTCTCAGATCCTTATGCTTGCCCTTTTTTCCTGCTTCCAACACATTACCTACAAGAACTGACTGTTCACTTGCTGCCTAATACTGTATATCCCACCTCTTGACAGGTGCCATTGTAACAAGATAATCAATGTTATTCAGTGTTTTTAATATTGTGATATAAAGAGCACTACAAAATTAGCACAAGTTTGTATTTTCACAAGACAATATACTGCAAATAGTTGTCAAGATGGCAGTACATAACAATTGTGGAAGCAATTTCCAGTAGGAAAGTAGTGTGTTTGACTGTTAAGGTGAAATAAATTTTGTTTGTTATTTTTTTCTTTATTCTCAATAGAGATAAAGCACAATAATGTGATCTGCTTCTATTATTTGATAGGATATTTTCTTCTTAAAATGTTGACCAGTAAAGCCAGACATTCAGAACAAGGCAGATGTCTTATCCTCAAGTCCGGCTGTTAATTCACCTTACCTCCTGCTCCTTCTTCCATATTACTTTCTGCAGTTGACAACACAATCCAGAATCTAGCTGCCAAAGTTACTAGACCAAAGTACCACTCTAACAACAAAAAATGTCTCTAGAATTTAAAGTTAATTCAAGCAGCAGATTACCTCTAAATATGTATACCTCTAATCTTTTGAACCAGCATCACGGACTCATCCTACGTTCGTGTCCCATGCTTTTTAGAAATCAGTTAAGTTAGGAAAGTTCAAGCAACTTTGAATGGGGCAAAGTAACTGGAGAAAAATGAAGGCCAATCATTAAAGTGGGGTCTTATTCAAAAAGCGGACGCCATCTCCTTCTTGTTGTTTGTTTTAGACTGGCCTACCGCTACTACAAACCCTGAACTTAAGGTTCGTGGGGGTAAGGCCAGATACACCAAGGTCCCTAATCTTAAAAATTTAGAGTAGGTGCCTGATCTTAAAATGGTGTAAGGGTGCCTTATCTTAAAAACAAGTGGTGTTTTTGGCGTCCGCTTTCTGAACAAGAGCCATTAAAGTGCACAGTACAAAAGAATCCTGATAACTTGAGTTATCTTCAACTTTGATGTATTACCCCTAATATGTATATGAATCTGACGTACTCTTTCGATCTATTGTGGATGTATACAGTGCTGAATTCAGTAACTTCATGAACACTCTGCATTATTTGAGTGGACGTTTACAGAAAAAAACAGACAATACCAACATTGAGGAAGGAATTGGTGGTTTTCACTTGGCTTGCGTGACCATAATCAGACAAGTCTCTTTGTATCCTGTGATCGTGTCTGTTTGAACTGTTCACATCTCTCACTCTGCAGATCACTGGATTCACATTTCTTTCCTATAAAATGAAAGGGATTACTTGAATATTTATTTGCTTTCTAATTGTTGCTAATCTTTACAGTTTATATTGATAACCTGATTATAATATATTGCCAACTGGTGCAAGGAATGAACAAATCCTGGTTGGAACTATTCGATGACAGGATATAGTATTCCAAGTAAGAGCAACCAGTTAACATTTGGAAGGTGGAATGAAAAGTACAGAAGTTGCAGAACATAAAAATTCCACAAAAAATTCAGAATTTCAACCAAGATAGCAGCACTAACCACTACACTGCCATGCTGTTCTCATATTATCTATACTAATAAAAGGCAAAGCCCTCACTGACTGACTCATCGCTAATTTTCCAACTTCCTGTGTGGGTAGAAGGCTGAAATTTGGCAGGCTCATTACTTACAGCTTACTGACAAAAGTTAAGTAGGTTTCATTTTGAAATTCTATGCGTAACGGTCATAACCTGAATCCTACTTACGTACATATATATACGGCCATAGCCTGCAGCTCGGTCGCCATGTGAGGCGGAGTTGCGTCACCCATCACCACGCCTCCCACGTAGTTGGCTGCCTGCCTATGGTGAGGGATAGACTAGTGTTTGGCACAAACTCAGCGAAAGTGCGAGAAACTTTTAAGTGCCGGGTCTGAGCTAACATTAAATAAAGCCGTGGACATCGCAAGATCGCACAAGATAGCAAACCTTTGATGCTTGTACTCCGAGCGGCTCACGTGAACTGACTGTGAACGCAGTACGCAGACAACAAGCAAAAGCTCCAAAGAGCGCTGAACAAAAAACGCATTACACAATTGAGAAGGCAGCAAAAGAATATGAAGTGAGTGACGCATACAAGCATATTCATAAGTGCAGCTACTGCGGAAACAAAGCACACGGTGGAAAAAGTCAATGTCCAGCAAAAGGAAGACAGTGTAAACGAAGATGAGATGGTCAGGGATAGACTAGTGTTTGGCACAAACTCGGCAAAAATGCGAGAGAAACTTTTAAGTGCCGGGTCTGAACTAACATTAAATAAAGCCTTGGACATCGCAAGATCGCACGAGATAGCACAAGCACAGCTGAGAACCTTCGATGCATGTACTCCGAGCAGCTCACGTGAACTGACTGTGAATGCAGTAAGCAGACAAAAAGCAAAACCTCCAAAGAGCGCTGAACAAAAAACGCATTACACAATTGAGAAGGCAGCAAAAGAATATGAAGCGTGTGACGCATACAAGCATATTCATAAGTGCAGCTACTGCGGAAACAAAGCACACGGTGGAAAAAGTCAATGTCCAGCTAAAGGAAGACAGTGTAAAAAATGTGGTAAATTGAACCACTTCGCTAAAGTTTGCAGGACTGGGAAAGGTAAACCCGTGCATGCAGTGTGTGATGTCTCAGATAAAGAGGAAGACGAGCTGTTTATTGATGCAGTAAGAAAGGAACAACCCTCTGAATCTGAACAAGCCTTTGTAGACATATCAATAGGAAAGCAAGGTGTAAAGCTTAAGTTTAAATTAAGTTCCTAGACACGCTGCTGCTAAATATTCACAGGCAAATCCACAACTTAATACCGGGAATGCCTGTTAAACATCTTAGATTCACGAGTACCGATTTGGGTAGTGAACACTTCGATCAATGAAACCTGTTATCTTTACAACGGTAGACAAACATGGAATGTAACTTGAACACAACATGTCCTCTAAATACGAACCTGATTGAAAGAAATAATGATAATCAAATCCTTGTTGACAGCAACACTCATAAAAGTCACAAAACAATTACATTGACAATCAAGTTACGTTATTTTTAAAATTTTTCTTTTTCATAACTTCTTTAACACACTACTTCTCCACTGCGAAGCGCGGGTATTTTGCTAGTTACTATTAATATAAATAACAATAATCTCCTTCTGGTGAGGGAAGGGAAGCCTGGACTGTTAAACTCAGCATGTTGCCTCCTCATTCCTCTCCAAAAGAAAGAAAACAAAGTGATGTGATGATCTAATAGAAATTATATGCTTTTAGTAAAATATTGTGTTTACTGCATATGAATTTTAATATATTGTAAACCTACATTGAAATTTTTCTCCGGGTTGATAAGATGCCTTTCCTTCTTGTTAAACGAATTCTGTTCCATTGTAACTGTCTGTTCGTTCTCCAGAAAATGTATGTTCTCATTGTGTGACTGCAGTCATACAGTTGATGTTATGATCAAATAAATGATGACACCACTAAAGTAGCTTCAGTCTTGATGTGGCATCTGACATCCTTTTATATTATACTTGTTAAAACACTACTATCAATATATTCGATAATCACTATAACTGGGTTTTTCCTATACCAAATCTTTATTAAGTAAATATGCAAATTCAAGTCACAGTACGTCAAATAAAACTATGAAACCATCAATACATTATAAAAATATCAATCTCACAGTGGCCAGTCCACCCAAAAGCCCTAAACAGAAGAAGTTAATCAAAAAGGAGAGAAGACAGAGCTGCACATAGGAGAAACTATGTGGACATTAAGTAAATATTTCATCAAAGCGAGGCCAGTAATAGATCTGTTTTTAAGCAGTGTGGGCATGTAAAAGTACTGTTCGTTATGTGCATAAAAATCTTCATTAGCAGACCGACACAAGGAGAATGTGGCAAACCAAAGTAACATTTAGAGATCCCTCAAAATTAATCTGAGATATCCTAAAATTCATTTTTACCTATTCAGATACCTTAAATTCATTTCAAGAAATCTTAAATTAAGCTCCCTAATATGTTTGCACATCTACAATACATTTTCATATTTTTGAAATACATTTCAAAATATCCAAAGAACATTTTTAAAATATGTCCAACTGATATCTTATGCATTTCAATTGCAGTATATTTCAAAATGTATCAAAATCACCTCCTGTAAGAATTCAACATCACTTAGGTGGAAGTTAATCTGCAGTATCAAAAAAGGAAGCTGTTTTGCGACATCGGAAAATGCATTTAAAATATCTTTATATTGTAGATATCTGAAGATTAAATTCATATATTCTTATACAATTTTAAAACTATCTTAAAGTGTATTTCAGATATCATGAAATCATATTTGATGTGTCTTAGAAAATCTAATAAACATGGAGGCAAAATCCAGTATCTGAATTTTGAGTAAATATAAAGTTAGCTGAAATACATCTTCAGATCTCTTGATTACATTTCAACAAATACCATCCAGACTATTCTGAGAAATTTGAATCTGAAGTATCTCAAAAGGCCTTCCCAGATATCTTAAAATATTACCCCTACCAATTCAGTATCTTAAAATGGCAGGAAGTCATGTTACGTTTCAGATATCTCTATATGCACACACATTTATTTAAACATACCCTGAAATGTTTTTGAGATGTATCAAAATGCAAAGGGAGTTATTTTAAGAAATATTGAAAAATATTTCAGCTACCCATTTCAGATATCTCATTTGAATAGGAGTTATCTGAAAATGCATTAAGGATTTCTTAAAATATAAGTATAATTAGATATACAGTGGGTACGGAAAGTATTCAGACCCCCTTCAATTTTTCACTCTTTGTTATATTGCAGCCATTTGCTAAAATCATTCAAATTAATTCTTTCCCTCATTAATGTACACACAGCACCCCATATTGACAGACAAATGGGGGACAGAGAATCTTATTTCTCACCATCTCAGAGTCCTTCAGGTGTCTGATGAGACCAAGATAGAACATTTTAGCTTTAATTCTAAGCGGTATGTGTGGAGACAACCAGGCACTGCTCATCACTTGTCCAATACAGTCCCCACAGTGAAGCATGGCGGTGGCAGCATCATGCTGTGGGGGTGTT
Source organism: Polypterus bichir lapradei (assembly GCA_026402145.1). Taxonomy (NCBI): domain Eukaryota; kingdom Metazoa; phylum Chordata; class Cladistia; order Polypteriformes; family Polypteridae; genus Polypterus; species Polypterus bichir. Next base: position 7,250,600 of record JANRMT010049829.1, read on the forward strand.
TTTCAGCTGCAGGGACAGGACGACTGGTTGCAATCGAGGGAAAGATGAATGCGGCCAAGTACTGGACAAAAACCTTCTCCAGAGTGTTAAGGACCTCAGACTGGGCCGAAGGTTTACCTTCAAACAAGACAATGACCCTAAGCACACAGCTAAAATAACAAATGAGTGGCTTCATAACAACTCTGTGACTGTTCTTGAATGGCCCAGCCAGAGCCCTGACTTAAACCCAATTGAGCATCTCTGGAGAGACCTAAAAATGGCTGTCCACCAACGTTTACCATCCAACCTGACAGAACTGGAGAGGATCTGCAAGGAGGAATGGCAGAGGATCCCCAAATCCAGGTGTGAAAAACTTGTTGCATCTTTCCCAAGAAGACTCATGGCTGTATTAGCTCAAAAGGGTGCTTCTACTAAATACTGAGCAAAGGGTCTGAATACTTAGGACCATGTGATATTTCAGTTTTTCTTTTTTAATAAATCTGCAACAATTTCAAAAATTATTTTTTTTATCTGCCAATATGGGGTGCTGTGTGTACATTAATGAGGGAAAAAATTTAATTTAAATGATTTTAGCAAATGGCTACAATATATCAAAGAGTGAAAAATTGAAGGGGGTCTGAATACTTTCCGTACCTACTGTAATTCATTTGAAGATATAGCTGTATAAAAATGCATTTCAGGAGATGTTAACATGTATTTTAATATACCAGTAATGGTGCACTACATGATAACGTGCAGTGAATACACTTGACTTGAGCATTCGTAGTTTTCATCCTGTTTCTCTGTACGTTTTAGCATTTGTTTGCTCAGAGGTTGATGCGCTTGCTGCTTCCTGAGCAGCTCTTCCTTTCTTCACCCTAGCAGCCCGCTTCTTCTCTTCTTTCTTTGGCATCTTTTCACGTTAAAACTGATTAAGTCAGTGTTTGTGTTGCAATTACTTCGTACATTTTATTTAAATATTCACATAAGCTGGCACTTAAGTCTTCAATCTGCCTCAAGAATGATTTAAGATATGAAGAGGTAGGGGAAGTGACAGTGAAGGTGGTAGGGATGAGAACGGCGCCCATACGCCTGCTGGACGCTCCTGAAAGTTGATTCTCCAATAAAATAAAACAAAAATAAAAAGAGGAATAACGTTGGAGGTCAATCATCCTGAAAGCGGATAGTAGATGTCACGTTGTGTATGTGTACCAAAGTTCAGGTCAATAAGTCAAACGGTTTGAGAGCTCCAGGTGATTTAAAATCCTGGACAGACAAACGAACAGCGATGGTAGCGTATTATAGAAGAAGATTTCTAAATGCCAATTCAGCTTTATATTAAAAGAACTGTGATATTAGAAAATAAGATCCTAATGCAGTTTAGTTTTACATGAACAGCCCCTGTGAAATCACAGGGTCCTTAATATAATCACTGAAAAATAACGTAGCATGCCAGACCCGTGTTTATGTTCCAAGAAAAGTAATCTTTACTAATTAGCTCTCATTATTGATAGTTGAAAGTGTAAACACACAGTGCGTCATTTTGAACTGGGTGAATTTGTCTAATGATTTATGTGACGTAGATAAATGGATCCACATTTAAAAAAGCACAACATGATTATAACAGTTTGTACTTTTAGGCTTATAATTATAGTCATTTGAATTTTCCTTTCACTTGACTTCCCAAAAGTGGAGCTTGAGTTCTTGGAATATGCCCAGACCCATGTCACTCCCTGCCTCTTTGTCAAATTGTTATCCATGTAGTAATAGGTTTTATTTATTTGTTTATATTTCTTTTCTCACACTACATTTGTTGTATATTTTTTAGTATTTCTGATTATATTTACTGATTTGATTCAATGTGTAGACTGAAGGATGTGTTTTCGTTACATTGTAACTTTTCAAAGGTATAATAAAGTCATTAAAACATAAGTGTTAAAGTGTATTCCTGCTTTGTCTTCCTTTAGCTGTGTGTGAGATGTGTGGTGTTGTGGGAACCAAGGACACCTTCTTCTCCAAAACAAAAAGGTTTTGCAACGTTTCTTGCTCAAGAAGTTACTCCTCCAACTCAAAGAAGGCAAGCATCTTGGCCAGACTGCAGGTACGTAGAGCACGTTAGTGAAGACAGAAGATGCTACAATTATCAAGAAACAATTTTGCTTATGAATAGGAAAGATTTTTAGAGTGATGACCAATACTAGAGGAGTCTTGTGGAGCTTGGTGCTGGTTTTCATTTTCTGAGATAGAAAATTTGTTGTACTTTTTTTGGTTTATGAGATTATATATATATTGAAAGCTTTATTTTCTAGCTTTGTTTTTATATACTGGTTTGAATTTATTTCTTTGCTTGAAAAAATGAAAAAAAAATTCCTATTTAAATTGTAAGTGCATCTTATCACCGTTTTTGAAGCCACTGTTTGTTCTCACAAGAAAGTGCATCTTCTGCTTATTTGGGGGGCAGTTCTTAATCACTAAATGCCAGAAGATTACACAAGGTGGTCAGTTTGGGGTAAAGACAAGTAGTGGGCATCCAACCTGTGTGACAGGTGTGCTGTTTTGTGTTTTTGTAACTGGCAAAACTTTTTAACTAGCTTCCATTTGTTCCTCCTTGTTCTAGTTGAACAACCTGTCCACTATACTTATTCCCTTCATAATTTTTGTACACATCCATCCATTTTCCAACCCACTGAATCCGAACACAGGGTCACGGGGGTCTGCTGGAGCCAATCCCAGACAACACAGGGCACAAGGCAGGAACCAATCCCGGGCAGGGTGCCAACCCACCGCAGGACACACACAAACACACCCACACACTAGGGCCAATTTAGAATCGCCAAACCACCTAGCCCACATGTCTTTGGACTGTGGGAGGAAACCAGAGCGCCCGGAGGAAACCCATGCCGACACGGGGAGAACATGCAAACTCCATGCAGGAAGGACCCGGGAAGCGAACCCGGGTCTCCTAACTGCGAGGCACTTCTTAATCTGTCTGCCTAAACTGGACGGATTTAAACTCAATAATGTTTCCTCATACCCTCTTTGCAAGAATAATATCTTAAATATATCTTTTTTTTGGAATATGTTGACTAAATCTGCACACAGTATTCCAAATGAGACATAAGACTTTCACTGGTCACTTAAGAGCAGCTTTCATTCATTTGTACTTGACGCAGTGTGCTGTGTATTCCAACATCCTATTAGGGGGTCTTAATTGCTGCTTTTTAGTGCCTGGCTGTGGACAGTAACAAGGCCCCTCTGATTTGTAAGTTCTTTTTATAAGATGTATTTTTTTCAGTTTCATGTTTTCCGTTTGTATATTTGCATCTAATTACTTTTTATGTGTAACACTTTCCATTTCTTTACATTCAACTTCCTCTGCTATGGAAGTTCGTCACCATAAACCTTTGCTGTTTGTAGTTTGTGTCAGTTCTTCACACATCTTCCAATGTACTTTTGATCATGAGCCCCGCATTTAAGATGAATAGTTTTGTATGCTTTCTTCTGATCAAATACTTCTGTTGCTCCCTCATAGTATTCTAGTGGAACACTATCTCCATCTTATTCTTTATTTAATAATCATAATAGACTGCAATTGACGCATGTTGCTCAATGTCATCTTTAATATCTGCTTCCTTATTTTACACATGATACTAATTAGGCATATGGCTTGGGTTCGCCTGATCATGTATAATAGGATAGCATTTTCAAGTTGGATTTGTATATTTGATCACTCATATTTTTATTTTCCTCTATGTGCAATTCATTTTTTTACAGCTTTTTGTAATCCTTAGCTGCATTTTTGTTTCTGCAGTCTCCAAATTAACAAAGCTCCTGTTTCATTGTCTCTGTAGTTACTGGGAGGCTGTTGACTTCTTCATGCATGGATAATTCAGAAGAAAATCTGAATTAAGAGCATTTTGTGTTTCCTTCAGTTTGTCCTTACTGTTCGTAATAGACTTCACATCATCCTTGGCCATTCTTCTACTTCTAAAATAATAAAAGAGCCTTTAAGAGCTGATGTTTGCATTCTCCATAATATTCCCCTCTAACTGCCTTTAGCATTTCTAATTTCCTTTTTAGATGTTGCTGTTATGTGCTCATAAGCCTTGCGGTTGACGCTGTAGTTGTTTATCATGAGCATATTACACAGCTGCATTTTCTTTTGCTATATCTTTCTTAGCTGCTTACTCCTCCACTACCAAGCTCTCCTAAATTTACTCTGGCTTCTCAGTTTTGGATTGAACTTGTCCAGCATTGAATGTAATATAGCTTTAAAATTCTCTACTGCTTGTGGTCTACCCTTTCCATACTTGGAAAGGTTGTTCAAGTTTATCTCTTCTAGACTTTGCTGAATTTGCTGAACATTTACAAGACCAAAATAATCGGTTTTAGGTGTGTACAATTTTTTTAAAATGACTATATTATGATAATATCCTAAAGGTTCAATTCCCTCTACCCCCTTCCTTCAATCCTGGTATTACAGAATATTCCATCTGGACAAGTTGCTTGTCCCACTGGGTACTTTGATTTTCCCTTCCACGTCCCAAAAATGTGCAAGTAAGGTTAAATGGCAGTTCTGCCTTTCTCAGTGTGACTGAAGGTTTTTTGAATGAGTGGACCTTGTAGCTCAGTGTTCTAGGCTGGTTCCTGGCTTGTGCCCAGTGTAGTCAAGATAGAATCTTCACCCCACAAACAAAACCGCCATAAATTTGATTACAGGTAATTGAAAATATGTTATGATTTTATTTTAGAGGAACCCCATGTTCTTGTGAACCACACTCTTGGCCTGCAGTCTTGATTTTTCTCATTATACTGTTTTTGGATAATGTGCTAATAATCTTTACATTTGCATTTTCTGAATCATTACAGTCTTTACATTGATCACTACCTGGTTTTAACTCAAATACTTAATACTAGATAAAGGGAATCCATATTTTGATAATTCATATTTTATTTACTGTATATTGTGCCTTTCATAACATGAACATGACGTTGGAAATTCTTTGTAATGAAGAATGAGCTACTTAATTAATTCTCAATAGTAAATAGTAAGGTAACCTTTTTTCCTAGTTGATCAGGTTGTTCATCTCACTCATAAAAGCTGGAAGACATTTTGAAAAGCACACCGGGTACATGGTGGTCAGCAGGAAAAAGGTGGATTGTCCTCTCTCTGAGAGGGAGGCGAGTTACTGCCACAAGTGGAGGAGTTGAAGTACTTCAGGGCCTTTTTCGTGAGTGAGAAGAAAAGGGATGGTGAGGTGAACAGATAGATCAGGGCAGTGAGCGTGGTTATGCGGTCAGTATACTTATCCATGGTGGTGATGAAGAAGCTGAGTCAGAAGGTGAAGCTCTCAAATACCAGTTTATCTATAGTAAGTCCCTATCCTCACCTATGGTCATGAGCTTTGAGTAATTACCAAAAGAATGACATTGTGGGTACAAGTGGCCGAAATGAGTTTTCTCTGCAGGGTGGCTGGGCTCTCCCTTAGAGACAGGGCAAGAAGCTAAGACATCCTAGTGAGGCTCGGAGTTAGATACACTGACCCTTTGCATCGAATGGAGCCAACTGATGTGGTTCGGGCAGAAATGAATGTCTCCCGGATACCTCCCTGTAGATGTTTTATGGGCATGACCAGCTGGGAGGAGACCCAGAGCTCACTGGGAGAATATCTCCCAGGTGGACTAGGAACTCCTTGGGATCCACAGTATGAGTTGGCAAGTGTGGCTAGGGAAAGGGACACATGGGCCTCATTGTTGAGACTGTTGCCCCTAAGACAAAGTCTCAGATAAGCGATGGAAAATTAATGAATGAATACCAGGTACACCATGAGCAAACTGTACAGACATAAGATCAAACTGTTTTTAACAAATGTATTTCACGGGTTTGTCTACTCTAATTAGGTGAAAAGTTGCTTTATCCCCACATTGTTTTTGTCACAGGGTAAGCCACCAACCAAGAAGGCCAAAGTGCTTCAGAAAACTACTTGGCCTTCAAAACCTGGAACCTTAGCAAATTCACAGAGAGCTGTGCAGCAACAGGAAAGCACAAGGATTAGTCATGCAGGTAAGTTATAAGCTTCCATATGTACTGGCATCCCTTAGTAAATTTTTTGAAGCTGGATTTATCTCAGTAGTTAAGCAAAGATCTCCAAGAATTTAATATAAGAGTTTTAACAGAATAGTAGTGGTGTTTCCTATAAAAAAAAAAAAAAAAAGTTGACGTATTCCTTTTATGTTTATAGTGTAAACTTGAATCGCATCACTATGATTTGTAGGCTCTTATCCACCCAAACACACTGTACCCGTAGAAAATATAGCAAAAAAAATTTAGCATTGTATTTTTTGAGAATGTAAATACTTGCGAGGTATGTCAGATTTGTTTTAACAATATACAACTAAATTATTATCATGGGGGGAAAAAGTGAAAATGCCAAATGCATGTGTTTTTTTGCATTTTTAAATGCAGTTAAAAGGTTGTTGGCATGGTACAGGAACGAAATTTTAAATTTACATGAGTTTTTTTGCCATCTGGTGGTAGATCTCCTGTAATACAGTCTTTGAAATTTTCTCTTTTTTTTTTTTTTTTTTTTTTCCTGTGATGGAGCACAGCCTTTAGCACAAATTGTAGCATTAGAACGTCTATCAGTGTAGCAGTTTTTAGTTACCCAATTGACTTTAAATGTATGGCTATCTGAAATTTCTCTTGTTTCTCTGTGAACTCCACTGGCTGATGTGGAAATTATTATAATGCAAATTTTTTTCTGGTATGTTACAAAAATACAAATAGAGAACTGCAACACACAAATTCTAAACAGTGCATCATTTATACACATTTACAGTCAAATGAAAAAGTTTGGGAACCCCTCTTAATTCTTTGGATTTTTGCCTATCATTGGCTGAGCTTTCAAAGTAGCAACTTCCTTTTAATATATGACCTGCCTTATGGAAAAAGTAGTATTTCAGCAGTGATATTAAGTTTATTGGATTAACAGAAAATATGCAATATGCATTATAACAAAATTAGACAGGTGCATAAATTTGGGCACCCCAACAGAGACATGACATCAATACTTAGTTGAGCCTCCTTTTGCTCCTTTGAGCCTCTAGACTCCTCCTATAGCCTTTGATGAGTGTCTGGATTCTGGATGGAGGTTTATGACCATTCTGCTGTACAAAATCTCTCCAGTTCAGTTCAATTTGATGGCTGCTGAGCATGGACAGCCTGCTTCAAATCATCCCATAGATTTTCGATGATATTCAAGTCAGGGGACTGTGATGGCCATTCCAGAACATTGTATTTCTCCCTCTGCATGAATGCATTTGTAGACTTTGAACTGTGTTTTGGGTCATTGTCTTGTTGGAATATCCAACCCCTGTGTAACTTCAACTTTGTGACTGATGCTTGAACATTATCCTGAAGAATTTGTTAATACTGGGTTGAATTCATCTGACCCTCGACTTTAACAAGGGCCCCAGTCCCTGAACTAGCCACACAGCCCCACAGCATGATGGAACCTCCACCAAATTTGACAGTAGGTAACAGGTGTTTTTCTTGGAATGCGATGTTGTTCTTCTGCCATGCAAAGCGCTTTTTGTTTTGACCAGATAACTCCATTTTTGTCTCATCAGTCCAAAGCACTTTGTTCCAAAATAAATCTGGCTTGTCTAAATGAGCATTTGCATACAACAAGCGACTCTTTGTGCAAATTACGCTGAATTGTAGAACGATGTACCGATGCACCATCTGCAGCAAGATGTTCTTGCAGGTCTTTGGGGGTGATCTGTGGGTTGTCTGTAACCATTCTCACAATCCTGCACATATGCAGCTCCTGTATTTTTCTTGGCCTGCCAGACCTGCTGGGTTTAACAGCAACTGTGCCTGTGGCCCTCCATTTCCTGATTACATTCCTTACAGTTGAAACTGACAGTTTAAACCTCTGAGATAGCTTTTTGTAGCCTTCCCCTAAACCAGGATACTGAACAGTCTTTGTTTTCAGATCTTTGTAGAGTTGCTTTGAGGATCCCATGCTGTCTGTCACAGAGGAGAGTCAAAGGGAAGCACAACTTGCAATTGACCACCTTAAATACCTTTTATCACTCATGATTGAACACACCTGTCTATGATGTTCAAGGCTTAACAAGCTCATCCAACCAATTTGGTGTTGGAAGTAATCAGTATTGAGCAGTGACAGGCATTCAAATCAGCAAAATTACAAGGGGACCCACATTTTTTCACATTTGATTTAATTTCATACAACTAAATACTGCTTCACTAAAAATCTTTGTTCTGAAAACACCCCAGTGCTCAGATGCTCTTAGGAAACGAAAGACATACCACTGTTATTTTTTTTGTTGAAAGGAGAGTCAATTATTATGCAGGCTGAGAGGGGTTCCCAAACTTTTTCTTATGACTGTATTATGCATTAATAAAGTAATAAATGTAAAAATCTATGTACCTCTATATTGAGTTACAAAGGAAAAAACAAAATATGCCCTATACTAACAAAATTAATCTAATGGAACATGTGGCCAGCTGATATCAGAGGAGAGGAAAATCAAGAAAAATATAAAACTCGGAGTTCATAGTCATACTTTTTACTTTTTAAATCTGTTGCTGTTTATCCTTGGTAACCTTACTCTGCAGCCTGATGGCAACAGCAGAAATGTCGAGAAAAGAAGATGGCTACTGTCTTACAGAATTGAGTTGGCCTTCTTTGTAACCAGTTTGTGATGCAGCTCAGTGACAGAGGTCTGCTGAAAATCCATCATTTTACTTCTAGATTTTACAATGTTGTTAAGATGGTTTATATTTTTATGGCTGAGGTTGCCAAACCAACAAATAAAAACAACAGTAACAGCAGACTCTATAAAGAACTTGTAAAAAAAAAATTGCCATTAAAGTTTTTCCACTTTAAAACAAACACTTGAGTTTTCTAAGAAAAAAAAGGTGTCTACCCCTTCCTACAAATTTGTTCAATGTCAAGATCAACATTTAATCTGTTAAGAGGCCTTGTCCTCAGATATTTGTAGTGCTCTACCATCTCCACCGTCTGTCCTTTAATTAAAGTTGAGGCATTGGATTGAGGGTAGCACCTGAGATCTACAACCATATCTTTTGACTTATAAACCTGTAACTGTGCTGAAATATTTGGTATTTACATTTAAAAGTAAAGATTGCGCCATTAGACAAGGCTGAATTTCTTTTTGCAGCAATTAAAAAGAACATCTTGTGTGCGTTTATGTACGGGGTGTGGGAAAAAGTAGGTTTACAGTTGTGAGTACACGAAACACAGTTTATTCTTGTATTACTATTTATTAATTATTGTATTATATATTTGTTAGTTTCTTATTTGTCGTCGTCTTGTCATTGTTATTATTGTTAAAGTGTGCCTCAGTGTAGCAATCATAACGTGTACATTTTTTTTGCATATGAACTGCAAACCTACTTAAGCCCATCTCTGTGTGTACTGTATATGTATGTATATACAGTATGTGTGTGTATGTGTGTATATATAATATACTGTATGTGTGTATATATATATATATATATATATATACACACACACACACACACAGGTCCTTCTCAAAAAATTAGCATATTGTGATAAAGTTCATTATTTTCTGTAATGTACTGATAAACATTAGACTTTCATATATTTTAGATTCATTACACACAACTGAAGTAGTTCAAGCCTTTTATTGTTTTAATATTGATGATTTTGGCATACAGCTCATGAAAACCCAAAATTCCTATCTCAAAAAATTAGCATATTTCATCCGACCAATAAAAGAAAAGTGTTTTTAATACAAAAAAAGTCAACCTTCAAATAATTATGTTCAGTTATGCACTCAATACTTGGTTGGGAATCCTTTTGCAGAAATGACTGCTTCAATGCGGCGTGGCATGGAGGCAATCAGCCTGTGGCACTGCTGAGGTGTTATGGAGGCCCAGGATGCTTCGATAGCGGCCTTAAGCTCATCCAGAGTGTTGGGTCTTGTGTCTCTCAACTTTCTCTTCACAATATCCCACAGATTCTCTATGGGGTTCAGGTCAGGAGAGTTGGCAGGCCAATTGAAAACAGTAATACCATGGTCAGTAAACCATTTACCAGTGGTTTTGGCACTGTGAGCAGGTGCCAGGTCGTGCTGAAAAATGAAATCTTCATCTCCATAAAGCTTTTCAGCAGATGGAAGCATGAAGTGCTCCAAAATCTCCTGATAGCTAGCTGCATTGACCCTGCCCTTGATAAAACACAGTGGACCCCAGACCATCACTGACTGTGGGTACTTGACACTGGACTTCAGGCATTTTGGCATTTCCCTCTCCCCATTCGTCCTCCAGACTCTGGCACCTTGATTTCCGAATGACATGCAAAATGTGCTTTCATCCGAAAAAAGTACTTTGGACCACTGAGCAACAGTCCAGTGCTGCTTCTCTGTAGCCCAGGTCAGGCGCTTCTGCCGCTGTTTCTGGTTCAAAAGTGGCTTGACCTGGGGAATGCGGCACCTGTAGCCCATTTCCTGCACACGCCTGTACACGGTGGCTCTGGATGTTTCTACTCCAGACTCAGTCCACTGCTTCCGCAGGTCCCCCAAGGTCTGGAATCGGTCCTTCTCCACAATCTTCCTCAGGGTCCGATCACCTCTTCTTGTTGTGCAGCGTTTTCTGCCACACTTTTTCCTTCCCACAGACTTCCCACTGAGGTGCCTTGATAAAGCACTCTGGGAACAGCCTATTCATTCAGAAATTTCTGTCTGTGTCTTACCCTCTTGCTTGAGGGTGTCAATGATGGCCTTCTGGATATATATATATTTTATATATATACATACATACACAGTACAGGCCAAAAGTTTGGACACACCTCCTCATTCAATGTGTTTTCTTTATTTTCTTATATATATATATATATATATATATATATATATATATATATACTGTGTATGTGTGTGTGTATATATAAAATAAATGTGTAAAATGATTTAATCACTAATGAGTTCTGTTGTGAGGACATTAAAATCATATTTCTGGATACTATATTAAAAAAACAAAAGGCAAGCTGCCTCAGTTTTTGTTCAGATAGGCTACCTTGAAATATTTTGTGAAATATCGTTTCCTACAGTATGTTGCTTCTTGATAATGGTCCAAACACACCAGTACAGCTGCCACCTGTCTCATATAATACAGGATCATACTGTGACTCATCCCATATTTTCATACACATCATATACCCATATACAGGGTGGCGCAGGGAAATAGGAAGTTTCAGAACTCTGTGTTGGCGACACTGGGGTGTTGGCAGTTGTTCGGGACAAATGCCACCTCGCTTAGACCTCCTTGCCATTAGTTATAATGGAGCAGTGGAGTGGTTCGCTGTGAAAGCCTTTTACAAGAATGGTGATCGTGTGACTGCTGCGCAAAGGGAATTTCATCATCATTACCAGTTAAGACGTCATGATCGTGTCCCGTCTGCTCATGCGATTACAACATGGCTGCGCAATTTCGAAGAAACAGGTTCAGCCTTAAAAAAAGAAGTCTCCAGGTGGAGCCACTTCACATACTGCCTGACAATCGATGGCAGCTATTCGACGATTGTTTGGCAGGTGCGTCATTTCACACAACGGTGACATTCCATGGCTTCCGAGATCCCCAGATCTCACAGTTTGTGATTTTTTTTTTTTTTTTTTTTTTCTTTGGTGACATCTTAAAAGCACACGAACTGCGATTATTGCTGAACTAAAAAGGAGGATTGAAGAGGAAATTACTGGCATTCTTCTTGACATGTTACGTCCGGCAATGCAGAATTTCCACAACAGGCTGTCGGAATGTGTACGGAGAAATGGACAACACCTTCACGAGGTTTTCTTCAAAACATAAAATTAATATTAAATGAGTATTGATTGCCATCATTAATTACATATCCTGTACATTTCATCATTAAATGTATTTTACATTGAACACGTTTCCCTGCTCCGCCCTGTACATATATACACATTACACTAGCTCTTTAAAGTGCACAGAATAATATAGTAACAATTAAAATCATACCACGTATACAAGCAGAGTGAATGAATTTCATTTTTGTGTTGTGCTGTCATTGCAGACAGAAAAGAGCTGCGTGCCAAGTGAGACTATGCGTCCGCATCATCCTTACTGTTGTTCTGCTTTCACATATCGATGGCAGAAAAAAAAGTCACACCATGCAGTATAGCAGAACACCCAGAATAACACAATACACAGAGTGGAAAGATTACTGTTGTGATGTCTGCTAATACAAGTCTATCTGTGAAACAAAAGCTTGTTGAGGTATTGGTCTGAGTGGGAGACAGAATGTCAGTGGGTCAGCTCTGTCCCTGACGATGTGATACGCTTGCCGATACGCTTTTGCTGTCAACCATGGAGGGAAACGGCATGGTGCAGATGCTAGCCTTGTCCAAGCAGCTAAAGAGTAGATGACACTGAGTACCGTCACTCGATTCCCCCAATGCAGACATGGTATGTTGTTGTTTAATTACTTGTATGTTATCCACTGTAGACTACATTATAGCCACCATTAGCCCACAATCTACTGTAACCAGTGAAGTGAGGTAATAATTAGTGGAAATTGATCATGCTAATGTTAACATCCATTTGGGCAGAAGGTTAAGATAGACTTATTTTATAATTCATAAATGATACAATCAATGTGCAGATTAAAAGACTTAAATAAATAAACCTGCCAGATACATATTTACGTTTTGTTTTTTTTTATAATCTATCCTTTGCTATTTAAAAATAAATCTATACACGTTATCAGTTTAATTAATGACTTCTCCTCCACAGGTAACAACGACGAAGTTGACTTGTGTGCCTCACAACATGAGTTACTGAAGTGCTGATTGTGCACACGAGATAAACCAGGATTTTATGTTTGTTTTTATTTAATATTTAATTGCGTAATTATTTGTTGTCCTGCAACACTGAGGCTCAAACCATTCATACTGGATTTCACAAATATTACAGCAACTGCCGGGTGTTTGGTGGTGGTTGGACGTTGCTTCTGTTGCACAGAACTGCTCAATAAACTGGAATGATTTGATAATGCCTATGCCAAAGGATTATTTAGAACGGTTTTGTATGTGAAATTATTTCTGTTTTACAGAAAAATATTAATATGCTTGAAGGAAACCTGGTAAATTGCAATTAAGTTTGATTACATATTTTAATCCTGCAATTAAATGTTTTAATTCAACAACAGCCCTACTATTTATCTTTGAAAATCTGAATCTACAAATGCCAACTGTTGATAATTCAACAATAGATGGACAGATAGAACTGTATTTGTCCCTGGGAGAAATTTGGCTTTTTACATTATTATTAATGAATGAATGAATTCTTTAAAACTACTGTTTGAACTTTTCTTGTAATATTAACAAACTGGACCCTGACAATACACTTTATTTTCTATTCTGTGCTTAGCCACTGAAAATTGGACCTTGTCTCGTTATGCTTTTACACTTAAGAATTATCTGAATGTTTGGATTATTTGTTTAAAGTGTAAAAGCTGCAGCATTGTAGTCGAAGGTATTTCTTGGCTCTGCCCGTTTTGGCTGTTATCTGTAATGTAAAACTAATACCATAATGTGTGTAGGGTTTCATAAGCTGTTAAGTTACACAAGCATGCCGCACTGTTGGCCCCCATGTATAATGGCAGCTGTGTGAGCTTAAACAGTTGATTTTGGAAACATGATTTTAGTTTTATGAATTTTGGATGATGGTAAAGAGCTTTATTAAGAACAGTTTAACAGCTGGTGAGAATAAGAAGAAGAGAAAGTGCTACGTCAGAGACGGAGGTACAGCAGAGAAACATGCACCCTTCTGAAAGTCAAAGAATGCAAGTCATGCATCCTTCTGAATCTAACGGCTGCTCTGGACAACATCCCTTTTTGGACATTGCTGCTAGTTTTCAGTAAGTGTTCTAAGACAATATCCGGACTTTGCAATATTTTCTTGTACTACTACTATTCTGTTTTAATAAGGACTACTTTGCTTTTAAATTTATATACTTTTTTTTATCTAGAAATATTGAAGTAATGAAATAAATAACCGGGCACCTTGGGCCTCATGCATAACGCTGTGTGTGGAACTCACACTATAACATGACGTAAGCACAAAAGCGGAAATGTACAGGTACTTACGCACAAAAAAATCCAGATGCATAAATCTGTGCGTTCGCCAACTTCCACGTTCTTCCGCTTCATAAATCACGGTCAGCTTGGAAATTAATGCACGTACACGCGCCTGCTGTCCCGCCCCAACTCCTCCCAGAATTACACCTTTTTGAATATGCAAATCAATATAAATAGCCCTTAAGATCAGGGTTCTGTGAAAAGGCAATGGCAAAAGTACGAGGGAAAATAGAAGTATTTCAGCAAAGTGGAGGCAAAGAAAAACGTACAATTTGTTGGTTTAAAGAGTGGTACAAACAAGTAAAGGAAGCTGATCGAGTGACATAGCGTGTCGGAGAAACTCGAAAGCTCAAGTTCACAAAGTCGCACAGTGCCAAAATAAAAAAGAAGTCACATATCAAAGTCGCCGTGAAAAGGCGAGTCGTAGCCCACCGTCTGAGTGAAAAAAAAGGCACACAGTGGGGAAAAAGCACGAAATGTCAACTTTAATCTCAAAATTTCCACTTTAATCACGTAGTTTATTTTGTCATTAAAAAAGATGATCCAGTGTGGCAACCCTTAAATAGTGCAGCTGAAAGGAGAAGAAGAAGGTGCAATGAGAGTAACAACGCTAAAGCAGCTATTGTATTTGGAATAGTTTGACCATTCTGTGGACCATCATATTGTTACTAGTTAATTACAATCAGATGCATTACACTAATAAACAATATGCGGTTAATTTCAGTGGATTTATAAAGCTGCATCAGGGATGTTGGTCTGAAAAAGAAAGATAAACCACACTGGAACAGTAGCACTGCTTTGACGCTGGGTGCCGCCAGTCTGCAAAACCGAGCGGAGAACTTGCGTACGACAAGGTATGAGGTACCGTGGAAAAGTGCGTGGCTTTACGCCAAATGTAGGTTTTATACATCGCGATTTGAACGTGGAAACGTTCTTACACAACATTTCAGTGCGTACACACCGTTTATACATGAGGCCCCTGGTGTGGGGAGATTACCACTTTTTTTTTCTCCCAAAGGGTTTGCAGGTTGAGTAACGACATCTCCGTAAGAAGTGATCCTCACGGTAAGAATAAACACTAGGTTATTAGTGAGTAGCATTGCAATTGCTCATTGATTGTTTCCATTTTTACAAGAGCGTGCAATATGTATACGAGGTGTGGCAGAAAAGTAATGAGACTAATTTTTTATTTACCAAAGTTTTTATTTTTTTCAAACATCAATGTTATCCCCTTCAAAGTAGTTCCCTTGGGCAGCTACACACCGATGGAGACGTTGTTCCCACTGGTGGTAGCAGCACTGGAAGTCTTCAACCGGTATGGTCTTCAGCATGTCCGTTACACTCTTTTGGATGTTTTCTAAAGTCCCGAAATGACGTCCTTTGAGGACATTTTTCAGTTTAGGAAAAAGGAAAAAGTCACACGGACTGAGGTCAGGCGAATAAGGGGGCTGGGGAACCACAGGAATGCGTTTTTTCGATTGTCCTTCTGCTCAATTGGGAGGTTTTTCGGCACCATTTTGGCACAGACCTTTCGCATGTGCAGATGTTCAGTCAAAATTTGATGAACGGTAAATCTGTTCAAATTTAATTGTTCACTCAACATTCTTAATGTTAAACGACGGTCTGATCTCAGAAGAGTGTTCACACGTTCGATGTTTTCATTGGTTTTCGAAGTTGAAGGCCTCCCTGAAAAACTTGAGCTCGGGATAAAGAATGTTCCCCATAGGCCCGTTTCAACTTTTCAAACGTCACACTTGCCGATTCTCCAAGCTTAACACAAAATTTAATGGCACAACGTTGCTCCAAATTCCGCTGTTCCATTTTGCGTGACGCACAACCAAAAACACAACTTCGCTAATAGCAGTCACAAAAATCACGTAGTTAACGGAAGGAGTTGAAACTCGCACTGAGCTATGGGAGGGTACTGATACACGTGCTCTATCAAGGACAACAGCGCAGCGTTGCCAGATCGCTTGCAGTGTTGCCAGTCTCATTACTTTTCTGCCACACCTCGTATTTGTGGAAGTGGGGCATGTCATAGAAGAGGCTGTGTGCTGAACCATGCCGAATGTCCAGAAGTGCGGCTTTTTCATTCATTGCCATTCTGTTATTTGTGTAATCAACTCTGTTGTCACTGCTTGGTGCATCTGACCTGGTCAGGGAGAGACTCGCACTGTTTTCGAGCTTCCTACTCCACTCATACACTTATTGGCGGTGATAAACATCCATTATCATACTGAACCTTCATTCACAGATGAATTTCTGTAAGATTTACCCCTTCACTTGGCAAAAAGCGGATGACCGAATGCAATTCCTGTTTGGTGCATGTTTCCAGGAAGACTACCATCTGTACGCAGCTACAATGAAGGCATGTAGCTCATCTGCACCGTGGCTCCTCCTGCTGGACCCTTCTTATGTCATTGATAAAGATGTTACCTACGTTCATGACATTGGCATGGTGTTTGAATACCTTAAAATCCAAATAGATACTCGATTTGACTCATCCACAAGTGGAAAGCCCAGCATATCACAGTAACAGAAAATAATGGAAATATAAGGAAATGGAACAGAACTTGGAAAAAAGCGAGAACACGATGGATATTAATAGTTGAAGAAACTGACATACTAAATAATAATAAAAAGGAACAAATCAGCAAAACAAAAAAAAAACTCCTTAAATACAGACAGTATCTAGAATTTATCAACCAGTTTACAAGTAAATACACTGGAAATGCTATACACATTCCTCAAATTCCACTATTAGAAAATGGTACTGGAATCAAAAATAGAATACCAAAAATTAAAAACCAAATGTGTGTAAGCACTGGCACTGAGGGTCCTCATCAAGCACAAACGTGAATATCGGCAGAGTTTCTTTGCAGTACGACTCTGATTATTGAACTGCTCTGTGGGACATTCTGATGCCCCTGAAGCTGCTGGATGTCATGGCCAGCCTGTACACCGGTACTGTGAGTGCTGTGCAGAGTGGAGGCAGGACCTCTGTGTTTTTTCCCCCAGTTGATTCTGGGGTTCGTCAGGGGTGTGTTCTGCTCCTACTCTGTTCAATTCTTGTATGGACTGGGTGTTGGGCAAGGTCGTGGGGTCCAGCGGCTGTGGGGCATCTGTTGGTGAAGAAAGATTCACTGATCTTGACTTTGCTGTGATGTTCGCAGAGTTAATGGAGGCTCTGATCAGGATGCTCGAGAGACTGAGTGAGGAGTCTGAGTGTCTGGGCTAGCGAGGGTCCTGATAACAACCAAAGATCCAGGCCTTTAATGACCTCTTGGGCACGGCCATCAGCAGTGTGTCTGTTTCTGGAGAGTGTCGACCTCATTGAGAGGTTTACTTACCTCAGCCGTGACATTCATGACTCTGGTGACTCTTCCTATGAAGTCAGTAGACGGATTGGGAGAGCATGAGGTACCTGGAAAGGGTTGTGTGGCGCTCCCGATATCTCTGCAAAAGGACAAAGGTCCAATTCTTTAGAGTCCTGGTGCTCCCTGTTTGTGAGACATGGACGCTATCCAGTGACCCGAGACAAAGACTGGATTCCTTTGGTACTGTGTCTCTTCGGAGAATCCTTCCATACCGCTGGTTTGACTTTGTGTTGGAACAAGTGGAATCCATGGTAAATGAAGTTTTTTAATTTGCAGCTTTTGCCAGTTGTATATACAATATATTGACATAGAGGAAGTGCAAAATAAGTATATTCTTGACATAAAACAGCACATTAAGGAAATATTTTTTGTTTAATAAAAAGCTTCTTTACTGGATGGCAAGTGCTTAGTCCTTATAAATCCAGGCATCTTATGGCAATTCCTCATTCACGGTCTGTTTGTGGTTTGCACATTCTTTCTGTTTCTTAAATTATTTTTTTGTATTGGATGTTAGGCTAAGTGGGTAGCTGTAAATTTTGGTACAGCATGGATGTGTTGTGTAAAGGTGCCCTAACACAGATCGACACCTGACTGAATCCAGGGTGAAGTCTTACTGCTTTAGTCGAGCATACCCTGAGTAGAGCTGCTGATGAGCTGTGCATACTGCATCCATGTTTGTTAGCCCTTTGTTCAGAAATATAAGTAATCCAACATTTACAAACTGTTACTAACCATCCTCTATTCTGTTTTCTCTTCTTGGTGTTTGGATGTGGCACTTGGTGCCACTCCTCTACTGCCAATCAGCTCTCTTGCCTGTGGAACCAGTCATCTTAGAAGAAGGCGCGTTTGAATTATCAGATGGATCGATTATCTCATAAGATTGGACGGCCAGCTCTGACTCCTATAGAACCAGGAAGGGGGTAGGAGGCCATTAGGCTGAGGTCTCCAGGGTTCTGACTTTCTCTTTTACAATTTTAATCTTTGTTGTCAACTGCCCCTAGTTCAATATTTAACTAATGGACAGATATTGTTGGTTTCCATTGATGTTATTAGGTTTCTGCTTTGTCTTCTGTGTGTTTTTTTTTTTAACAAATCTGGATCTTTATATGCACTAATTCTGTATTTTGTAATTAGTATAATATATACTTGCATTTTACTTGAGAATTTGTACACAGCACTCTGCACCTGCACTCAGTGAAGAGCGCTATACAAAAATAAGTTGTATCGTATTCCACCCAATCCTGAGGTACCATGACTCGTTGGGACTGTCAGATTCTCCGTGACTCGCCCTGGAAAGGAAAAAAGTAGATTCTGAAAATGAGGTTACTTACTGGAGGTGAGACTTGCAGAATACTTTACTAATGTTTATGTTGCAAGTGTTATGATTTAATTGTGCAGTATATTGTAATATTCCATTTTTAATTGAAAGTTCGCCTCTTATCCTATAAGTAAAAATATGTCTAATCTTGTTACCCTTAAGAGGTCAAAATCAGATGACAACGTTTAGATTCTTTTTTATTGTGGAAATGGATAACAAAAGTGTTCAAAAATAGATATGGCATAATTTAAATGTAGGCCCTTACAGAAATAAACCATTATAATTATAGTGGATTTTTGACACTTAAAATATTGGTGTCTATTTATTTATTTATTTTATTTATATATATATAATATGATCTGGATGACTTTGATTTATGCGGGGACGATTCCAGTTTGGTGCGAAGATGATTCTTCATGTTGTCAGTTCACACACTTCTCAATGGTCTCAGATTTTTCGGGTGATTTTCTATGTAATAAACTTAAGTTATAGCGTAATGAAAATATGAAAATGGCATAATTAGATCTGGACCACCCTCATATAATATATTATCTATACTAATAAAAGGCAAAGCCCTCACTCACTCACTCACTCATCACTAATTCTCCAACTTCCCGTGTGGGTAGAAGGCTGAAATTTGGCAGGCTCATTCCTTACAGCTTATTTACAAAAGTTAAGCTGGTTTCATTTCGAAATTCTACATGTAACGGTCATAACGGTCGACAACGTCCGCCATGTTGAACTTTCTTATTTATGGCCCCATCTTCATGAAATTTGGTAGGCGGCTTCCCTGCGCTAACCAAAACCGATGTACATACTTATTTTGGTGGTATGATGCCACTGTCGGCCGCCATATTGAACTTTCCAACGTCACTAATTCTCTAACATCCCGTGTAGGTAGAAGGCTGACCCCATCTTCACGAAATTTGGTAGGCAGCTTCCCTGCGCTAACCGAAAACCAATGTACGTACTTATTTTGGTGGTATGATGCCACTGTCGGCCGCCATATTGAACTTTCCAATGGTCTTTGTTACTTATGGGCACATCTTCAAGAAATTTGGTACGCGGGTTCCCAACGCTAACTGAATACTACTTACGTACATATATACGTTCATAGCCTGCAGCTCGGTCACCGTGTGAGGCGGCATTGGGTCCCCCATCCCCACGCCTCCCACGTTGTTGGCTGCCTGCCTATATAAGGCCGTCCGTTGCTCCGGTCTCTTCATTCTCTTCCTTGCTTCGCCACGGGATTCACGTCTCCATGCTGATAACTACAGCCTTTTCATTTAATCCACGGCTTCTCCACTGTTTTATTGTTCGTTTATTACGATTATAGTTATTGTGTAGGTATTTTAGACTTACTTTACATTGTTCAAGTACCCATTTCCTTTATCATTCCAACCCCCATTAACATGTCTATCGAGGTGATCACCATCGATCAAAGAACTGTCACTTACCGAGTGGTTTCCATGCCCGGAGATGGCACCTGCCTTTTCCATTCTCTTTGTTACATATTGCACGGGCATATCAGGCTCACTCTTGATATCTGGAGGAACATTGTGTCTTATGTATTGAATGACTGGGACAGGTTCAAGGTGTGGACTGATGATGCTAACAGGAGATAATTATACTACACAGGAGCACTAGAAGAGTGAAATGCTTAAGCCCTTCACCTATGGTTCTGTATGTGAGTTGATGGCTGCCGCTGAATTGTTCGGTTTTTGCTTTCAAGTGTACCGAAATGGCCAAATATTTTACACCTTTGGACAACCGCCAATGCCTCTTAAACATCTTAGCTTCACAGGTGACGATTTGAGTAGTGGACACTTTGATGTTTATGAATGTTTAAACTCTCAAAAGCTGGATGTGATTTTATCGATGAAACCGGTTGTATGCTTACAACGCTTGACAGATGCTGATTGTCACTTCAACACAACAAATCCAGCAAATACTGTCGTAATTGAAACAAACCATGAAACTCAAACTGATTATGACAGCAGCAATCCAAGCTGTGAGATTTGAAACAAGATTACTGTTCACATGGCCAACTGTACGTTGCAAGCTCAAGAGTAAGCTCAGCGCACAGCTTGGTCATGTTACAACCGGAGGGCCGAAATGACAATGTGGCATACAAAGAGATCCTTAACAAATAATTATTGGTATACAGTATTTTCCCTCAGTTTAAAAAGGTTTAATTTTCTTCTTAATAAAAATTTTAAGGCAGTACTTCGCTGCTGCGAAGCGCGAGTATTTTGCTAGTATATAATATATATAATATGGGCTAATGTAGGCTATAATGTAGTCTACAGTAGATAACATACAAGTATTATGTATGTAAGAATGTGCATTTGAAATTGTGAAGTAATGTGACTGGAACCTTTCAAAACCTTTAAATATGAAACATTCAAATTGTAATTATTCACACACAATTGTACGATGAATGTAACAGCATCCCGGGGTTTCTGATTCTTATGCCGGTGCCCTAAACCAAAGGCTGAACATTCTGTAGCCGAGTCTCTGCACCCAGGCTAATGTGGGTGAGGAACATTGCGGTTGCTCTTCTGTTTTTTCCATTCTCATAAGAGATGGCAGTGCAGTGTTTGTTATGCAAGGTTTAAAATGATAAAATATCACAGTGCTCTACAGTAACTTTATTAAGCTTCTGTGGGTGATAAGAATTATTTTATTTTAATACTTCATTGCAGGCTAATTCTTCCTTGCTAAAAAAAAAAAAAATATATGACACAAGAAATGTAACACCAAAATTTCTTCACAAGAATTTGAATGTATAAAGGTGTAAATGTATGCAGAACTGTAATATCGAATACTTGTTAAAAATATCTCAGAATTTCAAAACCTAATATACTAATATGCGACAGCGACATGGATTGGATAAAGAACCTGTCACGCTCAGGATTTTATTCTTATTGTCCCTTAAATTAGACTTAAAGTTTAAAGCAATTTCCATTTTCTTTGAACCAAAGCTTTCCAAGTTGCTGGATTGAAATTAAGAGGTGGTTAGCCTTGAACTAAAGGTTTCTGTGTTTTGGAGTCCATCAAGAAATTTACAAATCTGGGGTTTCCACATTTCTATTGGAATGTAGCAAGATTTTTTGTCTAATCTTTAATTCTTTTTTCTTTGTGATTAAGGATTTTAAAGTCATGACAATTTTCAGTTTTATTCTCAAGTGATTTGGTTATTTACTGTTGAGTGTGCTCGAGTGCCTGTCACTGACGTTGCAGCAGTTTGTCTTCCTCTTCTTATTAATTGTCAATATTAGGATGGACTTAAGAAAGCATTTAAAGTTACTGCAAAGGTATCCATTTCTAAAATGCAACTCTCAATCTTTCCCTCTTACTGTGCTTTTCAACTTGTCAATATGGGGTAAGAAAAAAAGAAAAGTCGACCTTAGTAAACAGTGAGATCAGTTTGAGCAGAAGTGTCACTCGAGGGCTGCAGTCACTACAGGGTTTCAATCCAGACTCTTTATTCAGTTTTAATCAAACAATAATGTCGGTGAAATCTATTTTTTTTTTTGCCTTAATTTTAATTAAGTTGCTTTTAGGATTTAGGACCCTTAATTGTCTTTGAGATGAGAAAAAAGTCAACAGATGACTAGCCAACTTAATCCTATTTACACCTGTGTGTCTATCATACAACGTTTCAGTTAAAGTATATGAAAAGGAAAAACGTGAAGGTTTAAGAAATTTTGATCTACCTTGGTGCCCAAAACGTTTTGGAGGTGCTCTCAAAATGAAGTGTTGGAAATATGAAGTGCAACAGAATGAGAACAATAAGATATATATCCACACTACTAGTCTCTCTATTATAAAAGAAAATCTTGAGACGCGACAAATGCCAAGAGATTTCTTCAAGTCCCGCCCTTCCTCTCAACCATTTCTGGTTCACGGCCCACGCCCGCGGTCCTCTCACCTCTCAGTCTTGTAAATGCTTTTGTCAGACACACTTCCTGCGCTCTCAGCTCTTATGAATTTTTACATTTTTCTCACTTTAAGTTCCCAATAAAAAAAAAGAGTTATTATGTCCAAATCTTTTTGAAGAATTTTATCCCGAAGAGTTATCAACAGAAGAAATGAGTACACGGGCAATCCTAGCATCGAGAAACAAAGTCAAATGAATTAACACGAAGATTGTCGATCGGTTACGTGGCAAATTGGTTAAGTGCGTATCAATAGACTATGCTGAAACAGCTGGTGGTGATTGTGCAGAAGCTGAAAACATCAACTTCCCATATCCTGAAGAATATCTACAACCGTTAACACCGTCCGGTCTTCCACCACATGAATTACTGTTGAAAGAAGAATGTATCGTAATGTTATGTCTGAGTGATGTGCTATACAGTTGGACAAGATTAGTTGTATTCAAAGTTGATTGAACAAGTCTGACATGTAAAATTTTAACAGGCGACAAGAAAGGTAATGTAGTAAATCTTCAGGGGATAACATTAGACACTGAAGGAGATCTTGATATGCCATTCATATTAAAACATTTACAGTTTCCTGTTAGAATAACTTTTGATATGTCAATTAATAAATCACAGGGACAAACATTCAAAAAAGTCGGTTTATTTATTATAGAGAGAGAGAAACGATATTCACTCACGTAAGTTATACGGTTGTGTTGACACGATGTAACTCCAAACACAGAATCACAATTCAAAGCGATATTGATGAAAAGGTCATTCCAAATATTGTTTTTGCTGACGTTTTACAGTAAAAGAGTAAGTTTAAAAAGTATTTGCATGTTAATTTCAAAGCCAAACAGAATGAATACCTCTAACGCAACATGAAATATCATTTTCTTTCAACTTATTACGTTTTACTATTTTTTACTATGGTGGTTTACTCGCTGTAATGTAAAATAGTTCTATTATGCATATGTAACAATTCCCATGAAAATAACAATCTGTTTAAATTGTACATCCGCTTCCCCATACGCGAACGAGTGGCAGAGCCGTGAAGTGGCTAGCGTGTAGGGCCCACCCGGGGGTTGGCGAGCGAAACAAACAGGGGGCAGAGCTCCCTAGTTTTCATTTAAAATCGGTGTTTTTAAACAAAAATGATAGCGTTTTCAAATTGTTTGCGAAAGTATCACTGCCCACACTAAAATGGCCAAAACCACATATGGTCTAGACGTTCACCAACACTTGGCAGGATGAGGACGTGTCCTCCATGCTAGATATTTATTTAAAGCTTTCACAGTGGTGAAAATGAAAAAACAAAAAACAGACTGATCTAACTGGAGTGACGACGAGGTGCAATTATTATTCAGAGTTACACGAGTAAAAGTGAAGCAGTGAAGATGTAGTGGGCAAGATCCAATCAGCAAAGGGCCGCATAATAAGCACGAACCAATCAGAGTGCGATACAAAGTGCAACTCTGAGCTGGTGTTCTCAGAAATATTCGACTCTGGGGAAAGTTTTCAGAGTTTAAAAGTGCAGGGATAATGTGGACAAAAGGCAAACCTGGAGACTACTGTCTGGCTTTTTAAACAAAAATGTAGCACTGTGGACGCAGCTTAAAGCGACTTCTAGTTGTGAGGCATGTCAGACTTGGTGATCTCAGTTTCCGGACCATGTCAGTTTAAATTACTGGCCACGTTTACTGAAAGCGTGCCTACCTTCCAGCACATTCATGTTTGCCTGTTTTCATGATAGCCAATAGTGTGCTGTTGCTGCATGAAGGGTTAACTGTTGCGTCATTCTCAGCCCCTTTTGTTTTCCCCATTCTGCCGTGGTACATAAAACCATTAGACAGATGAGCTTTTATTCCATTTGTAAGATTCAGAAACCTGTATTCCTTATCCCTCCTCATTGCTGCATTTGGGCTCGTTTATACTTCGCGCTCAGAACGCGTACACGCCCGCATCATGGCTGCCACGCGTTGCCAGCGTTCATTTGACGCATCCTCTGAGCAGGTCCTCAGAAATTCACGTGATGCGTGCACGAGTTGCAGTACCAGCAAAATGTCGGGGGGCACAGTGTTTTATAAAACTCAGAATGTGACGTCAGAGTCTCTGGTTACTGTCTACATGGGACAGAAAGCTGCTTTGCGGATCCTACGAGATCGATGTGTGCGCTTCAATGTTTGATGAATGATGTGGTGAGGTAAAATGCCGACATACGGATGCATTCGTGGTGCTTTTATATTCAAGCGTTGCGTAGTTCCTGATCGTAATGACATGATACATTTTAAAAGACTCACATACCGTCTTCTGTGCCGTCTTTTTTTCTGGGGCTTCCTCCTGACCTGACAGCAATTGATCACCACACAGAACACATTAAATGTATGAGATTCCAACTCTGTGCACGTTTATAATCATTAGATTTATACTTGATAATACTTTCGTGATGAAAATGCATTAAAGTATACATGTTACATTTTACAGATAAATTGTTAATTTCGTTTAAATAATGAATACTGTTAATAATTACACACATGGGGTTGACACGGTGGCAGAGCGGTAGCACTACTGTCTCGCGGGGAGTCACGTCACTGGTATCCCCTGCCTGGAGTTTTCATCTTTTCCTGCTGGGTTTCCACAATGAGCTCCGGTTTCCTTCCAAAGATATGCAGATTTCGTGACACTAAAATGACGCCAGTGTGTGCCAGTGCTTGTATTCACTTTGCAATGAGCTGATGCCCGTCCAGGGATTGTTTCTGCCTCGTGCCCAATGCTTGCTGTAATGGACACATCCCTGGATTGATGGATTTAATCATTAAACATCCTTTTCAGAGATACTACGGTAAGGTGTCATCAGAATTTAAATGTGTGTTCCAGGCAATTCACAACACGGCAAAGCCAAACCTGTTCTCACCGTGATGATATCTCGCACTGCCACCTAGTGAATTCCTCCAGATTTACGTGAAGTCTGCAAGCATGTATAAACAGTAAAACGCTAGCGTAGCAGGAGTGTCTGCTGGAGAATGCGTCGTGTGAAGAATAACCCCGGCCTTGTATGCATCAGAACTCCGGATTAGCGTTCATTGGTTGTTGGCTCCGATACACTCAGAGCCCACCCCAGACAAAATCAATCACAAAGAGTCACAGACTAGTTGGAGTGAGTCGATAGGCATGTCAGATTACGTGACTGTGCCTCAGACTCGTTACAATTATGTACTCGTAAATAGAAGCTATGACTGAAAATCGCTGCAAAAGCCTTAAGGTGCCATACAATGACAAAACATTGAAGAATTGACTCCTAAATTAGAATCTGGTTGGACTGGTGTTTGCTCCAGGGACTGTTCCAGCCTCGGGCCTGATGATCACTGGGAGGATAGGGACCAGCTGCCCCGCAGCACTGCCCTTTATGAGCGGGTTAAGTAAATGAGTACGGAATTGGTTGGACAATAAATGGTGGCTTCTGGGAATGAATTTATCTGGTCTTCTGTTGAGTTTTTTTTGTTTTGTTTCTGCCTTCTTATGGTTTTGTTGCTGGCTAAGGAAAAATACGAAGGGTTCTAAATCTTAAAAAGTAAGTGCGTTCACTTAAAATGACACACACAAGTAGTCTGTTCCATTAATATCAGCAATTGGTTTACTAATTAAGAAAAGCATTAGAATAGACAGACCTGGAGCCACTGTGGCCCTCGTGGATTTGAACTTGATACCCCCTGGGTACCCTCGAGGTAAAACAGCTGTTAGTCAATTTGGAACAAAAACCAAAAGCTGCTCAAGTTGGGAGTCACTGGGACGTTCATACAGCAGACCAGCAAATTCTAAAAAGGTTTAACTCGGTGTTGCGTAACAGAACTGCTCAAATCCTTACAGAAATCTACCAAGTAAATTGAGCTGTCCAGCTCTAATCATTGGCCTCCATTACCTTAAATATGATTAAGTAGATAGAATAAAACTTTAACAGACCATTTCTTTACAGGCTTAAAATACAACCTGAATCAGGAAAAGTTGGGATGGTATGGAAAATGCAAATAATTAAAACAAAATGCAGTGATTCTTAAATTTC
The DNA here is from genome assembly GCA_026402145.1 of Polypterus bichir lapradei. Taxonomy (NCBI): domain Eukaryota; kingdom Metazoa; phylum Chordata; class Cladistia; order Polypteriformes; family Polypteridae; genus Polypterus; species Polypterus bichir. Next base: position 7,277,426 of record JANRMT010049829.1, read on the forward strand.
CTTTGACTTTTATTTCATTGCAGGCAGTGACAGCCCAAGATATTTCCTGTTTTTCTCTGGTCATCTTCGTTTCATTTGTTAATGTCCATCTATTCCTGCATTTCAGATCTGCAGCACAAAAAAAAGTTGGGACGTTAAAGCTTTCGCCACTTTGTAAAGTCGCCATTCCTTCTCACCACACTTTAAAAGACGTTTCAGCACTGAGGGGTGTTGAAGCTTTTCAGGTGTTATTTTGTCCCGTTCTTCCAGCAAACACGTCATAAGGTCTGCTCCACTATGGAGTTGCCATTGTCATGTTTTTCATTTCAAATTTCTCCATGCCTTATTTTTCAGGGAACAGGTCAGGACTGCAGGCAGGCCAGTCCACTACCTGGACCCTCTTCTTCTGCAGGCTTGCCTCTATCATGTGTGCACCATGTGGTTTTGCATTGTTGAAAAATGCATGGACATCCCTGGAAAAGAAGGCAGCATATGTTGCTCTAAAATCTCCATGTACTTTTCTGCATTAGTGCTGCGATCACAGAAGTACAAAGGACATTAACACCACCCCATACTATGACAGACCCTGGCTTTTGGATGTGTTGCTGATGAGAGTCTGCATGGTCCTTTTCATCTTTGGTCCGGAGCACACGGTCTTCGTTTCTTCTAAGAAAAAAAGATCGGGAATGCTGATTCATCTGACCACAATGCACATTTTTGCTGTGCGATAGTCCACCCCCAGAGGCCTCCGAGGCCAGAGAAGTCGACGCCACTTAAGTGACATTTGTGAGTGTAACTCCATATTGTAGTTTGCTGAAGTAATCCCTTGGCCATTGATGAGTGACGGTTGTTAATGCAGTGCCGTCTAAAGGGTTTGGAGATCACGGGTGTTCAGCTTAGGCCTGCACCCTTGCCCTTAACACACCAAAATTCCTCCAAATTCTTGGAATCGTTTAATGATATTTTGCACTGTTTTGTTTTTAGAGAGTTAAATCACTTTTCTTACTCACTTGTTGAGAAACTGGAGATCCTCTGCCCATCTTTGCTCCTCACAGACTCAGCTTTTTGTGGATGCTGCTTTTGTACCAAGTCATCTGTTTTGATTATTTTACCTCATTACTGGCCATAATTCCCCTCCACCATCCCAACTTTTTTCAGAATGTGCTGCAGGCCTGAAATGCAAATGAAAACAAATGAAATGAAGTTGACCAGACAAAATATGAAATATCTTGGGTTCATACCATCTGCAATGAAATAAGTCCAAGTAAATTATAGAACCACAATTTTTTTTTTTTAAATTTGCATTTGCCATACTGTCCTAACTTTTTCTTATTTAGGGTAGTGCAACACAGGGCCTTCAGCTATGTCGCTGGCCTTTCAGGATGGAACTGCTCTTAAAGTGATTTCATCGTGGGAAAGTGCAAATTCAAGCATTAGAAAGGGCGTCTACATTGACATTGTCAGCACTTTGGGTTTTACTCCTCTGAACCAAACCTAAGCTGACATGCCGTAAATTCACTGTGTAGGGCAGGCAGTGCCGTACCCCTAGGGGTGCAGTTGGCCCTTCAGCTGGAATAGCCCTGAGCAGTGATTGCCAAGTGGAGTGCACTTTTAATTGCATGTGTCGTTACTTTTAAGTGCCTTACATGATCCCAGTGTGCCACCTTATCTTTCCAAATCAACTGAAGTGACTGAAACTTGAGTAAACTGCTGCTGTTTTGTACCGCGGTGCGTAGTGTGGTAATCACAGACCCACCTCATCCAACCCAAGACTGAATAAAAACTTTACATTGCTTGTTATGGTAACTTTTCAAAGCAATAGGGATTAGAATGTGTGTGTAATCTCTGAATTCACTGAGAAAATGTTTAATCTTTTCCACGTGTAGCAATGAGGCTCTAATACTAGCATTTATAATTTGCTATCTCTCTCTCTCATATAGATATAATCTATATATCTATCTATATCTATAGATATATATCTATAAAAATGCTAAGGGTTGTATCTCTCCACATAATTACTTGTGAACCACTGTGGCTTGAACCCTAGTCTTGGTCTTCATCAAAAACTCATGACATGATATGCGCTAGTGAAGGAAAAAATGTGGGTAGTGGCAACCTTCATATTATTATCAGGGATCACAGCTTTCTTATGGCAAACTGTTGAAGAGGGTGACATTGGCAGAAATTAAAAGAACAAAGCAACATCTACTGAACGTGAAGTGCACTGCACAAGGAAGAACAGCAGCGGCATCTGCTGAGCATCAAGTACTGGAAATAGAATAACTGCGCGCGCACACACACACACACCCCCACCCCAAATGCCTGCGCAGACTGACCTGTGCTGCTGTCCTTACGCTACACTGATGGTTTATATACTGTCATGGCGTGCAAAAGAACTCCAGCGATACTCCATGATATGAAAGGCAAGAGCAACAACAATCGAGAAATGTTTGTCGGCGTATGAGGAGATCTTTTGCCCATACATTCTTACGTTAATGTCCGGTTAGGGTGCACTGCTTATTAGATGAGTACTGTGCTCACTGTGGGGTAGCATTTTCTTTTTTTTTTTTTTTAAACTGGAGGAAAAACCCCAAAGTGTGTCGAGAATCATCATGTTCAGCGCTTTCCACAGTACCCTTCATAGTGTTTGGGACATTTTGTCCTTGATTTATCCCTCTGCTCCACAGTTTATTCATGCCTGCATTGCTTGATTTGTAATTTTAAAATGCACATTGTTAACTTTTATTTAAGGGGCTTTGTGTACATTTCAGTCACACTTTGTAATTTTAAACCGTGGAGCAGAGCGGTCCATTAATGTAAAAGTTATGGAGGGAGCTGCATATGCACCACCTTTATTTGAGCACCAGAGGTCCGTGTGTTTCACACTTGACGCTATGAAGAGTGTAAGTAGGGCTGGGCAAGATGGCAATAAAAATAAATATACTTAAACATAGAAATGACTTTCAAGTATTCTTGAAGGTGGGAAAAAGAAGGTTGTCCACATTTTGAAAACTGAATAGAAGTACTTCCTAGAAATATAAAAAACATTTTTATTTACAATGAGAAAATGTCTTTCTGTGCAGACTTCTCTAATTTTTTTGTGATTTATTTTTACATTTGCAACCCATCGCTCTCAGTTTCTTTGTGGCCTCTGTATTCCTTTCACACCACTGTACTGTACAGGGACCTTACCTTAAGCGCTGCAGTTTTCTTTCCTGTCCCTTAGACAGACATGTCTTCTGCTGCTATCACACGTCCGTTTTCTTTTTCATTTATTTATTTAGTTTTTTTCTCCTCTTTGAACCGTTTTGCTTGCAAGGCTTCACTCGTCTGTTACAGGCCTCTGGAGGAGTCACTTCCTTCACGTGTGCTCTGATGTCCCTCCAAGTTCTTGTTACACACGGCCTACTCGCTCTTATCCACTGCTGGAGCCTGGTCACCGTTTCAGGGTAAAAAAAAAAGGCCCGATGGACAGTTCTGGCGTATTCTCCCCCCTGGCCACATACAGGGCACCAAACGTAATAACGCTGACTATATATAGCACGGGGAGCCCAACTTGTGTGCTGCATGCCGAAGCAGGGAGAAGAACACGCCGAAACTGGGGGCAGGCTTCATTGTCATCTCTTGCTTCATCACACTCGTTCCATTGTACTGTTTCTTTTTTAAGTGCTGAAATAAACTGAATGCTCAACTTCTATCGTGTTTTTGCAAACCCTGGCTTTTGCATTGCGTCAGTTCGAAGTCTGATCTTTCACGTCCAAACCCATTCTAGACAGCCAGCTTGACAATATTAGCCATTATTTAGAATGAGCGCATTCATAAGTGAAATACCGCTCTTCATATTCTTTGCATTAAGATGTTTTGACTGTACACACGTGACCAGCTGATCAAGCTATGGTGTACCGATTAGTTTTTAAAAAAGTGATTTTCATGATTGAATACAACTTTAAAACCGTAATCTCTCTATTATATTAAAAAAAACAAATCTTGGGACGAGACTTTTTTTTTTTTTTTCCTGGTGATGAGACGTGACCTTTTTGAAGTGAGACACTTTCACGTCCTGCGAGACGGTCAAGTCACGTCATACTTACAACCTTTGGAAGCAAGTCCCGTGAGACGGTGACTTTTGCACGTCACACCCTACTTACTACCATTTTCAAACAAGACCTCGGTCATCTAACCCCTCAGTTGTTGGAATGCTTTTGGCAGACACACTTCCTGTGCTCTCAGCTCTTAAAAATTTTATACATTCTAGATGGCAGGACTACAACTAAGCGAAGAAGAAAGCAGCGTCTCGAAAAGAGACCCAAAGGTGTTGGGAGGGAAAAGAATGCAAAAAAAAAAAAAGCCTGGGGCCAGAAAAAGACAAAGTAGAATGTCGTAAAGAATTCAGAAACGTTGGCGCTGTACACATACAGAGCAGGTTAGAGACAATGGAAGCAGGGAAATTTGAAAGGCTCAAAAAAATTATAGTAAAGATCACATTAGTGCAAAGAAACGGAAAATAGTACTCTGTGAAATAACAGAACAGCGAAAAGAGATAGAATAGTGTTTGAGGATGTCTGGGGGAGAAGAGAGACAAGGCAGTGAGGCATAAGGACAGCTGTTTGTCTGAAGCACCGTGCGAGATGCAGATCATGTGGCACGGCAGCAGCAGCAAACCAGCAAAGAGGAGTTTTAAATAAAAAAAAAAAAAAAAAGTTTCCCATTATGTCACTGTTTAAGAGGGGGTTTCGGAGGAGCAGCCGCATCTCCTTGGGGTGCGTTCAGCCCCCCTCTTCACAGCGGCATGTAGCACTGGCAGTGGGGGAGGGGGAAGGGGTTGGTGAGCGAAGTGAGCATGGGGCGAAGCCCCTTAGTTATCCTAATTATTGATTCATTGAGCCTCTCTCTCTGAGTCTGTGTGTGTGTGTGTGTGTGTGAGTGAGTGAGTGCATGCAGGGTCAAGGCCGGGTGTGTTCATGGGGTCCCCATAATAAAATAAGCAAGTCACCGTCTTCAGATGGTACGAGTCTTAGCATCCTCGTGACTGCCACAGGTTTACCTTATAGACTTAATGCCAAGTACCCTTTATTCACTCTAAATTGAAATGAACATTTACGAGACAAGGCAGTGAGACAAAAGGACAGCTGTTGTACAGGCTTTTAAATGTTTGAAGCACCGCACGAGATGTGGATCATGTGGCACGTCAGCAGCTGATCGAGCAAAGAGGAGGTAAAAAAAACTGTATGTGTTTCCCATTGTATCAGCATTTAAGAGAGGGGTTCGGAGCAGCGAGTGCGTCTCCTTGGGGTGCATACAGCCCCCCTCTTTACAATGGCGCGTAGTGCCATTGGGGGGGGTTAGTTTGGCGGACGCAGCCCGCTAGTTTAAATTAAAACAATTTAGTCGGGGAAAAAAAATGCACAGCCAAGGCATAAGTGCAGCCAATTACTTGTTCTTTGGCATTTAGTCGTTTTAAAGGTTTAATACTCTTTTCTTAGAACATTAAAATAATTCTGACAAAAACAAGCCATTCAGCCCAAGATTGTCCACAATATAATCAGGTCGAGGTCTGAAGGTCCCTAAAGTTCTGTGCACCACCACTATACTTGTTAATTTTTTCCATGTGTCTATGGTTCTTTACATGAAGGAGAACCTTAACATTTGTGTGAAATTAATTTTCTTAACATCTAGGACCCAGTGTACTAATTAATTCCATTCAGAATTCCCCCCCATGATTAATCCTTCAAAACTGTTTTTTGTTTTTTGCAGGTAGTATGGTGACACGAAGTTTAGATACAGTATTTGCACTTGCGATTGAGAGTGTGGTGGGAATCAAGCACAGTTGCTTAAAGCACAAAGTAATAGTTAGCATGTAAAAGAACAAAGAATATAATAAAGAACTGAAACATGTTATTCCATGGATGATCCCTTTTACAAACAGTAAAGTCATGGTATGGTAAGTCACGTCTGTGCACTCACGGTGGAGCTGCCCACAATAAAAAGGAAAAAGCCTAAAGCAGTGGTGGTGCAAAAAAGATTATTTTATGAAATCAGTGTTCCACAGCGTAATGCATGAAGCATATCAAGATGAGGGGGTCTTTTCAATGATCATTTAAGATAAACTTTTCTCTTCCTGACCATTAGATGTTTCAATGTGCCACACACAAGTAGAAATTAAAGGTGTCCTGCTGTTTAAAACAATCCTCAGGTATGCAGTGGCCGCAGTCTCCCTATCAAGAAACAACAAAGCTTAACTGGCCACCAGAAACAAGTAGGCATATCTTGACGGTTTTACCCACTGGCCTCTGCTGCTTTTATTTCAGTAAAAAGCCTAAGCAGCATACTAAGTGGCCCACTCGCAAAGCATGGCTTCTAGGTTTAAGTTTTCTTTGGCTTTTGATTTGGTTTGACGGTAGATGGGTTTGCCCGCTTGGTAGTCAGTTTTGAACTGCTCTTCATTTTTTTAAGCACAGGTCCCTTTGTCTGAACTTCAGGGCTCCGTTTGCCAGGCGTGGTGCTCTTAACCGTTTTAAGCTTCTGGTCCTCAAGTTTAGGAGACGCTTCCTCGACTTTGCCTTGTTTAGGAGATGCTCCTTCAGCTTTACCAGCCTTTTCTATGCTTTCTTTGGGTTTGTCCTTTTCTGGGTTCACCCCTGAACAATTCTTGAACACCTCAGCATCCTTGACCTTGCGTCCTCGCATCTCTGGTGGACTAGAACAGCTTGCTCGTACCTTCAGATTTACCTTATTGATCCACCTGATGAGATCAATACAGAAGGGGGAAAATTAGCAATACTGCAGTATGTGGTTACATCAAACGCTGTTTCTTGATTTGCACGACTGCCCACAAGCCTGTGTACGAGTCTTAGCCTTACTTATACACACAAAGAGTGAATAGTACGCATGCAAGTTTTCTAAGGTTGATTACGACTTGAAATTGTTCCTTTATAAATCCATAAGGTTACTGTCAGAGTATAGCATTCTAATGATCAACGTGGTGCCACTCATCTCAGTAACACTTTATGAATGAATGAGCTGTCTAGGGTTAGCACCTGACGTGACCTTAATAGGTTTGCTTTATAATTTGAAAACAAGATGGAATGGATAGATGTAAAAGGCACACTTTTTTCATCCCAATACAAACAACTTGTTAAATAAGGCTCGTAATTTTAATTTTAGTGGATATTATGATTATTGAAATTCAGTTTTTAATTAATAAACTTTGAAAGCCTATATTAGTTCTGATAGTGTGTACTTAAACAAGTGTTCAGAAGGCATTTGCCCTTTTGGACAGAAAGTAACACTTGAAGATGTCGCATAGGAAATTTTTCAAGAGAATATACTGGGATGCATGCAAACAAACAGAAGAATACTGAGAGATATGCAAATATGGAAGCAAATCTCTCTATTATATTAAAAAAAAAAATCTTGGAAGGAAACAAGACACTTATCCGTCCCGTGAGAAAGAGATTTAATCACGCCCGGGGCCGGAAATAAAGGACAAAGAGTAGATGACAAAGTAGAACGTCGTAAAGATTCAAAAACATTGGTGCGGTACACATGCAGAGCAGGTTAGAGATAATGGAGGTACGAAAATTCGAAAGTCTCAAAGGATAGGAAAGATCGCATTACCTAAACAAACAGAAATTATTACTTTGTGAAAGAACAGCGAAAAGAGATTGAATGTATTGTTCAGATTTAAACTTTAAGTTGGAGACTTGTAGATCGTCTACATCGTGTTACCAGCGAGAATTAAAAGATTCCAAAAAACATTGGCATAGTATGAAGTCCCGTGAGATGGAGACTTTTAACATGAGATTCTTTCAAGTCACGTCCTACTTACAACTAATTTCAAACAAGACCACGGTCATCTAACCTCAGTTGTTTGAATGCTTTTGTCAGACACTTCCTGTGCTCTCAGCGCTTATAAATTTTATCATTACAATAATTTTTATACGTTCTAGAGGACACGTCAACGACAAAGCAAAGAAGAAAGAGCATGGACAAACATTTGGAAAAGTAATTTATTAGAAAGAGATAGAGACAGAGAATTGATATTCAATCACGGGCTGTTATACGTTACGTTGTCACGAAGTCCAAACACGGAATCAAAATTCAATGCAATATTGATGAAAAGTTAATTCCAAGTATCGTTTTTACTAAAGTTTTAAAGTAAAAGTGAAAATAATGCATATGTAACAATACCCATGAAAATAACAACCTGTTTAAATTGTATATTTGGTAAACAAAACCCAGGGTGGGCAAGCGAAGCAAGCAGGGGGCAGAGCCCCTAGTGCTTAAAAAAAAAACAAAAAAAAAAAAAAACCTACAATTATTAGCCTGTATCTGTTTAAGATTAGATAAATTAACCAGTGTGTACAGCAATCAGCCACACATTAAAAGCACCTGTCCAATAACGCAAGGCAGGCCCCTCTCCTGCTGCCAGAATAGCTCTGACTGACCGAAGCATGGACTCATAAGACCCATGAAGGTGGCCTGTGGTATTTGGCACCAACGGGTCACCAGCAGATCTTTTAAGTCTTGAAAGTTGCAATGTGGGATCTCCATGGATTGGACTGGTTTTTCCAGAAAATCCCACAGATGTTCGATTGGATTGAGACTGGGGGAATTTGGAAACAAGTCAAAACTTTGGCTTAATTACACAACTTCTAGTCTTCAAGGATGTCAAATTTGACGAGTGTTGTTGCTGACCTTGTCACATAAGGATGTGGGGTTACATGACTAGAAATTTCAGGGGATAATTTTATGACAGCCAGTAATAATATACTACCTAACAGAACTAATGCTCTATGACTGCTTATCATTTGTGCCTTCACAGTGTCTATCCCACTCCATTTTGTTGTGGTATGTAAAACACAAGACTCTACGCTGCAAGTGTCTAGTGTCCCAAATGCATCCCATTTTGAAATGCATCACCTAAAGGACATGTACTAAATTTGCGCCAGTAAAGCTTTGGACATCACATGTACCATCCTTACGGTGATTATGTTTTGGTATTTTTTAAGAATAATAATTTATTTGCAATTTACAATTCCTTGTATATAGAATTTATTTTTCACATACCCCAACTTACTCAGAGTTTTAGGGTCAGAGTGCAGGGTCAGCTATTTGTACAGCCCCCATGGACCAATTACAGGTTAAGGGCCTTGCTCAAGGGCCCAACGGAATAGCAGTCCTTCTGTCATTGCTGGGATTTGAACTGGCAACCTTCGAGGTACCTGCGCAGATCCTTTAGCCACTGAGCCATGTCATAACGTTTTTTTTTCTCTTGTTTAAAAAAGTTAAATGTTTTTGGCTTGTTTTTTCCTAAGAATGTTACAGAGATCAGGATGTCTTTTCCTTCTCTGATTTGACACATCAGCAATCCTAACTCATAACTGGCCACCAACAAATGCAGACTGGATCTTAAAACATACATACAAATTTACCAGATTTTTAAATACGTTAAAAAGATTTTAAAGGTCTTCTGCTATGCAAACTGTGGAGAAGTAGAAACCCTGAAAATAACGAGTGTGATGATTGAGCCAGTAATATAAACTGCGGTCACACATGTCAGAGCTTACTTGTGGAGGTGCAGCAGTGAGCAGTCACAGTGCAACGGGTTGTCCGCCAGGTTGATGACCTCTAAGCCAGTGAAGTTGGTGAGCGATGGCAGGTTTTCCAGCTGGTTGTTTTCCAAGTAGAGGCTCTTGATCCCTCTGCCCAGACCACTGAAGGCAACGCTGGAGAGCTTTAAAACAAAAGAACACCCGAGTTACTCTACATTGGTGGTGGCTCAGTCATTGTGCATAGCAGTACAGTATAGCCTTTGTTTTTCAGGGGACTCCGTGGAATTTGTAGATTTATTCAGGCTATACATAGTTTATTTTTTGTGAAACCTTTACATTCCTACAGCTTTCTTTGGAGTTTCTCTTTCATATGTTAACCTTACATTTCGGTATGTGGCCACACTAAAACGCATTTTCTTTTTTTTTCCCCCCGATTATTGTATCAGTCGCCAGCAGTCATCTGGGGCCTCATGCATAATGCAGTGCGTAGAATTCGCACTATAACATGACGTAAGCACAAAAGCCGAAATGTGCTTACGCACAGAAAAATCTAGATGCAGGAATCTGTGCGTACTCCAACTTCCACGTTCTTCCGCTACATAAATCCCGGTTAGCGTGAAAAGTAACGCTCGTGCACGCGCCTTCTGTCCTGCCCCAACTCCTTCAGCGAATACCAAGTGGAGGCAAAAACATGCTATTTGTTGGTTTAAACAGTGATATAATCAACAAAAGGAAGTTGATTGAGTGACACAGTGTCGGAGAAACTCGAAAGCTCAAGTCCACAAAGTATCACAGTACCAGAAATAAAAAAAAGTTGTCACATATCCAAGTCGCCGTGAAAAGACGAGTCGTAGCCCAACGTCTGAGTGTCGTATGAAAGCTTATTAGGGTACAGAGAAAAAAAAAATGGGCACACAGTGGGGAAAAAAAGCAGGAAATGTAAACTTTCCACTTTAATCACGTAGTTTATTTTGTCATTAAAGTAGAACATCATCAACTTCATCTTAAAATCGATTAATTTACTAGTGTCTCAAATTCCATCGTAACTAAAGTAACATGTTAAATGCATTGTTTTGTATTTGATCTTCTTTGTGCTCCGAGTGTGCATCACTACGTGCTTCTTAAACCGGCTTTCTCTTCCTCCGACAGGACACAGAATACATTACATTCGTGATATTACAGCTCTCTGAATAATTAAGATACTGAGATGTATACGTGATATCTTTTTCATGATAATAGGAATGAAAGCATGTTATTAAACATGGGAACACGGTGGCGGTACTGTCTCTTTCAAACGTACTAACCTCCAATTCCTGTCCTTACTTTTCTTTCTCCAAATACCCAATCACCACACAATCAGCTCTGTAATAGACACTAAGCCATCTGTAAGCTTAACAACGACGATTCTTCAAAACTTTTAAGGAACATTGAAATATCTTCATAGTACGTGTTTAATTATTCTATCCATCTATCCTTTCAGCATACAGCAATCAATCGGGATCAATCTGTGAACTAGCTAGTGCTGCGGCATCGTGTCCTCACATGTTTAATTATTAACAATATAGATTATGTAAATGAAGTTTATCTGTATAATATAATCAACATATTTTGCTGCATTTCATCCTAAAAATGATATCGTCATCATATGTAAATACGCGCTTTATAAAGTGGCGCAGGTTGTGCAATATTATAACTGTAGTGCAAGTTTACAGTGAGGTGATTGTACTAATAAGTACAGACAGTTCTACAAGGAGCACTTGATGGACTGATTGACTGTTTAAACGTTCTTGGGATGAAACTGTTTCTGAACCGCGAGGTCCGTACAGGAAAGGCTTTGAAACGTTTTGCCGTGGCTGAGGTAGCGTGTGATTGATTCTGTATCCCGATAATTCTCTTTCCGATCAGCTGCTGCTGTGATTCTCCACTCTGATACAGTGATATAAATACTCCGAGTGGTACAGTGAGAGTAATATGGAAAAAGATGATCCGCTGTGGCAACACCTAATGCAAGCAGCTGAAAGAAGAAGAAGAAGAAGGTGGTGCAGTGAGAGTAACAACGCTAAAGCAGTTATGGTATTTGGAATACTATGGCTATTCCCTGGACCATTATATTATTACAAGTTAATTACAATCAGATGCATTACACTAATAAACAATATGAGGTTAGTTTCAGTGTATTTATAAAGCCACGTCAGGAAAATAAAGAGTAACCACACAGGAACAGTAGCACTGCTTTGACGCTGGGTGCTGCCAGTCTGCAAAACCGAGCGCAGAACTTGCGTACGACAAGGTATGAGGTACCGTGGAAAAGTGCGTGGCTTTACACCAAGTTTAGGTTTTATACATCACGATTTGAACGTGGAAACGTTCTTACTCAACATTTCTGTGCGTATGCACCATTTATACATGAGGCCCATGGTGTTCTTGTGTGCCAATAACTGTTAAGTTGTTTTCCTGATCTTTAAAGCAAAACAGAGAACCAGCCCAGTCGCACTGTCACCATTACAGTGACGCAAGAGACGAGACTTCTGATCAGTAGTCACGATTAAACAGAACGAGTGCTTCATTAAACCATTCGAAATGCTGTTCAGTTCAGGATTTGTCAATATGGCCACACTAACGCATGTAATGGTCTCCAAACTCGGTCCTGTGGCCCCCCTGTGGCTGCAGGTTTTTGTTCCAATCCGCTTCTGTTTTTAATTGGACTCCTGGGCTAATGAAGTGAACTGTTATTTCCCATGTTCTGTGTTTTGGGAACAAAATAGAAATTAGAAAACTAAGTTAAGAAATATATATTAAAATGTACTAAGAAATTATATTGCGAAAATGTATTTTTTTTCTTTTTAACAATATTTTCATCTTGATTTTCATTCTACTTTTCTAGGTGTTCTAATTGTTTAATTAATCCATTTTTTACTCATTAGTGGCTCTGACGCTGAAGTAGTTGCAGCCTTTCGTGATTCCGTGTTCTTTGCCAGCGTGTCTGCTTAATTGTCATTAATAAGATACAACAAAGGGGGAAAACTGCACAAAGAAAGGGCAAAACACAGGGCGAGTCAAAATTATGTTAACACTAATGGATTATTTATTTATAACCAGGTCGATGGACCACTGCCATGGCCTCCACACTCCCCTGACTTGACACCCTGTTATGTGGTATGGTGAAGGAGCTCGTGTGTGTATAGCAGGAAAGTTTGTGATATCAGTGACCTGAAGGACAGAATACGGACTGTGGTATCATCTATTCCCCTTGAAATGTGTGACCGGGCTTTAAATGCTACTGTTGCTCGTTGGTTTTTGCGTGTTGAACATGATGGTGAACTGATTGAGACATTCCTGTGAAGTATGTTTTGTGAATAAATTGTTTCTGCCATTCAAATGTTAACAGAATTTTGACTCACCCTGGCTAATGAAATCAACAAATGATTTTAAAACATTTAAATCTATAGCAAAATCAGACGTATTTCTAAATGTACAAAGCATGCTGCTGTGCTTTTCTGAATGAAGAATATGAGAAAAAAAAAAAATAATAGCAGCTAATTTAAATGAGCTCAGTGTTGTCACCGATTAGGAATCTGGATGGAACAAAAACCTGCAGCCACAGGGGGTCCCCAGGCCCAAGTTTGAGAACCCCTGGGTTAAGGCGTGTGGCAACTGCCAATGTAAGAGGTGTTGGAAATACGAAAGAGGAGCCGGCGCTGTCACACCTTACAAGGCCCTGCTGACAAGAACCTATAGCCACCGCCTTTTGAGGAGCTCAATTCATCACTGGCAGCTGAAGTTTGACTCAAAATGGATACGAGAATACAGCAGGAGCAATAAGCCCAAGTAGGGAGGCAGCTTTTTCTTAACATAGCTGCAGAAGTCTTGACACCATGCTTTGCACTTGGCCCCTACTTACCTGTCACTGCATGTGCACACTCGGGGACACACATGAAGGTGCGCACAGCAAGGGGCAAGAAGGAAGTGACCACCTTCTGTACTCGCACAACCGCAGAATAGCCCAACGGGTAGCAGTGTTGGGAAAACAAACATGCAAACCTCACGGGATGAGCCGGACACACATTGATGAGAGTGTTTTTATAAGCAACTTCCATTGCAGCAGCAAACAGCACCCCTGGAGCAGTTGCAATGTAAGGGTCTTGATCAAGGGCCCAACGGAGGATGTGAATTACGCGGCCTAATCTTCCACTCGCTACTCTAGTTCACCAAGATGCTACAGTTTCTCCCGCTGAAGACTTTAGTCCGCTTGAGACCCCCAGATTATTTACTCTTGCTGGATCGTGTAATCATTTTGACCTTTTTCCCTTATAGTGCTGTGGTCACCTTCAGACCACACAGTCAATATTACGTTTCTTGCCACCCACTCCACACCCTTACATAGAAATTTACTTCTGATCATTGAAATTCTGAGTTCAAAATGAATATAAATCTTAAATCTTTTTCATGTTGTTTTATTTTAACATTGCCACTGTTACAGCAATCGGTTTAGTAAAAGAGAACAATGAATTTTCTGTAGTTCTGAAATGATGTCGATTTCCATTTTTACAATCCACTGGTTAAAGACCTTCTTTGAGTAAGATCCGTTTTGCCTAATGTTTCTTTCAAATATTTTATGAGCTTTTTAAGTTTTAATTTTGTAATTAATATAACTGTGCACAAGTCTGACTGTTTAATGTTGCTTCAGCTGGCCAAGTACAGTCCAGGTTTTAGGATTCTGGAGCAAAGGAACAGGAGTAATGAGGACACCAGGCAAGTTGTTTTGTGTTTACTATTAAATAAAATTGGCTGAAATACCCAGCATTGCCCGGGAGGAAAATAAAGTTTTGGTTTTTTTTTTTTTTAATCATTTGAGAAAATGCAATAAAAAAAAAAACACAACTTTAAAATTAAAAATAAATGAACAAACAACGAAGACTCACTAATGTGCCTGCCTTGTGGTGTTGTATGTATGTTATCATCTGGTTCACGTTTAGAAATGGCCAACTCGATTTAATTTCAAAAGCAACAGGTAGGCGGTGGCGCTGAAATATAAAGAAAGCTGACAGTCACCTCCAGTTCGCCCTCTGGTGGTCGTTCGGAGTGTCAACTGGATGATACCATACATACAAGACAGTACCATCACCCCCCACCCTACCCAGAAGGGGGTAGTTTAGGGTTTATTTCATCCTACAGTATTTTAAGTCGACCAATGAGGAACATGTGTACCAAGTGTCATGAAAATTGCTCCAGCCGTTTGGATGTGATGCTGGAACATACATACACACATTGACTTTTATATATAGACTAGACATTAAGCCCGTTAAAATAACGGGCGCTAGAACAGTAGAGCATAAACATTTGTATGAACAGTCTATATTAAATGGCAAGGGACCTTGTATGTGGCTGTAATATGTGTCACTGTATTGTGTGCCTTTAATTTTCTCTCTCAGTAATACTGGTTTGTATTTCCGTAAAATGCCTGTAATTTTGTCTGACAGTAATACAGTGGAACCTCGGTTCACCGAAGTAATTTCCCCCATAGGATTGTATGTAAATACAATGAATCCGTTCCAGACCGTATGAACTGTATGTAAATATATATTTTTTAAGTTTTTAAGCACAAATATAGTTAACTATACCATAGAAAACACAGCGTAATAGTAAACTAAATGTAAAAAAATTGTAATAACACTAAGAAAACCTTGAACAACAGAAAACTAACACTGCAAGAATTTGCGCTATAGCCTTATGACCCGCTCACTAAAAACTCTTTTTTTTTTAATGAGTTTTAAGCACGGGGAAAAAAAAATGAGCATTTGAAAAATCTGTAATTTAATAAACAACCAAGAAAAGTAACACTGCAACAATGCACGTGCGCGCCTG
The DNA here is from genome assembly GCA_026402145.1 of Polypterus bichir lapradei. Lineage (NCBI taxonomy): Eukaryota > Metazoa > Chordata > Cladistia > Polypteriformes > Polypteridae > Polypterus > Polypterus bichir. Next base: position 7,292,824 of record JANRMT010049829.1, read on the forward strand.
TGTGTGCGCGTGTGTGCGTGACGCGCGCGCGCCTGCCTGCCTGTGTGTGTGTGTGTGAGTGAGTGTGACACGCGCGCCTGTGTGTGTGCATCTGTCTCTCTCTATCTGCACAGGAAGAGACTGAACACGTGCTGTGTGGCCCCGCGCATGCGCACTTCACCAGAAGACACACACACGGACACACACAAGGGTTTTATTAAAGAGGATATACATATGTGTATATATTATATATAATTTTTGTAGTTTAGTGCATTTGTTTCTCGCGACACCAAAGACTAGTGACGTTGGTCAGACAATCAAGTAAGCATCTCGTTGTATGGGTGCCAATATTAATAAACTACGGCCAGCACTTGGATGGACGACTATCTTAGGAAAAGCTTGGGTTGCTGCTGGAAATGGTGTTGGTGGAGCCAGCTGGGGGCGCTTACCGAGCGATTTAGGTGGGGATCTTAATGCCCCACATCCAGTGAAGAGGACAGTGCGTTTTAAAAATGGCACCGTCCTTTGGATGAAACCCAATACTGAGGCCCTGACTCTCAGGAAAGGAGTAGGTTGTTTCCTGATGTCCTAACTAAATTACCGAGTCAGGCCTTGTCCATTATGCCCCCCTTATCATCCTGGTCTCTAACTGACTAACTCTTTTTCTTATCCCTACGTATTGGCACAGGAATGGCTAACGTTGGCACCATGCAGGTGGAAGCTGCACATTGCTGGTGGTGGCTGAAGTAGCTCCCCACTGTCTATGTAAAGTGCTCTTGTGTAGGTTAGAAAAGCAATCTATAAAATACAATTAATTACTACTCTCTACCAGCCCACTTAATCAAATTAACAAACATCATCTGACCCACTTAACTCCATTCAGCGACATAGTTGGCTCTTACTGTACAACCTGCTGGGTTTTTTCTTTCTCCCTTTTGAGTTTTTTTCCACTTTTTCATCTCAATGGCGGTTTTAAGTTATTTTTGTAATTATTAAATTAATTTTTACTTTTTTTTGGAACTATGCCTTTTTAAATATGGGCACCACCATGCTGTGCGCTGCTGTTCGTCTTTATGTAACGGCATCGCCATCGCCGTGGTATGAAGATCAGTGCTGTGTACTTCCTGCTTATCCAAGACTGTGGATAACAATAACACATTTTCCGGCACGTGCTGCTTAAGGCCGCGTCACACTACGTGATTTTTCCCCGAGATTTTCAGTCACAGACTCCTTTTACATTACGTGTGCTGCAGTTGCCATGTGTGCTCCCTTGGCAAACAGTCATTTAATCTGACATCCCTAGTGACTCGATCTGACTAAACCTGCAACTCACCTTGAGCTCTGATTTTTGTGTAAAGTCGAAGAGGCACAACCAAAGGGCACGAGAGCTGAGAACCAATGAGCGCTCAGCCAGAAATACAATAATGCATATAATGTAGCAACAAGGAATAGGGAATGCGGGTGTTTTGGACCAGTGAGGCTCATCTGTTTGATGTCTTGTGTACCACATCTGGGTTTTGGGTAGTGGGATTGCACAAATCGTTTGTACTGCACTGGCTGCCCTCATGGTAGCATGTTATTGGGTGCCAGAACAAAAATGGGTGAGCTTGTAGTACTTTCGAAAAATGAAATTGTCCAGGAAAGTTTTCACGGACTCCACTAATTTGTCATCCCTTGTGATTTCTTGTCATGTAAGTTGACATCTTCAGCCACCAAGATCAGAAACTGCTATCATTATGTCTGACATCCCTTCCAACAAGAAGTCACATAATTTGACTCTGGCTTTAGCTTAGTGATTCTGCTTCATTATTCCTGCTTCGACTTTTGACAGCAGTACAGTTTAATATTTTGGCTTTGAAAAAATTTCCATGGACTTTTGGTAAATAAACAATTGCTGGGTTTTTCGGGTACATCATATCGTTTAGCTCATAATCTGCCTCACTTTTAACAGAACTAAATCCCGGCAGCATCATCCTGGCTTCTCTTTAGCTTGTATAACTCTCTCAGAAAACTTTCATTTTAATTATGCAGGGTGGCGTAGGGAAACGGGAAATTGTCAACTGATGTTCAATGCACAAATAAACATGTTACAAAATACGTTTAATGACTAAATGTATTGTACAAGATACGCAATTAATGACGGCAATCAAAATTCATTTTGTGTGTTGAGGAAAACATCATGAAGGCGTTGTCCATTTCTCTGCACTCATTCTGACAGCCTGTTGTGGAAATTCTGCATTGCTCGATGTAACATGTCAAGGGGAATGCCAGCGATTTCCTCTTCAGTCCTTTTTTTTCCGTTCAGCAATGGTTGCAGGTCGTGTGCGGTACACTTGGCTTTTAAGATGACACCACAGAAAAAAGAAAATCATAAGCGGTGAGATCTGGGGATCTCGGAGGCCATGAAATGCCACTGTTGTGTGAAATGATGCGCCTTCCAAACAATCGTCGAATAGCCGCCATCGATTGTCAGGCAGTATGTGAAGTGGCTCCACTTGGAGACTGGTTTGTTAAGGCTGAACCAGTTTCTTCAAAATTAGCACCCATATTGCATGAGCAGACAGGACACGATCAGGACGTCCTAACTGGTAATGATGCTGAAATTTCCATTGCGCAGCAGTCACACGATCACCATTCTTACAGAAGGCTTTCACGGCAAACACTCGTTGTGCTCCACTCCACTGCTCCATTATAACTAATGGCAAGGAGATCTAAATGAGGTGGCATTGATGCCAAACAACTGCCAACGCCCCAGGGTCGCCAACACCTAGTTCTGAAACTTCCCATTTCTCTGCACCCCCCTGTATTTTGTGGTGTGTTGCCTGCATTTTAATACTGAATTTGTGCATGCATCCTGAAAATGATACCAAGTATAAGCTTGTCACGCAGAAAATAACGTCTAGGAAGCCATTTTTCAAACCATGAGCATTAAATTTGCTGCAGCACAGCCATTTCTTTCTGGTAAAAGCTAGCAATGAAATTCTCTTAAATTTTTAATGAGCATTTTGTGAAATTCCACACCATTTACTATATACTCGTAAGTGATTTGTCACTTTGCTTCGGAAGTAAAATATTAAACAGATTTATTCCAATTAATTAGTAACAAGTGCATCTTACATAAAGTTCAAGTTTTCCCCAAATCATAAATAGTGTATGGCATCAAAGTTATTTATTAATCAGAGAATGGCTTTCCCAAAGTAGCTTGCCAGTATTACAGGATGAATGAAAACGAAAGTGATGGACAACAATATTTATTTGAGTGACGGAGATAAAGCTTGACGAGACAATCGGAACTCTAAAGCTGGGTAATGCACTGCAGGCGTATCTAAGCAAATCACCTACCTTCTCCAGCCCCATTCTGTTCAAGTAGAGGTGTCTCAAGGAGTTAGCCATAGGAAGGAAGGCTCCAGCGCCCACCCAGCGAATGGGATTTCCAGAAAGTCGCAGCTCATCAAGGATGGGGGATGAACCGAGCGCCTGGGTGGGAACCTCATTGAGCTGGTTGTCATCAAGGAAGAGTTTTTCGAGGTCATCCGCTGCAGCCAGGGAACTGGAAGCCATGAAGGAAAGGTGGTTGCCAGTTAGGTAGAGGCAACGCAACTTTTTGGCTTGCTCTAGGGAATTATCAGGCAGGTGAGTGATAGAGTTGTACTGCAAGTGGAGAGAAAACAGATTTGGAACGAGCTTAAAAGCTCCTGTGGGAAACACAGAGAACTTGTTTCTGTCCAGATAGAGGTACGTCAGCTGAGGGATTCCCTGCAGAGCAGTGGGGGTGATGGTTGAGAGTTCATTCTCTGAGAGGTAAAGATAGACCAGCTTCTTCATTCCGTTGAATGCACTTGGTTCAAGTTCACTAATCTGACATTTCTGGAGATGGAGAGACACCACGTTGCGCATGGTAGAGAAAGCATTTTTGGGCACGTAAAAGAAATCATTTCGTCTTAAATCTAGAAGTTTAGTGTCCTCGGGGAACCCTTTTGGTATCTTGCGAAGATTCTTGCCCTCACATGTCGAGTGTTGGAGCTCGGTTTTACAGTCGCACGACTCGGGGCACTTGATTTTATTCTTGTCTAGTTCAGGTGGTGGGGTCAGATAAATCAGTAGCTCCTGCCGCTCTTGTTCTTCAATCGCAGCCCGACTATCACAGCGTAGGTCAATAGGTCGCATGGAATCAAGTCTTTCCCCCCGGAATGCTGATGGGCCAAAACAAGCTGCCTCCACTCGAATGTGTTTGCTGTCCATCCACTCCCGGAACGGACGCATGTAGCAGTTGCATAAAATTGGGTTACCAGTCAAGTTAACCTTGACCAGTTTCTCTGGGCCCATCAAGGGCTGAAGTACCCGAAGCTGGTTTTTACTGAAGTCTGCCATTGTCAACTGAGGAGCCTTCTCCAAGGAGGTGTAAGAAATGTCCTGAAGAGACATGTTATCCAGGAAGAGTTGCTTCAGCTTGGGCATGGCGACAGCTTCTTCTCCTAGGTAAGTTATGGGATTTGTACCAAAGTCAAGTCGTACAAGTTCCGTCAATCTAAAAACAAGAATGTAGGGTTTACTTGTAAATCTTAATTACATAAAATATTAACTATCAGTGTCACATTATAGAGTCTTTGATATCACATCTCGGAAGAGTAACTGTCCATTCCTTTAATTAATTAACAAATCCACATTACACCGTTTAGATTGTGACCCTTCCTAACCTTCCACCTTCTGAATTAGTTTGTGTGCATCTACAGAAGACGACGACCAGAGCACAGACAGTGCACCCTAGTGCTTCAGCAACACTCGCCAGGTTGATTATTAATGGAGGGTCTCCCAGCAGAGCATGACCTGGACTGCACAGTGAATGATTTGGTTTAGTTTTTTTGTTAATTTTAAGTTTCAAATTAGGATTTGTTTTGTTTGGTTTCTGTTATTTTGTTGCCGTTTTGTCTTTGAGGCAGTACTGTAAGTGAAATTACATTTTCGACTTCGAACCAGCCTATTTAGAACATTAGGAAGAAACATTGATGAGAACAGGAGATTCAGCCCAACAAAGCTCACCGATTCTGTCCACTTAATTTATCCAAAACAACATCAAGTCGAATTTTGAATGTCTCTAAAGTATTATTGTCTACCACACTACTTGATAACTTATTCTATGTGTCAAATATAATCAGGGCGAAGAAAAACTTCCTAATGGTTGTGTGAAATTTACCCCCAAGTTTCCAACTGTGTCCCCATGTTCTTGTTGAGCTCATTTTAAATTAACCGTCCCGATCCACTGGACGTATCCCCTTCACAATTATAAAAACTTCAATCACGTCTCCTGCTAATCTCAGTTTGTTTAAACTAAAAACGTTCAAATTTTGTAAGCTTTCCTCATATAACTCATGCCCTACAGTTCTGGAATCAGCTTAGTTGCTCTTCTCTGGACATCTAATGTTGCCTGTACACCACGATGGCGTGCAGTACTCCAGGTAAGTCCACATACGGTGCTGTATAAGTGAACATTCTGTTCGCCTCCTTAATGTCTGGAAGTTGATAGTGACGAGTTAGTGTTCAAGTCTAGTGCCACATTATGGTAACGAACATGCATGTAGCAAACTGAATTTTAAGTAAATACATAAATATGTTCACGTGAATAAATATTTTGGGAGAGCATGGGTGGGGGGCAGTGGGGTCATGAGGTCACTGGAAAGGGGTGTGTGGCGCTCCCGATACACATCTGTAAAAGGACGAAGGTCCAAGTGCTCCCTGTCTGGCTATGTGGTTGTGAGTCATGGACGTTATCCAGTGACCTGAGATGAAGTCTGGCCTTCTTTGGTCCTGTGTCTCTTCAGAGAATCCTGGGGTACCACCGGTTTGACTTTGTATTGCCCATGTGGCACGTTTCTCCCCTTGAGGGTGATCCAGCTTGCAGTACCCTCGTTGTTGTTGGGGATCAGAGTAACTGGACGAGGGCAAGGGGTCACCAACGTAACCCCTCGCTACAGCAGATAGGTCATTTCTGGAGGGTGGGACTGGACCACGTGTTCGCCTGGGGGGTTGACAACTGGGATCCTGCGCTGTTTCGTCATGTGCTGGGTGTGGCAACGTGCTGTACTAGTGCACACTCCACCATCTTGACTTGAATAAATATTTTAAGTTAGAAACTACTTACTAACTACAGTTGGGATTTGGGTTACGAACGAGTTCCTTCCCGAGGATGTTTGTAACCTGAGTTTGTATGTACTGTAGGTTGTATCTTTCCCTGAATGTGTCTATTAATGTAAAAATCTGCAAAAATTCACAATGTTTTACTGCTAATTTTACAGGAAATATTTTTAAAGCCTATAAAATGAGAGAAGCTATATTACAAGAGTATTACTGTACTTTAGATCACAAAATGAATAATTTTGACTGAAATGAACCACAGGTATTTACAGTACCTTACACTTAATCCTACAGGTTTTGATGGAGTTGGAGAAGACGTTATGATGGCATGAAGATCCACCACCAGCTGACGAATGTAGAGATGTGCTGTCACCTTCACCTCCCAGCAGCTGCACTACCAAGACAGCACAGCTGGGACGTGCAGCTACAAGAAAACGTAAGTGAACCTCTTGGAATTCTGCGGACTTCTGTCTCGATGACGAATGTGCTCTGATCGAAGTCACCATCGTAGACAAACACAATGTGACTAAACTCGTAACACACTAACAGTTGGATTTTTGTGTTCATATTGAGAACTTTACGTAATCATTCTCAGTAAGTGAGCCTCTGTGTTAACAACTTCTCCAAAAGCTAAATGGAGAAAAGGTGGGCTTTGAAGAGTGGGTTGCACAGGTGCCTCGTCCTTTGCATAAAGGCACACAAGGCCTGGTCACTAACAAATCTATGAGCCGTGACATGGTGAAAGAACAGTCACATTACAAAAATACATGAAGGATACAAAAGCATCGCTAAAGGGTGGGCGTTCATCAGTCCACAGGAAGACAAACTGTCTGCAAATGGAGTGACACTCACCCCTGGTTGAGAGTAACTGCAGTCCTGAATTTCCTCCAACAGCAATCAAGGACAATCCTGAAAGAAGTGCTAAAGAACCTGAGGGTGCCGTCAAGAGACTTCCAGAAAAGTCACAAAACTGCAAGCGTCTCTGTTCGTGTATCCACTGTCAGAAGAACACCTGCCAAGTATGGTGGTCATAGAAGGATGCCACTACTGGACCACCTGGATGTTCCACAAAACTTCAGGAAAATGTTCTGTGGACAGTTTAGGCAAAAGTTAAACTGTCGAGCATAAATATACAAAGCTGTCTTTGGAGGAAAAGGGCGCTGCACACCGACGCCATAACCGCACCCCAAAAGGGCGCATCACGGTTTGGGCGTCCTTTGCTGCCTCGGGGTCTGGACGTTTTGCAATCACTGGGGGAACAAAGAATTTCAAGGTGCATTAAAGACATTTTAATGGCAGCCCATGACTTCAAAGCGTAATAGAGGCTGAGTGATACAACAAGACGTTTTGGAAAGTCCAGAGTCCTGACCGTAACCCAAGGGAGATGCTGTGGCAATGACCTGAGCAAGGGCAGTACAATCAAGACCACCCAGAAGTACCGCTATGCTCAAACACATGTGTAAGGAGGAAGATTCATTCTCAGCGTGGTGCAAGTCTCACAAGCAGCTGCAGGAAATGTTTGGCAGAAGTTGTGACTGACACTTTACTAAAACCAAGGGGGGTCACTTACTGTTTTCAAGCCTGCACTGTGAAGGACCACTTGATGTGCTCAACACAGACACGAAAACTCCAACAGTTGGTATGTGCTTAGTTTAGTCAGATTGTGTTTGTCGGTAATTGTGACTTGCATGAAGATCAGACCACCTTTTATTAGTCATCAAGGTGGAAATCCATGACATTCCAAAGGGGTCGCTTACTTTTTTGTGCAACTCTACCACCATTGACACTCAGCTCAACAGCCAGCTGCCGATCAACATGCAATCTGAAGGTGCCACACGTCTAGGGACAACTCGCTAAAAAGTTTGGAGTGAACAGCAGTGAAGTCCGCCACTAACAAGGTCAGGCCCAGCTTCCTCCTCTATGTTAAACTTTGAATGGCCGGGGTTGCAGTCTCCTACAACAACAAAATTCTCCTTTTGTTTTAGACAAATACGTAAAACAACTGTGAGAAGATGAAGAAACGGCAAAAGAAACTGAACAGAAGACTTGACGCTGAGACAAAGCAAAAAGCTAAACTGGCTGCTGCTATTCTTGTGTTTTCTAACTGATTTGAACATCGTGATGGTGGCGGGACACACAGGCCACATCGACGTAGACCACTGCAGATACTTGGCTCCACGTTGTTTGAGAAACTCTTCTGTCTGCTATGCTATCTTTCTGGCATTTGGACTACTGCATTTACATTTATGTTCATTTGCTTGGCAGATGCTTTTATCCAAAGCAACTTACAAAAGAGATAAACAAAATTGAGGAAGATTAGGCCTGGGTACTTCAGTAGGTGTAAGTGAGGAGGCAGCAATAAAGAACTACTTATGAACAGAGTCTGGACTCAGATAGGTGGGGGTATCACCAGACCCTGCCGAGTGGGGCATATCCTCCATATCCTCAGGGGCCGACCCACTAAACTCTGGAGGGGAGCGGAGCGACTAACAAAGAGAGGAATGACATGAGCTCATCACATGAGCTCCTCTGGTTAAGAACAAGATGGGCTGCTGCATCCTGATCATGAAGATAATATATGGCTATATATAAAACACAATACATGAACAGTTGCTTCTTCCAGTCATAAGGGTTCAAGTACCAAGACCTGCATCTCCTGTGAGACATGTTGCTACCACCAGAGGGCAAGGACCCTTGCAATTGTCAGTAAGTTTCTAACCCCTTACTTCCTGAGGGTTCTCTCTCTCTCTCTCTCTCACACACACACACCCCAAGTTATGTTAATTTTTTAGGTTTTGTTTTTTTTTTGGATTGCCACCAACCCCAAAGTTCTCCCTGCTGCAGGCTGGGTGCAGATTAACATCATGCCCAGAATGGAGCAATTGCAGCTTAAGAGTCTTGCTCAAGGGCCCAATGCAGTGGGATTTGAACCGGCGACCTTCTGGTTACCAGCACAGTTCCTTAACCTCAGCGCCACCACTCCCTCCTGGGGCTTTTATCAATTCCACTACATTTTAATAACTCTTACCCTCCTCTTCTTAATCTGTTGTTTATCGTTTTACTTTAATTTTTAGTTTCTTCATGTACATACATTTTCAGGTTATTTTATATTCTACTCTTATTTTATTATGTATGTAGTATTTGTCATTTCTTTTTAACTGGAAAGCACTTTGGGTCAACTACAGTTGTTTATAAATATGTTATATAAATAAATGACTTGATTTCTGTCAAAACCTGCTTTATTCAAAAGTAAAACTAAATGAAGTCAATAGCGGAGTTATTCAGACTTCTGTTAAAAGCCCCCGTTCTGGTTTTGGGTGCTCATTTGGACCTACGGCTTTGCCAGAAGTCGCGCTCTGCTGCTGTTGGTTTAACGCTAATGACTGTCTTATTGTAACTCAACGTTCCCACCTTACTGGGTGATGGAGACCTGGTGGGGTTCTTGTTTTGTTTTTTAAAAAAAAAAAAGGTATTTTTGCCAAAAGGGATCTATGACTCTTGGCTTTATTAATCCCTTTTGACTAAAGTTAAATTATAATATACTGCAACATCAAGTAGAAACACTTTCATAGATACCAGCAGACAAAACCAGTGCAGTAATGCCATACTATGATTTCAGTATCACGGTAATATTTTATCCTAAAGTCCTTGGCAATTTCCTACAACTCACCCATGGCAGGGTGGCAGCATTGAGGATAAGGATCTGTGGCACCAAGCGGGAGGTTGCCAGTTTGAATCCAGTAAATGGTAAAAGAGACCCTACTTGATCCCTTGAGCTTCATCCTGTGGATGATTTTAACCAGGAGGGAGAACTTGGGCGTTGGTGGCAGGATTGGCATTCCAACCACCACAGCATGGGCTGGTGCCAGGATGTCGTGTCCTGCAGTCTGGTCCCAGTCCAGGTGGTTCAGAGTGTGGTGGGTGCAGCAATAAGCTTAAGGCACAGGCACAGGCACAGGCACCCCCCCAATTATGTAACTGCAATTGGCACAGGCCTCTACCTCAAACCTCGACTGAGCCCTCGTAACCTCCACTTCTTTACAGTTGACCCCATTAGGAGTTCACGTCTAGTTCTACGCTTCTTTTCGGCGAGTCCTTATTTTTCTAAAGAACGATACATGACCTGGACAGCGTCTGTGTTGGGAAGAACTGCAGCTCGTTATGGTCCAGGCTGAGCCTTTTCAAAGTGAAGAGCCCCGCAAAAGTTTCTTCCGCCAGGTTATTGAGGGAGTTGTGTGACAGGCGGATCCATTTAATATTCTGCAAGCCCTGGAAGACCATGTTGGGCAGGAAGACCAGAAAGTTCTCGCCGAGGTTTAGAAAATTCAAGAAGCCAAGCTGGGAGAAGGCTCCAGGCTGTATTTCTTCAATACGGTTCTTTTCTACGATGAGCTGCTGTAGGGAACTGAGGCCATCAAAGGACTCCTGTGTGTTTGGGTGGACAGACAACAACAACATGTTTAGTTTTGGCAAGAAAACCAAAAGAAATGAGAAACGTGATGTCTCACTGGACCACAAAAGTGAGCCAGGTTGGAGAGAATTACTTTCTAGAAGACATTTTAAAGAACACTTGTGGAGTGTGCCATTCAGATACAGTCCACAGATGTTCTCCAGGCTAAAGTTATTCTTTTTAGTTTAAACTTGGGGGGTATGGGAGACAAGTTCTTTAGGGCAAATTACCTGATAGAGGATGGAAATGAGGTTGGAACCCAAGTTAAGGTAGACCAGCCGCCCGAGGCCCCTGAAAGCCCCTTCTTGGATGGTGTGAATCTCGCACTGCTGCAGATTCAGATGAGTGAGGTAAGGGATGACCAGGAAGGCTCCGCTGGGAATCTCTTTGATGGTGTTCTTGCGCACATCTAGCCGCTTGGTGATCTAGACAAGGGGAAGAGCAAAAGATGAGAAAGACGGCCATCATCTCAACCTCAGCCGCCACCACCAATGACGAAAGCAGGAAGTGTCCACTGTCACCACACCCATACAGCAGGTGACCTCTACAAGCAAGCAAACTTCACACAAGACTCCAGGTGACGTCTCACTAGTGCATAATATGGTCTGAGCATACCGGTCCTCAAATCATACTCAGCAGGTCTATGATGGAGCCTAACATTTTATGGGCCTTTTTAATCGCTCTAGCACTTTGTTTGAATGATGGAAATGTTGTGTGTGCATAAACCCCTAAATCCTTTCCAGAGGTTGCTTCCTGTAGCTCAGTATCTCCCATCTTGTGTTTATAATTGATGTTCCTTTGGCCCACGTGTTGCACTTTTCGACATTAAGCTCAATTTTCCAGTAGTTCGCTCAGTGCTGAAGCTCATCCAGGTCTTTCCAAATTCCTTATGCTGCTATCCCTCCTATTTTAGTACCACAGGCAGATTCACAAGTTTACTAACAATAACAAAATCTTTATCATTAATATAATTCATAAAATGTAAACAGCCAAGGACCGAGCCCCTGGGGGCTCCACTGCTGGCCTCACTTCTTGTGGACCATTCTCTCCTTCTCTGTACTCTTTGTCTCCTGCCGGTTAACCAACGCGAGTTCCAGTTTTGTGGGTTACCTCCGATGTCCACGGCTTCGAGTTTCACAATAAATCTTCAGGGTGGGATGGAGTCAAGGGCTTGTAATTCTGTTGTATGCTTTGCTTTTACCAACTACTTCAGTTGCCTGTTCAAAAAAATCCAAAAGACTGGATTGGCAAGATCTTCCTCTCACCAAGAAAGCCATGTTGGGTTTGAAGGCCTGGACGGTCACTTCTTAGTGAATAAACGGGAGATGGCATTCTTAGAATCACAAAGGTGTGCTTGATGGACAAATCTGATATTTCAAGTCAAAGTTAGTAGTATACATGGATTTCCCGTGTGAAATGCCGATTCAAAATTAAGAGTTTTCTTTACTTTTTTTATATAGTAGTACTAAGGCGTTGTACCGCGTTGGTCATTATGAATGTAATAAGAAGTCGAGCAAAATGACACCTTTTATTGGCTAACTGAACACATTACAATATGCAAGCTTTCGAGGCAACTCGAGCCCCTTCTTTAGGCAGCTAATTACTTACGAAAGCCTGCAAATTGTAATCGTTTTAGTTAGCCAATAAAGGGGTTATTTTGCTCGACTTCGCTTTATATTTTAAAAAAATACACTGCCAGTCCTGGCATTTTATAATGAAGCTTCTGGGACGCAGGGCTCCAACGAAAAATTAAACCATTAAAAACTTAAACATGTCTTCATTAACTTTTAAGAAAAGAAAATATGCCTTCCACGTTTCCGATGCATGTTTGTGACAACGAAAGGGATCTGGAAATCATCGTTTTATCTCGTATTCCTGCTCCTGTTTGTTTTGTCACAGTAAGGATGCATTTTCTAGGTGTTAGATGTCACATAAACGCGGAAGTTGATCAAAGCAAAACCAGCCATCTGGCACAAACATTTTACTGTGATTTGGTCTTGCAAGAGGAAGCCACATCTCCCTGGTGGGTGAAAGGTTATTGCGGAACGTGGCGAGCAGTGAGGGAGCGCACACAGCTCGTCTTCTTTGAAAATGGCTGAATCTTAGAATATTGGCGTTTTTTTGTTCATAAGTTAAACGTACAAGCTATTTTACAATGTGTGTGTAATCGCGAGACACACTTCAATACACTAAAACCTCGACTGTCTGTTACTCAAACACTAGGCTCAAAAAAAACAAACATGCAGGAAGGCCATTTTAAAATGCTGATGGTTACTGAATGAATGTATGGCCAGAGTGACCAACGGCAACCATCTGCAGAAGCTATGAGAACAGAGGAAGGTGTCATTTGGGCCGAGTCCTAAAATAAGATGGACGGCAGCTGCCGATACCCGGCAAGACTGCTAACGGATTCTACAGGGTGGGCTATTTATATGGATACACCTTAATAAAATGGGAATGGTTGGTGATATTAACTTCCTGTTTGTGGCACATTAGTATATGTGAGGGGGAAAACTTTTCAAGATGGGTGATGACCATGGTGGCCATTTTGAAGTCGGCCATTTTGGATCCAACTTTTGTTTTTTCAATAGGAAGAGGGTCATGTGACACATCAAACTTATTGGGAATTTCACAAGAAAAACAATGGTGTGCTTGGTTTTAACGTAACTTTATTCTTTCATGAGTTATTTACAAGTTTCTGACCACTTATAAAATGTGTTCAATGTGCTGCCCATTGTGTTTGTGTTAACAAACAAAATCACCGCTATTGGTCTGACACTAACCCACATTGGATAGATCCCTCCAAGACTGTTGGAACAAAAACATTGATGGTATGGTGTGGTATATGGGGTACAAAGATAGTGGGGCCATTCTTCATCAATGGAAACCTCAAGGCCACTGGATATGCGAAATTGCTACATGATGATGTGTTTCCCTCTTTATGCACTGAAGCTGGCACGTTCCCTGAGTTTTTGCAGCAAGATGGTGCACCACCACATTATGGGTGTCAGGTCCAAGCATTCCTAGATGAACAGTTTCCTGGAAAGTGGATTGGTTGTCGTGGGCCAGTTGAATGGCCCCCAAGGTCTCCCGATCTGACCCCCTTAGACTTTTATCTTTGGGGTCATCTGAAGGCAATTGTCTATGCTGTGAAGATACGAGATGTGCAGCACCTGAAACTACGGATACTGGAAGCCTGTGCTAGCATTTCTCCTGCGGTGTTGCTATCAGTGTGTGAAGAGTGGGAGAAGAGGGTTGCATTGACAATCCAACACAATGGGCAGCACATTGAACACATTTTATAAGTGGTCAGAAATTTGTAAATAACTCATGAAAGAGTAAAGTTACGTTAAAACCGAGCACACCATTGTTTTTCTTGTGAAATTCCCAATAAGTTTGATGTGTCACATGACCCTCTTCCTATTGAAAAAACAAAAGTTGGATCCAAAATGGCCGACTTCAAAATGGCCACCATGGTCACCACCCATCTTGAAAAGTTTTCCCCCTCACATATACTAATGTGCCACAAACAGGAAGTTAATATCACCAACCATTCCCATTTTATTAAGGTGTATCCATATAAATGGCCCACCCTGCATAAATACATAAATGTGTGCGGGCTTCTAATGACGAGGATCCATCACGAAGCGCATCTCACCGGACCGCCTCCTATAGCCGTCATCATCCCCCACTGAAGACTGAATGTTTCATTGGCTTCTCTCCGGCCTGGATACGTATGTAGACATGAATTGCATCATTTTGTTTTTTTTTTTTTTCCCCCGGATGGAAATTACATTTTAAGGCCAGTTAAACACGTATATCTCTTTCTGTAGCATTTCTCTCTCATCTGATTATTTCCGCCATGGTTACAAAAGGGATGGGTTTGGCTCTGCTCTGAGAGGACACAAGCGCCCCCTGCTGGATAGGACTGGCTATGTTTTTTTTTTTTTTTTTAATTTATAGAAAATGTTTAACTTTAGAACAAAATTGTGTGTGGCAAATGCAATTGTACCATGTTTGTGAAGCAATAACTTTGCCTTGATGAATACCAAAAACTTATCCTTTAATCATTATTGAACCCAGAGATGGGACTACACAAGGCATTCAAGGCGGTTTTTAATTTGGCCATCTTGCCTCTTCACTTTTTGCCAATTAAATGCCCAGTTTCCTGTGATAAACGTCATTATGGCTGCCACATTTCTGAATGTACAGTACATATAACCGAGTTAGAACAACAAAACAAGTTAATTAAATTAACAAATAGGACATGGAGCCTGAGGTGGGCTGGCGCCCTGCCCGGGGTTTGTTTCCTGCCTTGCGCCCTGCGTTGGCTGGGATTGGCTCCAGCAGACCCCCGTAACCATGTAGTTAGAATATAGCGGGTTGGATAATGGATGGACGGACAGACAGACGGACGGCCATGGAGCACATAATGAGGGGGCAATGAAAAAGGCTCCATACAGGCATCTCCCACCCTTGCCAACTTACCTCTGGAATGGTGACTGGCACCTCGGTCAGGTTCCTGTTCACGCAGCTGACTGCCAGGTTGATGTTGTCACAGAAGCAGTAGTGTGGACAGCCACTGACAAGGGTCTGCGAGGCGCACAGAAGCAGGGCCAAAGCCCACCAGGGTGGAGACACCGGTCTTGCAAGGCCGCCACACTCCATCTGTAAAAGGACATTGACACATCACCATCATCATCTGAGTGCGCCCATTGTCCTCCTCATCAGACCCCAGTGAAGGCCATCGTCCAGTCCACACGGCTTCTTATGTATGAACGATGCACAGAATTTCTGCAGTTCATATGGAGTGTGTGGTAATGACGACAACTGGAGAGCCGTGTGCATCACCCCATAAAACCTGAGCTTCTTGGCATCGGACTAAACAGCCGGTTACACTGCACATTATAAAAAACGTAGCAGCACCCACCGTGAAACCTGGTGGTGGTCAAATCAAGCTGTGAGGACGCTCCTCTGCAACAAAATGTGGAAGAAAACTTCATGAGAAACCTGCGACTCTGGAGAAGACAAGCAAGACGTCAACCCAAAGCGAAAAGTCAAAGACAACAAAAGTCCTGCAGCGGCCGCGTCACAGTCGGAGTCCGTCTCGCAGTCTCGGGTGTTAGGAATGGTAGGCTGGATTGTGCTTTGAGTTTTCAATTATTATTATTTTTTTATGTCACATAATTTAGCATAAAAGACAGAACGCCCTACGGGGGTCTCCACCTTTAGTCCAGGAGTGCTACTGGGTGGAGTGGTGGCTCCGAGGAAAGGGATCTGGGAAGGTTACCAAAAGGGACTCTGCTCTGTTGGGCCCTTCAGCAAGGCCCTTAACCTGCAATTGCTGAGCGCTTTGAGTAGTGAGAAAAGTGCTCTGTAAATGCAAAGAATTAATTACTGTGGGTGCAGGTTTTCCTTCTAACACTTTTCATAATTAGAGGCCAGTTTCTCCTGCTAATTCACTCATTTGTCTTTGTTTTACTTGACTTGCTATTTAAGACGCAGACCCCTTAATTTTTTTTTTCTTTAATTAGCAATCAGACAATAATGAGATACAAAAGGAGCCAACACACGACCTGCAACCCGCCTCCATCGCACAACATCTGAGAATGAAGAAAGGTGCAGGGGGTCTCTGTCACGCTGATCTACTCGGGTCCACGGTCTGTTAACGGTCTCCGAGAAAAAAAGAAAATCAGCAGTTTGAGTTTTAGAAATGTCTGCTGTGGCAGAACGAGAGCACCAGCCTCCCAAGAAATTAAATGACGGGTTTTAAAGAACAATAAGAATCGCCTTCTAAATTAGGAAACCAGTTGGGTGTTGAGGACCCGACTTAGCTGGTCATCGGTTGGCTCACATCACATCTTATTTATGTTTGGGTTCCACTAACGAAAAAACAAAATGAAGCAGTTCAATGGAACAAGTCTTGAAAAAGTCAATTAAATGAAGGGGAAAAGAAGCTAATTAGCAACAGAAACTGGCCCCTAATTAAGAAGAGGGTTAGAATGAAAACTGGCAGCCACAGTAGAGCTCTACAGACAACTGTCTTAGACAAAGACTGGCCTGGCAATCAAGACAATGAGAGGTGCCACCTGTTAAAGTTCAACTACACACACCAGCAATCCAGTTTTCAGTCACGATGGTTGGAGTCAGGCATATATTATTATCCCAGTCAACACAGGGCGCCTGCCCACCGCAGGGCACACACACATACACCAAGCACACACTAGAATCGCTAATGCACCTAACCTGCTTGTCTTTGGACTGTGGGAGGAAACCGGGGTACCCGGCGGAAACCCACGTAGACACGGGGAGACACATGCAAACTTCACGCAGGGCGGACCCGGGTCTCCTTACTGCGAGGCAGCAGCGCTACCCACAGCGCCACCGTACCGCCCCTATTATTATTATTATTATTATACACACCACTTACTGTATGATGTATTTTCATGTAATTTAAATGATGTAACCGACAGTCAAAGTGCGCATCTTATTACCGAGTACAATCAATCCTTGCGTCTAAACCACTTAACAGGTTTTAAAAAAAAAAAATCTAGGCAAACATGCACGGCAAGTTAACAATTTTAAAAGATACCCGTTTTTAAATAACAGCTAGTGTTACTTAGTGTGCGATATGGATACGTAAGATTTACTAGCAGCATTCAGAACAGAACTGCGCACAGAGCGGCTCTTTCATGCTCACCCCTCGAGGCTCCCTGCGCGTCAGCACTTTGACGACCCGCCGCCGCGAATGTGAAGTCCGCTTGTTCTGTAAGCCACGGCAGAGATCAGGGCTGGAGGAATGTGGAATTCAGACTGGGGAAAACAAAAGATACGATGGAAAAAGTCCAGTCCCCGGTATTTCTTATCTTTCCGTTTCAGATTATAGCGAGAGGTAAATGAGACCTTAAGTCGAGTGCGCTCGGCTCGCTTCTTCAGGTGCACCGGGAGAGAAAAGCAAAATGTGCGCAGGAGAAGCAACTTCACCCATCTGTGCAATAAATCACACCGCGAAACAACACGCACTCCGGCAAATAACTAAGATACCTTAAAGTCTTAGAAAGGCGGCGCGAGAAATTCTTCGGAGGTGACCCCAGGGACCCTCACCGAGCAGACTGGCAATAAAACAGAGCGCCTTTCAAATCGGCGGGCCGTCCCAGGAGCTGAATAAATAAGACAGGAGAGAGAGAGAGAGAGAGAGAGAGAGACCGACGGACAGGCCACGGGGCACTCCGGAGGTGCTGCGTGATTGGCTCACGGAAAGGGGAGCAAAACCAATTTGTGTACAATTAATGGCGTCTTATGTTCCGTACTCGTACGCTCGTTTTATACAGTTAGGTGCCCGCCTCACGTTTCCTCAACTAGCCCCATGTATAAATATCGTTTCCGAAAGAATCCTGATCACTATCCCTCATGCGGGACACCATTACAAGGCGACTTGCAAAGCAAACACGATTGAACTTCAAAACAAATTTAAACATCATAACCAATCGCGACCTGTCAGGACGGGACGACACGGTTGAACCTTTAGCTGTGCTCCTGGCATGGGGAAGGACTGTGGGAAGTCGGGACTGCACCCTCTTTACAGGCCCTTTGTTAGGTTGAATGGTTTCTCTTTGAGCCTTTGCTCCTCAGAGTTCCCTTTCATTTTGGCAAGTGGTCTTTGAAAAGATTCCTAATATGTGGAACAAAAAATAAATCTTTAAGGTATAGTAGGATACCTTAGGAGAGAGTTCCAATAAAACCTCACTTATAGCTTTTATGGATGTAGTGGTTGTTAGAAGGATCTTCTTAATAAGGAATTGAAAGTATTCTAGGGATTTAGAATAGACTCTTTTTAATTAACTAGAGATAATTACAACTTTAACTTAGTGTATCAATTTAAAGATTGACAGTAAAACATTGGATAAATGCTCTTTCGTTGTGTACCCGTGCATTTGTATCCTTCGGGATAACAATTCCTCCAATAACCCTAACCTAACCCAGGTTACTGTATGCAGCAACAGTTCTGGTATCTCACAAATCTGTTACTATCTGTTCACGATTATTTACGGATCTAAACAAAGGTTCTTTCCGAATGGTTGTTTAGAGAACCAAAGGTGGCTCCCCTATGAAGAACAGCTTAGGCTCGCTTACTGTTAAGAGTGTGGTATGGAGGGTTCTAATAACGAGAATACTATTGCTTTAGAGGTTTTAACAAGCATACATCCAGTGATGAAGCTTTACCAGAACACAGAGTCTGCTGAGCAAGTACACAAATAGCCATGGCTGAAGAGGTAGGACCACACAGATGATAAATAACTAGATGGATAGATATAAAAGGTGTCACATAATAGTGTACAAAGGGGGTTCAATAATTTATCTACCTCAATAGGAAAGAAAAAAGTTATCAAAAAAGTTTTATTTTTCAGTTAAGTCCCCTGAGAGCTCCATACACTTCATCCACTTTTCCTGCACTGACTTTGACGCCTTTGAAAAAACATAACCCTCAAACCAGGACATCTCAGCTGCCTTGATGTCTTCATCACTTGAAAATCACTGTCCACGGAGAGATATCTTCAAAACTCGGAAAAGGAAATAATCTGAGGGAGCCAGGACAGGACTGGAGGGTGCTGCTGCTGTAACCCACATTCTCAGATGGCAGCCTGTGAATGACAGGACATGTGAACTGGTGCACGGTCGTGAAGAAGCAGCGCACCGGCTGAGTTTTCTCCTTGATTGACTCCCATAAAGCGATTCTTTTGTTGGTATAACTCTCCCCAGTTATGGATATGGCATGAACTCCAGAAGCAAAAGTCCTTCAATTTCCCAGATGACAGTTGCCATGACTTTGCCTGCAGATTTTTCCGTCTTGAACTTTTTTGGAGTGGGGGAGGACTTGTACTTCCATTGCACTGACTCAGTTTTGGACTTGGGATCCCTGTGATAGACGCAAGCCTCATCTCCAGTCACCAAATGATGAAAAAAAAAAAATTCATTTGGTCTTCACTGAGCATCTCCAAGTTCTCCTAACAGCACTGGAGCCTCATGGCGTCGGCATTCTTGGAACCCACTGTCGATATGCCCAACTTTTCATGAATTATTTTCCAAACAGTACCTTCCGTGACGCCTATTTCTTCACTCATCTGTCTGAGAAAAATGAAATCCTCGACTTTACTGCACATTTCTGTGGAAGTTGCTTGCACAGGCTGCCCAGTGTGAGGGTCATCTTCAATAGACTCTCAACCCCCACTTAAACTGCTTGCTCCAAAATTTTACTTTGTAGGATGATGGGACAGACTCACCATAAACTGCAGTCATGCGTTCATAGATCTCCTTTGGCTTTTTCCCTTATTTTGTGAGAAATTTTATCACTGAATGTTGTTCCAAATCTAGAATTTTCTTACTTGATTCGCACGAGGACTCTACCGACATCCTGTCTCTTGGAATGTTAGACTCGCACTGAGCCACAACTGTGCAGGAGTAACCTGGAGACCCGTCACAACACCCCCAGACTTGTTTCAACAGGCGTGCTACTTTCCTTCATACTCAGGTATACAAATTGTGAACTCCCCTCGTACTAAACAAGTAATAGAAAAATTAACTGTAGAGCAAGACAGATAAAACCACAATAGGCAAATGCATTATATGCAAGATAGAATCAAGGGTTTAACTTACTTCTGTTTACACAAGAAATTTACCTTTTCAGTTACATCCAATAACAGATATGAAAAAAAAAAAACCCCATAAACCAAGTAGAGACAAGACAGTTTGAAACTTACACAGAAACTCTAAAATACAAGGTCTGTCTATTAAATAACGAGACTGTTTCAGTGAGAATTAAACCTGCACGACAAACGACAACACTCTCTACCATTTAGTGGATTGTCAGTTACGGTTTAATGCAGTTGCATTTCCCCTTGTGTGCCGGAATCCTGCCAAGTTTAAAAGCTGAGAAACGGAGCAATTTGAAATTCTTAGTAAAAATGAACAAAACACCAAAAGAATCTTTTCAAATGCTTACTAAGGCTTACGGGGAAGACTGCATGTCTCGTACGCGCGTGTTTTCCCTAAATTGAAATCGGTGCTTAAAGGAACACATTTTGAGTCAATGGATGCAGTAAAGGAGAAAACATGAAACAGCCGACAAACTGATCTGCTCCACGCCTTCGACTGGTGGAAACCAACACTGCATCTTTAAAGCAATCTTTGCGTAACTGAGTATGTTGAAGAGGACAAGCAATAGAATTGTTATATAAATAAAATGCGAGTTATTGTGTCAGTCTCGTTATTTAATAGACAGACCTTGTGCGTGTGTGTGTATATATATATATATATATATATATATATATACACACACACACACACACACACACACATATACGTACATCATATAAAAAGTTCTTTGCTAGCTACTTCTAGCAGTTTGAAAGTAATCATTTTAAGTAGAAACACAAAAATGCATCTCCAATATTCCTTATTAAAAAGATACATGGCTCTGGGAAGAAACGAATGTCTGGAGCAATTCATAAAGGTCTTTAAAATGACTGCCCTCCCTAATTAACTGAACGTCCGTGTGTCTTGAGTGTCTACCATCAGTTGAGATGACTTCCAGTTTGGGGGGGGG
>JANRMT010049829.1:7314087-7335400 GCA_026402145.1 Polypterus bichir lapradei
CCCCACCATATTAAACCTACGGCCGGGAGTTTTGGGGGTAACCCACCATTACTTGCAAGTACCTTTTTCCCCCCCCCCCCCCCCGTACTGCCCTATGACGCACATTTATCAACATCAGTAGGGTCATTGTTGTTATGTGTTCCGAGTCCAGTGAAATTCTTACTTGCATGTGCTAATCGCTTCTCCCCAGAGCCATGATAAAGTAACAACTGACTACTGTACTTCTAAACTTCCATCATCCTTATTTACAGCCGCCTGCAGTTGGCTTCTGTAGATAGTGCTACATTACAGATAAATGGGGACCAGTAATAGACAGAAGGGGCTATCAAACAGATATGGTCGTTTCCAACAAGACAGTCTCAGGTGCATATGGTTATTCCTAAATAACCTCTTCCAAAACAGGCCAAGTGGCTCTTTATTAGGTACACCAACCTGCTAATCAGCTGATCTTCGGTTTGTCTTAAGTAGGCTTAACTGTGAGGTCCACACTCGTCCAGTCCTGTGAAGTTTAGGCCAGGGATGCTGGCTGGTGTCAACTCCATTGTGACCCATAATGCCTGCTTATTAGCTGGTGGTGAAGTCCTGCTCAGACAACTCGCTCCATCTCACACCATAGATTTTCAAAGAGTTGACATCAGTGGGGTGCGTTTTTTTTTTGTTTTTTTTTTTACACACACATACATTTTACACTTTGACCAACAACGATGAGACAACTTAAAGAAAGAAAAAAAAAAAAAAAGAACAGATTTGACTTTTGAACCATGAAGAAGTTGATCACAGAGTTCAAAGGACTTAGCTGACCACACTTCTGTGTGCACTAGAGATTGTGCCAGGTAGAGGGGTCAACACCTTTAAATTCCTTTGAGTCACCATTAGCGATGACAACACAATGGCTGACCAATGTCTCAGACTTCAAGAAAAACTTGAATGTTTCCATCTATCCCCACCAACTTCTACGGGTGCACAATGAAGTCAAATCCTCACTAACTGCATAGTATCCTTGAATGGATAAAACCTCAAGGGCACTATGGAGGATGGTGAAAATGACTCAAAATATCACCAGCATACATCACACACACTACCTGGGAAAGGCAAATAGTATTAGTGAGGACCTCGGAGATCTTTTTTCTTTTGGCTGCTCCCGTTAGGGGTCACAACAGCAGATTACCTTTTCCCATATTTTCCTGTCCTCTGCATCTTGATCTGTCACACCGATCACCTGCATGTCTCTCAGTGCCACCGTCTCCAACCCATATAACATAGCTGTTCTCTCTACTACCATCCTGTAGATCTTCTCTTTCACACTTGCTGAAACTCGACTGTCACTCCCGACACTCTTCTCTACCCATTCCACTCTGCCTGCACACTCTTCTTCACCTCTCTTCTACAATCCCCATTACTCTGTACTGTTGATCCCAAGTATTTAAACTCCTCCACCTTCGCCAACTCTACTCCCTGCATCCTCACCATTCCACTGACCTCCCTCTCATTTACACACAGTTATTCTGTTTGTTCCTACTGACCTTCATTCCACTCCTCTCTAGAGATCACCACCTCTCCAGGGTCTCCTCAACCAGCTCCCTACAGTCTCTACAGATCACATTGTCATCAGAACTCATCATAGTCCACGGGGACTCCCGTTTAATGCAGTATTGTTATCCCACCCCCTCAGCAAACAGCTCAAGACCTTTAGCACTCCATTAGATTCAGGCAAACGTTTCTCTCAGGTCGGAAGGCTACTCGGCAGCTGCTCACAATGGCAGGCTCTTCAGTGTATCAGACGTGTCTGAAGATGTATTCTTGCCAGCTGCTCACACTTTGCTACCGTCACTAGCCTCTAGAAGACATCCAAGAAAGAATCTCATTACACAAAGTATACATGACAATAAAGTTGAATATTTGACAGAACAAAAAAAAAAAAAATACATTCTGCTGGAAAATTTTAATCTTATTGGTCGCATTATTCAAAAGCAACCAAGTGGAAAAACAATTCTGACATACCTTGTCCAGACAAAATGAAAATCAGTGACCTGTTATGTTTTCTCGCTTTGTTTCTTTCTTCTATTAACTCAAAAAAGCACAGCTTTTGCAAAGTTTTATTACACCAATACGATGTGCACACAACTCACACACGGAGTCTTCAATTTGCTTTAAGTGCGAAATGCAGGCCAGATTTAAAATTTATGGCTGGCAGACCTCGATTATTCCAGAGTCTGTGCTTCCTGTTTTATGACTGGAAGAGATTAGCTCAAGCATACCTGTCAAATGCAAATATAAAAAATGAAAGGATAACAATGTTCAAAAGAAAAAAACAGAATAATTCACTATGAATTACTTGGCTGCAAACGTAACTACTGACATTTATGGTATTGAGCAGATTACGTTCAAGATAACAGTTACATTGCCATCCTTTAACTTACAAGGATTCTTTCATTCAATCAATTAAAATTATTAATAATTACAAAGAGCTGCATAAGGACTCTTAGCATCTCACTCTATAAGCAATTCGAATGAATATTATTCAAAATGAAAGGTCTCTCAACTTCATTCCCAGGTCTCCAACAGACATACTGGTTTCAATCATAACGCCAACCCAGGGGTCCTCAATCACAGTCCTGGAGCGCCGCAGTGGCTGCAGGTTTTTGTTTTAACCTGGTTGCTTAATTAGAAAGCAATTCTTGCCAATAATTTAATTTCATGGCTTGTTAGTGCTTTAACTCCGCTATGTCAGGTAATTCTCGTATCCTAGATTTTCTTCTCCTTTCTAAGGATATCATCCAAATGATTTGAAGGCTAAAATGGATGAGTAATTCTCAGTCCTTCATTTTTTTCTCTTTACTTTCCTTCCAAGTATTTAATTAAACCCAATAGTACATGATAAATGCACACAGGTGTAAATGGTAACAAGCTAAATGGAGAAATGCTTGTCTCTTTTGTTGTTTGCATGTTATTGCTAATTAGGAGCAATTAAAAACCAAGAATACAGCTGTTTAAGACTTAAATAAGCAATAAGGGTTCACAATCTTAACGAGTGGGACAACTAAAGTGAAGCAGAAGTGTTACTTGAGCAATAAGGGCTTCTTATTAAGCAATTGGGTTGGAGCAAAAACCTGTAGCCACTGCGGCTCTCCAGGACCGCGATTGAGGACCCCTGCGCCAACCAGTTTAGCAAAATCCATATCTTGAGAACAGCCAGTGCGGCCAACAAACTAAACTAACTGATGGCACCTAAAATGAGGTTACTTCACTTTTCACCACTGATTTACTATGGTCATGTATGAGTTTTATAATTGTTGAACTGTCTAAGCAACTGTACAATTAAAGATAATAATTATAATATTATAATAAGATAATGCAGGATACTTTGAATATTAGTCAGCTACATAGAGTATAACACAACTGTACATTGTTGCATTCAGCTGCCTAATGTATTACATCATTACAGACACAGGTATCTCCCATTATGGAGACCGATACAAGCAGCTACATAAATAAATGCTATAAGAAGAACAAACGTTTGCCAAGATCCACTTCAGATTCTAGTTAGGTATGACTTGACACCCATAAGTATATCAGAGTTGTATTGGGTAGGTATGTCTGATGTCCGCGTATCAATCAGATACCACAGATGTCCTACGTGCTAGACTACCACAGCCTGGTGTGCATTATTCTCATTGCATCTTGCCTCAACATAGATTTATTATTTTAAAGAGAGCCCTGTATGAATGAATTACACATGTACGTGCAATGAAGTGAACATCGGCACAGAAAAGTTAATTTGAATCAAGGCAACTTGGTTGCTGCCAGCAACGAGTACAGCTCATAAACAGTCAGTCAGTAGTAATCACACCACAATAATAAATTCTGGACATGGCTTCCACTATTTCTTACCTTGAAATAATGATTAATAATTCACAATGACATCCTTAACAATTCCATTTCATTTATGTAACCAATATAATATGATACATTCAGTTGCTTGTTATGTACACTAGTTATTTTATATTTCAGTATTGTTTTCATGGCTTCATTTACTGTATTTAGGCAGTAGCACAGAGCGTGACTGTTTTTGTTGGAGTTTTTGCATAAAAGGCAATGCAAATTTCAATCATTCAGACATCGTTACAAGGGAAATTAGTAGAAAAGTCAGATAAGGTTTTAACCCAGAAAGTAGTTTGGCAGGAAGTATTTGGTCAATCCTAAAACTAAAAGCCAGCATAGCAGATAAATGACACACCAGTACCTTCAAAATAGGAGACCTGTGCATCAGCACACAGATGGAGGTCCATGTCCTCTTGCCCTGGGTAATTCTTTGCAATTAGCTGACACCTCTGCAATACACAACTCTAGAATCAGCACGCACCAGGCATGATGTGGGCTTAACTTGAATAAAGTGCTTCAAAATGCAGAATTTTTTTCAATTTACACTTTGGGAAAGCCCTCCAGACATAGTAGGAGATGCACAAACCTTAATATAATCACCGTCATCTTTCAAACATACAAACTCTAATAACCAACACATATGAAATGACACTTAAATCAATTCAATCCCATGTCCTAAACCAGGCACAAGTTAACTACTTAACAGTTGGCTGAGATATTGCATACTAGCTTGCTTTCCATTGCACAAACAAGTTGCCCTGTAAATAAAGATTAGAAAAATCCTATTGATGGGAAGGCAAGCATGCTTGAATATATTTAAGAGAAACATGCCAGATGAAAGTAAAATGGAGAGGAACAAAGAATCAGTACAAATGAGTTTTATTGAAACCTAATGAACCCCACAAAAGCCAATCCAATATATACACTTAAGACTTTGATATGAATTTTACTTTTTGAAACAGTTCTTAGGTTATAGCAAAAATTTCCATTCCAGACAATCTGGAAAAATGTTCTATAAGCAATTTATTTGGTTGCAATTAGCAGCAGTCAATGTGTAAAAGCATTCAGTGAGTCAAAAAAAGTCTTTGCATTTGTGCCTTTTTCACCATTTTTCTTAAACTGTCCTTTGATAAATTAAATAGTACACATTGCATTTTATTGTTACTTTCAACAGCCACCACCAAAGGCAGCCAATTCGCCGGGTGTTTGTTGCCATTGCTGCATATTAATTGCATGAAAATTGTCGTCAATTATCATCTTTCACGACAGTTAAGAGTGGGTTTGTGAATGTGCACATGTGTTGGGGCATCTGGCTG
Organism: Polypterus bichir lapradei; assembly: GCA_026402145.1. Classification (NCBI taxonomy): domain Eukaryota; kingdom Metazoa; phylum Chordata; class Cladistia; order Polypteriformes; family Polypteridae; genus Polypterus; species Polypterus bichir. The sequence goes on from JANRMT010049829.1 coordinate 7,319,286, forward strand.
CCTGCGTTGATAAATGACATCACAATCAGCTTCAGGAACCTGGGTCCAAATTTTCAAGGGTTTCTTTTAAGGTAAGGTGGGCACTAGAGCAGGACTCCATGATCTGGTTAGGCCTAAAACAAAAAGGCGAACAGCGTCTTTAAATCACAAAATGCACAGGAAGACCATTTTCCAAGTTAGATAACATTTTCTTTAATGTAAGACTTAATGTTTGTTAGAAGTTGCCCAGCAACTGTATTCCCAATTCTGAAGAATCCCATCTTTCTCCCCCCAAATAGTTCTCCTCAAACATTGAAATTCTTACCTAGAAAAAAAGACTAGGAGGATAGAGATTTGCTGTTTGGGAAAATAATCTTGCCTCACTACGTGCTCCAACGTTAGGAGATGTCCCGGAACAACATGAACCGGCTTTAGTTTGTCTTCACTCTGCTCCAAGTTGACAAAATGACAACAGATTTTGTATACACAGCAATTCTACAAAATCATGCATAGCAATTCCAGTTCAGTGCACTTTTCTTTGCCTACCTTGATCAAACCCAAAAGAATAAGTAGACTGGACATAAACTGTTCTTTTTGGAATGATGGGGAGTTGAATGCTTTCCTCAACAATGTATCTTTAGGGAGGAAAAGTATCAAATTGTGCCATTAAGAAAAGAAGACTTTTGACATTCCATTTAATCTATTAGTACTTTCTTGGACATGTTTCTAACATACATGTCTGGAGGAAAAAGCTCACAAATAGCTGGCCCACTCCTCAAATAATAACCATGTCACAACTAGCAAGAAAAGACGAGACTGTATCCTAATTTTAAAACTCCAGCCTGCATCACCTCAGGTACCACACCTATAAATATAGCAGGATAAATACTCTACATCGGTCAAATACATAACATTATAGTGCTCACCAACACACGTCAGGACCAACTCTTTGATGTTGTCGCCATCTTTGTACAAAGACGCTATCTTCAGGAATACCTGTGTAGTTTTATCAGCATCTGTAACATCCACCTATGGAAAAAGGAACAAAAGGAACTATGAGAAGGTGAACTTTGTCATATTAATTTTGTTATTTTATTGCAGACTGTTGAAATTAACACTATATATTAAAATACATTCCAGAATGAGTCGACCTACACAGTAAAATTAACATATGAACTGTGCTATCTAGTGCAAACCAGTATATTTAAATTTCCCTAAAGGCCTAATGTTTAACTCACTTAAGCAGAAAGTCCATGACTGAAATAGATTTTTATTTTTTTTTTTTTTTAAAAATGAAGTGTTTACTATGTAGATTTAATTTGCTCTAAACCAATTACACTCTTTGGCTGTATATGCTCTCCATGAATCACAATTTAAAAAAAAAAAAACAACTGAGTAAATCAAACCAACACTAGATAGCAAGACAGATCCTTAATGATATATTTTTATGAAGTTGGTACCTCCTGTTGAATGAGCATTGCTCGATTGGGACCCAGCTTCATCAGTTTCTCTGCAGTTGGAAATGCCAAGAAGGCTGAAACATCTACAACAGATGTACAGGGCATTGTAGTAGAAGTCTGCAAATGCAACAATATGGCAGGAAGGATTACTTACAGGTTATAAGAAAGGTGAGGGGCACATACATGCACTTATTACCATGACTGGGTACGACAACCTACAATTAATGCTGAAGATGTAAAGTGTGCTGTTTATTAACAAAAGTATAGCACTACCTGTGGTGCTGGAGAAGATATAATATTTCTGTCTTCTTCTTCCTCCTCCTCCTCCTCTTCTTCTTCTTCTTCTTCTTCCTCCTCCTCCACCTTCTCTTCATCTTCATCTGGTTCACCATCATCATCACTGGCAGCAGTCACAAGGTTAAGAAAAATTATATATTATTATGAACAATAACATCATCTAAATTAAAAGAAATAAACATTTGAAATACATCAGTCTGTGTGTAATGAATGAATCTAATATACAAGTTTCACTTTTTGAATGGAATTACCGAAATAAATCAACTTTGTCATGATATTCTAATTTTATGACCAGCACCTGTAATAATAAAATAAAAAAAAACTGATAAAGATGGAACTGATAAAATATCAAACTACTCTGTGTTAGTACTCTGTGGAACCAGCTTTTGTAATATACCAACTTTGCATATCTAGACTGTGCAATATTGCACCACTCGTCTTTGCAGAATTGTTCAAGCTCAGTCAGACTGGATGGTGACTGTTGGAGGACTACAAACTTCAAATCATTCTACAGATTTTCAGCAGGGTTTAAGTCTGGGCTCTGATTTGGCCATGCAAGGACAGTCACTTTTTCCCCCCTCCTTCAGCCACTGTGTGATCAGTGTTTTGCTGTGTGCTTCGAGTCATTGTCATGTTGAAAGATGAACCTTCTTCCCATCTTCAACTTTCTGTCAGAGGGCAGCAAGTTTTCTTTAAGAATTTGAAGGTATTCTGCACCATCCATTTTTCCTTCTACTCTGACAAGTGCTCCAGTCTCTGCTGCAGAGAAACACTCCCAAAATAGGATGCTACCAACCTCCATGCTTTATGCTAGGTATGGTGCGTTTAGGATGGCGAGTTGTATTGGCTTTCCACCAGGTGTACCGTTTGGCACCGAGGCCATATAGTTTGATTTTGGTCTCATCTGACCATAACACCTTTTTCCACTTGGCCTCAGAATCTTCAAGGTGCGTTTTGGCAAAGCTCAAACGAGGTTTAATGTGGCCTTTCTTGAGAAGTGGCTTTATTCTTTCAACCATCCCATACAAGCCACATTTGTGGATCGATTGTGACACACAATGACCACTCTGTGACAAAGTTCTGTAATTCCTTCAAAGCAGCCATCAGCCTCCTCATTACTCTTATATTCAGTGTGGAGGGACAGCCTGATCCAGGGAGAATCCTAGTAGTACCAAACACTTTCCACTTCTTAATTGTGGACTTTACTATGCTCCTTGGAATTGATACAGCTTTTGAGTCTTTTTGTATCCATCTCCTGATGTGTCTGTTCACAACTTTATCCCTGAGATCTTTTGAAAGTGCTTGACACCCACAGTCAATTTTGTGCTTTCAGTTGCACTATCAAGCACTGGAATGCTCCAGGAAGAGTTATATTTATGCTAAGCTATGATTAAAATCACAATAGTTACAACTGATCACAGGTGGATGTGGATTAAATTTGTGTGTAAGGAAGAAGGTAATTACTTACATATGATTGAGTTTACAAGTCATGTTTGAAAGGGGGGGGGGTTTGGGGGGGAATCCTTTATCAATCTCAGTGATTCTTGCTTTTTTATTCATTATTTTTCTGATCTATTGCTATCATATATTTGATTTGGATACTATAGGCTGCATTAAATAAAGCTAAATAAATATTTGTATGTGTTTTCATTTTATGCTATAAAGAAAGAAAAAAAAAAAGTTAATTTTTTCAAAAGGGGTAAACATTTTCTTTACCCACTGTTGATACTTTCTGGATTATATATACAGCTGGCATTAAAATGCATCTCCAGTGTCTGCTGACATTTATCCGTGCAGATTAGCATGCTGCAGCTACTAACCTCCTGTAGTTAGAATGGATATTGGAAGCCCAAAATAGCTCAACAAGATGTAAGGAATGCAATATGCCACACTGCCATAAAGAACTTTATAGTGATTTAGCATGATTTCAAAGATGTGCTGGTCTCACAAAGGAGATGGTAGCTCAACTTCACACAACACGCCTGCCACAACACTCATTGTTTAAAGCTGCACTGGTCCAGGACTGGCTAGTTTTCTGTGGGTTATGGGAGTGTTGTCACCACCCTGTATGATTCTTCCGCATTTTTCCACTGACTCGATTGTTGTATGTGGATAGAAAATACAACTTCATTTCCACTCTCGTTAAATGTGATTGCTATTTGTTTCTGGCCAACTTCAATCGTGGTCCATGTTACTCATCACCAGTGTGTTTACACCCGATTTTTATTAATATAATCATCGGATTGTGATTCATGTTAATGCAGGTATAAAATCGGTGTATTTTGCTTTAGCTACAATTTTTTGCCTCTATCAGTCCTGTGGCTGCTATTGACTTTCCCAGCTCACTGCAATGTCCAAAAAAGTTTCAGGCTGAACTCAAACAAAATTAACCAAATGCAGAATTTACAGTCATTTACCTGAGTGATCCCAAAATCTCATCCAAGTTAAATGATTTCATTAACTCCTTCAGAGATTCACAGCCCTCCTCTCCCAGACAGTTGCCTGTAAAAACAAAAAATCTGAATCTTTGACAATTTCAAAATAAAAGTGTGACCTTTGTAAGGTCAGGGATGATCACCCACAATTGCTGGTCAAAATAAAAACTAGGACTGACAATAGTCTCTGAGAAACTTTACCATTCAGATCTAGCTTCTCCAGTTGTGATTTGTGCTGCACAGCACTGGCAACTTTAAGAGCAGCTTCCTCAGCAATTTCTCCAAAAGACAGGTTCAGCTCCTGGGGAAATCCAGGTGTTTAAAATGAGAGCTAATACAGATCTTAACATATATAATTAACACATTTACATTGCTTTCCACAGTAAGCACCAAGTGATTCAAGATCGTCTGCCTTTCCAAACAGCCACTTTTTTTTTTTTTTTTTTTTTACCTTAAGGCTTGGAAGACCTTCCTTCAATGTTTCTGCAAGCGCAATAGCCCCCTCAGATCGTATCAGACAGTCCCCAAAATTGATCACTTCCAGATTTCGGAGGTCTTTCAATCCCTAAAAAGAGATGTCAGCTTACACAGTTCAGGAATAACGCTTTCTTGTCATCATCTATGTTGACACAACAACAAATAATTACCAATAAGTTAGTACAGTGGTTAAAAGATGCGAATCATCTTGAGAACAGGTGGGGGAAAGATATGCTGGTTGCCATTTAATATCATAATTACAAACTCAGTGCCATTAACAGAGCTGTAATGGTCCAAGATAAGTGGCTTTTCAGAGACAACTTAGATTGAAATTCAATTGAAATATGAAGCCTTGGGACATTCTCCTTAGCCCATGCCTCTTACCTGTGCCATTGATTTTGCTCCCTTGCTGGTGAAAGTGTTATCATTAAGGTTAATCACACGAAGATGAGGGTTGTCTTGCAGAGCATTTGCTAAGGCTGTCACGCCAGAGTGAGTGATCCCATTTTGAGGCATATGGATTTCCTCTAGGCTGCCCATCAGCTATCAGAAGCAGATAAACAATCTAATTAGAGCCATCAATCAACACACAAGCAAAAGAGAACTTTAGGCAGAAGTCACCATATGGTTCTGACATCCTGAACTTTTTTCTCCTAATTGGTATGAGAACTGGTTTAGGCAAGGGTACAGTAAAACACAAAACATAATCCATTTAACAAAAAAAAACCACTAACTAACTAAATACACCCACTTCTACATACGTAAGCTTCAATTCCTTCTCCACTGGTGCCAGGTGCAGCCTGAGGTGGTCCTGGTTTCCCTGTTCTATTCAAACATTTGATTTATTGGAGACTATTATGAGGAACATTAATTTCTCTCACATTATAACAAGTTGCATTGGCTGTACATTCAAGATTCCTCCTAATTTATAGCTAAACTGATACACACAATTTAAGAGCCATGTTAGTCAAATAGGTTATGTTAAATTGATATTTTGAAATAAACTCAAGGGTTTTCCTAGTTATGTTAAAATGTTTGTCTATATATTATATATATTATCTCCGAATTAGAAGCTACTGTAGTTCATGCTGTTGAAATGAGTTTATAAATTTTGTGCCTTTTTAACACTCATCTTGCCTTCCAATGCACTTCTGATACTGCAGATTGTTTTTTGTTAGTTGGAGGTAATAAGAGGTTTTGTGTAACACAGATGATTAGTACTTGTTTGCCTTTCATTTAATTTATTTTTCTCCCCAAGTGTTCTGATGGTGTGTTAATTGGCAGCAGGTTAAATAAGCAGGAAAAAAATGAACAGTCAATGCATCAGAAGCAATGAAGAATCACAAGTCTTAATAAGTGAACTAAAATGAACCCAAAACAATTTGTTGTCAACAGCATTAACTGGCCTGTAATGAAGAAATGGGGGAAAGAACCAGGTTGTTGGGGATGACTGGCGAATCAGGTGGCCAACCCATCCCTCACTCCTACCAAGAATGCCTCTCACAATTCATCAACCCCTCTTCACATAAATATATGAGCACATACATGTTTAAATATTTTAACAAACTCATATACGATAATCTTATTCTAACTCATGAACTCTTCTCCTTGCATCCACTAACCCAATCCCCAGAATGGAACATTTGTCATAACTAGTGACTCAAAAACCACACGAGACAGTCCTGTGTACAAAGCATAGCCAACTAAGAGAGAACCCAGTGGAAATGCTTCAGGGATTTTCTCTTTCATTTGGCTATGGTAGAAAATTGCTGTGGCCTAGTCTGATCACTACAGCACTTTACCATTGTAATAATCAATTGGACAATTGGAAGCACAGAGCAACTTATATACTTGTAGCTGTGTATTTTCATATTCATAGCAGGGAAGATATTGCATAAACAGGACCACATAGACATTTACTACAGGAACATACCTTAAAAGCACGAGAAAGGGCTGTAGCACCCTCACTCTCCAGCCGGTTTCTGCCTGCAATAAACACTTTCAGTCTAAGTGGGGTGCCTTGTTCACTAGAACGCTGGTGACACTCTATAAGGGCTGCAGCCAAAATCTGAAATTATCAAGCACAGAAACAAAACAATGAATTTACCAAACCTGGAAAATATTACCTATTATGCAACTTTTGCCCTATTATTCTGTTACTGTCTTAAACAAGCAAAAAGCATCTTTATGGTTAAGTAGATGCATTTACCTATTTAAAACAAATACTGACTCAGGGGCAAAGCCATATGGTAAAGACAAAATGCATATAAGACTGCTTTGGCTTTTTTGTTACCTCTAACTAAAATCTGCTTGGGTAGGAATGTTGTATACTGGTACTGGTACCCTTTTCAGGGTGAATCAAACAGCACACCCACATGGTAAATTTGAATTAAACAAAAAAGTCTAATTATTGAGGCCCATTGGCTGCTGTGAAAGAAGCAACATTTGTTGCCATTTTTACTTGTAAAAAAAAAAAAAAACAACAAAAAAAAAAACAAACAGTTTCAGGATTAAAACATTACTACATGTACAGGTTTCTCTCCTATTCCTCCCGCTGTTAAAGGGGATTGGAATGCTTGGTTTGTTTGAACAAATGGCCTGTCAATTGAGGAATTAAAACAAAACAAACAGAGAGAAGAATATCTCCAGAGTTACTAAGAGGACATCCAACAGTGGGACAAATGGTCAACTGCACCATTTTCACTGGTAAGACAAAAAATTTGTTGACCTATTGGTGATGTAGAATTGCTAGAATGCAAAGCAATAGCCTTGTTCTCTCGTTGTATATATATAAAAAAAGGTTATTATCAATGCTTAGACCTGAAGAATACACTGTGATGATTGGATATAGGTTTGCTCATAATAACAAAGATAAATAGTAAAATTGTAAAAAGTACAGCTTTTAAATAAATTGGCTAATTTCAAGAATCTCCATATTGGATAAATTTCCAACAGGTTGGAGCTTTTAAATCCAGACTGAAACATTCCTTCAGCGCATCATAACTGACTAGTCTAAACAGTATGCCTGAAACGGCAAAAAAATAAAATATCAATAAGTTACTTGGCTAAACTAAATTACAGTAATAGTAACAGTCAACCATGATAACTAATTGTAAAAATTTATTTCTTGTTAGTATCCTAATGTACTAGTTTTTCACACAGCCACCTTTATCAATTTACTCTTCTTACTAAAGGAATGAGACACTAAAGTTGTTTAGTGATCTGTCCTATTTATTCTCTTTATTTTAAGGAATTCTACAAATATTTGTACTTTTGTCGATGTTTCTTTGTGCATTTTCTTTTAACTTTAGCAATTCCCTTAGAGTCTGGTTGCTTCATTGTATCAGATTAGTGACTTCACTGAATGTTAAAGGCAGGCAATTAGTTCACTGCCACATTCACTTGCCTGCTCATTGGTAAGTAATTTTATTTATTTCTACAACTGTTTCTGCACTGCTGATTGATAATCATCACCATTTGATTAAAGTGTAAACTTTGCAGAAGCAGGCCAATTGAAAAAAGGTAAAATACAAATATTTATCAAATTCTCACAAACATTTTTAGGACTGATAGCTATAAAATAAGATCAATTAAAATTAAGAATAATGTTCTAGTTTTGACACAAGCAGCCTGGGGTGTGGGGTGAATCTCCCTGAAGACTGCAGTTGAAAACTACCGGTCTAAGCTCTCTCACAATTAAGAGGGTAATTTTTTTCTAATCTTAAACTAATACAAAGAAAAGCTCTAAACTGAGTTATTGGGCAACAAATCGTAAAATATGAATGTCCTGCCATTGGTCTCACCTTGCCTCCTCCAACACCCATTCCACAGTTGTTGAGGCGTAGTTCACGCAGTGTGAAGCAGGAAGTGCTCTTAAGCAGATCTTCAATGCCACGGACACCATCTGGCCCAAAGGCATTGTCACTGAGGTCCAGCTCTGTGAGACATGCTCCTGCACTCATGAGTGCCTCACCAAGTGAGATCTAGACCATAGATTAGAAAAGACACATAAAAACGTTTATCTGGTTACTAAGTAAGATTTTTAAAGCACTCCACAGTTCAACACTCAAAGAGTTCTCTATAAAATACAAGGCAACCTAATTCAAGTACCACTGTTAAACCATCCATGGTGATTCTGCACTAATAGGGTGGATTAACAACGAAAAAAGAAAATATAGAACTCCAGTGAAGGAATTTGAATGGTGAGCAAGCTTGCATTAAGTACAGCAGTTAGAAAAATTCCAACTCAGACAAGCAGTGTTTAAGTTGAAAGGACAAAATGCCTAAATTCATCAAAGTAGCTTTTCTTGCCATTTGTCTAACTGAACAGGATGACTCCTTCAATTATTTTTTCTCAGTTTACTACTCCACTTTCTTTAATGTAAATGCTAATATTCCAATTGTCTTTTTCTGGTAAAGACTGCCTTACTGCTCTCTATTTACAATAAGTTCAGCAAAAAAAACCATGCTCAATTACCATAATACCTCATGTAAATACCTGTAAAGCTTAGAAAAGCAGATGATGACAAAAAAGTTTTTTGTGATTGGTCATTTTGTATTTCCTCTCTCTCTCTCTGTAACACTGCTGCCTAAAATATCAAACTATTACTTAACTGCTATGTATTAAAACACAAAAAATATAAAGCAACAACAAAAACGTTTAGAAAACTAAAACAAACTTTATGAAAGATTAGCTCATCTAAAAAACAGCCAAGATCAACAGTGTGTTGCAAACCTTTTTTCATCTACAGCACTGCTCCTTCAGTACAAGATAAAGCAAGCAAGTTGTAGGCTTCCCTAAAGAAAACATTTAGAACCTCATCTCCAAATGCTTGAACATTAAACTAACCAGCCACACACACACACACACATATAGTGAAGGAATGAGATGCGGGGCCAACAATGCTCAAATGACAAATGCTGGAGACAGACTGAGGATCTATGAAATCCCAGGAGACTACAGCAGGTTACACCTACACATTACTTTGTTCACATGTATTCAGTGTAGAGCCCAGACCGGAGGAAATTCAAGTTTTGCTCTTAGACAAAAAAAGACAACACTATATCAGAAACTACAGTACAGGCAGTCACCAGGTTACGTACGAGATAGGGACTGTAGGTTTGTACTTAAGTTGAATTTGTATGCAAGTCGGAACAGGTACATTATTTTAATAAATGCTATTGTTGACCGACTGTAACCAAGTGCTCTGCCAATGAATGATGGAGTTTCACCCCTCTCTGACCTTTTTATTATTTCTACTTTATTTTCAATGGTGATGGTTTTTCTCTTCTTTACTGTATCACCAGCACTTGCATCATATTTGTGTTTCAGAGACATTCTTGAAGGGTGAAGACCAAAGATTAAGATAAGTTCTTCTGCACAGCACTGTCCACGCTATCACAGCAGGAAGGCACCCATCAACACATCTGATGTACTAACAACTTCCTGCTATGTGCGTAACAGTACAAGCAGGCTTACTATTGAGAATGACAGGGGACTGTGAGGGGCGTTCATCACCAGCCCACCTCACAGTCACCTCCACTACAGTATGCTGCCTGCAGCATCCGCCCACCGAGAACGAACACGGTGCGGCCAAAGGTGGGTAGTGAATCGCCCAACCCCAATTCAACAGGCAGCCATCCGAGGAACACTACAATGCTACCCCTGCCGCCCCGTTCACCCTCAATGGCCTCTGTTCAGCCACAACCGGGTCACCGCTTGCAGCATTACCAGCCGTGTCTGCTGGGCGGACGGCGAAACGCCCCCTGCCGCTCCATCCAGCCTGCGTCCAGTCAGGAGCAGTAGTTGCAGCAGCGTAGTGGGCGGGCAGCAAACCATCGTCCTGCACACGAGCGACAGCTGTGGCCCCAGCGAGTATGGACCAAGGGTCACCGCTTGCCACTGGGAGCCACCTGAGGGACACTACACAACGCAAGCAGCGAAATCACCCCCATCCAGCCACCGCTTGCAGCGTCCCCAGGCCGAAGTTGAAGGAGCGGCAGTTACGGAGGCGCATGCATCGCAGCTGCAGAATCGTTCGTAAGTCGTAGGTCGGATGTCCGTAACCTGGGGACTACCTGTATTAACTTTTTTTTTTTTTCTAGCCCTTTATCAATGTACTCTTCTTAAATAACTTCAGACCACTCTTTATTGATGCAAGCCCTTACACCATCTTTTCCACCACCTAATTAATTGTATTCCTCATTCAGTCATTCCTTGCATATACAATATGTCTAAGTATAACTTTGTGTGAAAAAGAGTTTCCTAAATGACTATTGGGCAAAATATCCAATATGTAAATCCAGCTACTTTGACTTATATTAGACATTAGTACTCAGGCTTTTTCTAACCTCAAAAATCAAAATAAATGCCATGTGCCCATTATAAAAAAATCTCCATCCATACCCCGAACCTACAAGTTGTTTCCTTCATTATCAGAAATCTTTAAAAAATAGCACATTATACTTAAAAGTAAGTTATCCATGTTGACAAAAAGTAGTACTTTAATTTCATGTATATAAATTTACAATGTAATTTACAAGTACAGAACTATGGTAGAATTGTACATACTTTGTGTCATTTTGGTCTGAAGTACTGAGACGAGTAAATAACAATTGAATTACAGATAAATGAAAACAGAAGAAGCACTACTGCCATAAGAAATTTTGCTAATGTTACTGCACTCTACATATATGTAACCTTTTAAATATTTACCAGAGCAGGGGGGATCTCAGACCGAAGGCGACCTGTGAACATGTCACTCCAGTAGCATTTCTGAAATAAGACATAAGGATTCAATTCTTAACTTTATTAATAATTATAATTAATATTAATAATTATTTCCTAATTATTAACTCTTAACCTCATTGTTGTGTTATTACCTTTAAAATATTGTAGGAATAAAGTACAGTAACTGACAAAGGGAGTACTTAAGCACTTGTCTAAATTCATGTTGCACAAAGTTTCATTAATAAACAGATGAATAACTATTTGTGTTCAAAAACACAATTGTCTAGAAGAAATACCAACTGAATTTATACAAATGTGGAATTATAAAAATAATGTAATATTACTATTTTGAGCATTTGCTTAAACAGAAATAGAAGAAATTTAAGAAATAAAACTAGGGATTGTTTAGCTGTGTTTAATGTGAATACTTCTGGACCAGTGCAATGATAAAAGAAATGTACCTCAAGATCTTTCTTATTACGTAGAGCTTTCGCAATGGCTTCAGCAGCTTGTACACCAATTGTGTTTCCTTCAAGTCTCAGTGCCTGTAGCCCACTAAATGCCTCAATTTCTTTTACCATTTCTTCCGCTGCATGAGATAAAACAAGGTGGCTTAGACTTAAAAGCGATTAGTGAATGGAGCTGCATTATTAAAAATAATGATATCCACACTCAGAGTAAAGTGATATTCAAAAAATATTAACCAAAATTAAGAAAATAAGCCAAACAAAACATAAAAGTCTCTGATGAGGCAAAATTAAAAGCTGTTCTAACACAACTCTATTAATACCCTTGATAAGTCCATTTTAAGAGTAATATCTGCATCTAGAATAGTCTCTCTCATGCAGTTCTGCCGGAGTTGGGAGTACTGTGTGTTTAGACTATTTCCAGGTTTTGGCAATTTTAGGGCTTTTATCATTTTTTATACTTGTTAGGTCAGACTTTTGCATGCATAATTGGAGTTTAAGAAGCTGTACCTAATGTCAGGAAATTCACTATTAGTAATTTAATCAACATCTCTGATCCTAACAACAAGAAAGATTTTAAAAACTGCAATAAAGCTAGGAAGAGAGCATGCATGAGGGAGAAAAAGAAATAACTGAAAGCCTAATTCATTAATGTGAAAAAACCTAATAGTTTGCATGAAATATAACCTCGGAAGCATGTGCCTCATTCCAACATGATGAGATTACAGTACATGCCAAGACAAATAATCATGCTGTAGGCCAGACATGTACTGTGCAAATAAAATCACAAAAGCAGAGAAGTTTTTTTTTTTTATTTGTTTTAAGACTGTTGCAGCTGCAGTTAACATGAAGCTTAATAAAAATCACAACCATCTTTTGAAATCATATTGGCCAAGATTAAAATAAAATAAAGGGTTTTCCCTCAGTTTAATGCTAAATAACAGTTTGCTAATTTTCTTTTGTTCAACTTTGCTTTAAGCCTTTAAATAATCTAAATCACATATCTAATGGAGTAATCTTATGTATCCTGATTAACTAAGGCCAACATAACACTGCAGGTCAACTGGCTGGTCATGTAATAAACATACTAGTAATAAAATTTACAAACATATTTTCTCTTCAAAAGCATTCTATAGTACATTTAATGCAACAAAAATAATATCAGAAATCTACTTAGTTATTCTAGAAGCACTGGATGTAAGGCAGGAAACAATCCTACACTGGACTGCTGTCCTTCTTAGGGCCCACCCAAACACCCACAACTACACTGAATCCAACTTAGAATCACCAGTTAACCTTCCCTGCACATCTAAGAAAATCTGGAAGGAATACATCAGGAGGAAAGTCACACAAACACTGGGAGAAGGTGCATTTAATAATGAAAAATAAACTAAGATTATGACAGTAGCCAACATTTGAATGTTAATATGATGAATATCTTCTCCATTCAATATTTATCTTCCTTTAAATTAGCACTAATGTTCACATTTTGTAGCACAATACATTATGCTAGCAATTCAGCAGTCATGTTGCTGTAAGCAGTTTTAATGACTTGCATTTTTGTAAACTCTCACCATGCGTCTCCAAGTCATACTCCAACTCATATAAACAAACAAAACTGGGTCCGCTTACCAGCTTCTGCATCGTTTAGCTTCAGCCCTCTTCCCTTGAAACTTAGCTCCCCATCTCCAACTTGTGTTTTGGCCAGTGAGTCAGCCAATTTGGAAATATCTTCGGAGGCCATTCTGCAAGCAGATGGTTCTCTGAAATAAAAATGGTAACAGTTCTGAATCCATGAAGAAGAATGTGTCTCTGGAAAGATTCACAAATCCCAGCATTGACAGATAATTTAGTCACCATATAGAAAGAGACAGCCACCAATAACATAACTATTTAGCTTGTATTGGCAAAAAAAAATCAATGTGTCTGCTTTCAAATGCAAAAGTAAATGAAAAGTATTTATTAGAACCCAAATAAAATTAAAAATAAAAACTAAAATGTTCCACTCATCGTTGACTGGTAAATATGCAGCCAAGAATGTCCAAATAATTAACATACAGTATATAAAAGTCTTGAATATTTTGTACATTGCTTATCCAGTAAAGAGTTGCAAGGAGCCAGTACTTACTCTGGGGGCCTTGTCAGCTATGCTGGAGGCAACCTTGGACAAGTCTCAAGATTAACCACAAGGCACACTAGGGTTGTGCGGTATACTGGTATTGGAAAAAGTACAGTACCAAAAAAACCCACATTTGAAAATGGTACAGTAACAGCATATCAAGATTTTTCAATATCAGAAGTAAACATCAGCTTTCTTTTTCAACCTCTTAAACCCCAACCCTGTTTAAGTGTAAAAACTTCCTTTCTTTAGTTAACACGAAACTAAACCACAGCATTCTGTCGACTTTACAAGACTAACCACAGGCTTCAACATGGTTGAGACATCACAGGGACTGCCATTGTTTCAACGAGATCAGGACTTCAGGAGGACATGTATTGCTTCAATAGGATGCATACTTCATTAGACACATATCGCTTTGGTACAATTGCTCAAATCCGTCCCCCCCACCCCGCTACAAAAACAACTTAAAACTCCCAAACCCTGTTTTTAGTACGTTTTGCTATTGGAAAACCACACACAATCTATAAAAATATTCAAAAGAAAACTCAGCTGGTTTGCTTATCATTACCTATTGCGATTTAATATTTGACATAATCTATGAAGCAGCGAGATTCAGGTAGCTGGACAGTGGCAGCTTGATGGATTTGGCCATTCATGTACTTCATTTTACTGTATCCACCACATATGCTAATAAACCTGAGATAAACTGATTACACCACAGTGTTGCCCATCTGCCTATTGTCATGAATGGTTTTATTTTGGCTAACATTAGTTTGCCTGTTAGCATCCCTGAAGAATTACAAAAGCAAACCAGGTTGGATATTTTATATCAGTGGTTATCAAAATGTGGTCTTCTGACCATTTGTGGTCCACAAATATAAGCAAAGTGAATTACAAGATGAAAACATAACAGCACTAGTGTTTTTTCATAGAAATTATGGTAAAGAGTTAAAGTCAGTACTACAAGCATATGTGACTGCAAGCTGACAAAATTACCTCGGAACGCCAAATAATAGAAGAAGCATGAGGGATAACTACATATGAAAATGTTTCATGATGTGATGCTACAGTAACTTCATTAACAAGTTAAAAACCTGGCAAGAATCCACAACTACAAATATGGGACTACATATCAATATGATGTTTACTGCATTAATTGAGACACATAAATCAGAGACACACAGTTATAGCAGGACTGGCAAAACAACATACGTCATTGCTGAAAACACATTTACACACACTAAATGCGAGTCCTTCATTTGGCTTTTGACACCAAACTAATGTTCATTTCTGAATCCTATTAACAGCTAAAATGCGACAAATGCACATATTTGAATGGCACACTGACAAATCGGATACAGTCTCTCAGTTATATAAGTAAATGTCTTCAGAAAATGTTAAGTCTGTTTTATATTCTACTTCTGAATTAGTACATAGGCATAAAAAATAACAAAAAGTGATAATTCACGTAAGACACTTTGAGCAAGACAACAAAGGCTCTTTTGGAGTAGCTCTGAAATAGTGAATTACCACAAAACAGACAAATTTGAATTCACAGAAATGTAAACAAGTTAGACAATGTACACATGGCCTAACATTCAGGTGTGTTCTGTGACCAAGTTAACGGATATGAAAGTGGGAGCATTACATATTTTTATTTACTTTATCTAAGAGTCAGTTATTACATTTTTGTTTATAAAAAGAGTTTTGTAACAAAGACTCCTACTCAAAAGTAACAGATAATAGAATGCAATTACATGTGTTAGAAGACTACAATGAATATGTGCTTTTAAATAGAATTTAACAATGAAGTAAAAAAAAAAAAAAAAAAACTTGTGGCGCCTCAGTAGCTTTTGCACAGCAGATTACAACTAAAGTGATGTGAAAATGGCATCAATGGTGGAGGTTCTACTTTCATAAACAACATTTATGAAAGTATACCCAATAGATTGGTATTTAACAATTAGCAATTGAAAATACAGTATCTTAATACAAAAAAATCAGTATCAAAATTACCATAAGAAAGGAGAAAAGGATTTGAACTAAGTTCCCCATCAGACTACTTATATTAGTTAAAACAAAGTAATCCGTTAAAATGATATAAATAAGAACTTGGAAAGGAAATTCCAACTGATTTATAATATAAAA
>JANRMT010049829.1:7340400-7356067 GCA_026402145.1 Polypterus bichir lapradei
CTGCGAAGCGCGGGTATTCTGCTAGTATCTGGGACTGAAAGATCAGGGACTTAAATCTCCGAAGCCTCCCACGTCCTGACACCAGTGCCCAATTTAAACTCATCCTATGTTTATGTCAGCTAGGGCAGCTGTGTGGTTCCCATGTAATTAATTAGTTCAAACACCATTTAGCTACAGGTAGATAGTAATTCCTTTACAATAAGAACCTGAAGATGATACTGTTCAAGCAATACAGTCATAAATATGCTTACATAATTGCGCTCCAGTTCAATTTATTTTCAGAGAAGTGACTTTTTTTGTACTCTATTTGTATCTTACCTAATGCCGCAGGAGTAGGCACTGCTGTGTGAGTTGTTTGGGTGTGTATGCTCTGCCTGGCATCTGATTCAGTTGCACTGGGTATCCAAGCGGCTGTCAGATGAGTAAAAGAGGACAATATACAAATCCAATGAACTGCTCTCTAAGTAAAATTGAATCATTAAACTAGGTCACACAGACTGTTTCGGCATTTTACGACAGACAAGTTTACAGAGTCACCAATGCTTGTTATTGGGGAATTTTGCAATTTTAAAAACTTTGTACAGTGCAACCTGTTTAAAATATGTGAATGACAATTCAACTCTTTCGACAAATTTCTCTGAGGAACAAGTATGCCACAACTCAACACAATTAGTCCGCAGAGGTCCGAGTTATATCATGCAGGTGGACAGACAGACAGACTTTTGCAATAGATGCTTAATGCATTATATGAGAACGTACCTACAAAAAGGGACACTTGGAAAATTAAAGCATCAGGTATTTGACTTGAGCTTTTTTTAACCAGCTAAGGACAAAAAAAAAAAAAAAAAAATCTTACAACAGCAAAAAAAGAACAGAGTGATTCTGTGACAAAACAGATTTTAAAAGCATGTTTTTACAAAAATAGCTTGAAAGTGATTGCTTAAATGAAAACATCCTGAATTATGTTAATATTCATTAATTCAACAACAGTACTGATACAACAGTGCTTAAACTTTTATTTTTAGTATTAATTTTAATAAGTATTTTTTAGTTATATAAATATACAATATAAATTAGCATTTCTATAATTTATAATGTATTACAGAAAAAGGCACAATATTGCTCCTGTGAATGATACAGGTACTTTAATAATAATAAAAAAGGGACATAATTTTTTTCCAGTGATATCAAGTAAGTACCAGATACTGTGAAATGTTACTGGTATCTGTATCAACGACAGAAATTCTGGTTTCACATCATGTACTTAAGAATGTAGCCCAAATTGACCTTGTGCTGGCTCAGTGAATTTTAACAATGGCACACAGACTCTTCAGCATTTCATTAACTTGTATTGTGGATCTACTTTGGTGACAGTAGTAGCCATCAGACAAGTAAAAGTATTACTGAAGAAAACGCCCCAACAAACACAGACCAGGGCTGAAAGGAGGAGGATATTGTTGAAAAGAAGGGTCCAAAGAATTCTGTAGTGTGGAGATGATTTGTCTATTTGTAGGTTTGCTTCTCAACCATTTAAAACATTTTGAATCTGCACAAAGGAAAGGATACCGGATAGAGGAACTTTAAGATTCCATCCATCCATCCATTTTCCATCCCGCTGAATCCGAACACAGTGTCACGGGGGTCTGCTGGAGCCAATCCCAGCCAACACAGGGCACAAGGCAGGAACCAATCCTGGGCAGGGTGCCAACCCACCACAGGACACACACAAACACACACCAAGCACACACTAGGGCCAGTTTAGAATCGCCAATCCACTAAACCTACTTAATGTACTTGGAATGGACTAAAAATGTACTTTGTGTTCTCCTGTAAAGCTTAAAAGATTTTGACTGGTCAGAATCGAGACTTTTTTTTTTTTATTTTGTATTCCCTTTTCTATTTATTTGGAATTGACCAAAGAGCTTAATTTAGTTACACATTTTATTTTTGTTCTTCTGTAATGCTTGTCAATGGTCAGGATTAAGATTTTATTATATATATCTAATGTATTTATTTGAAATACAGTTCTATAGTGTTCTATAGTAGATTTATAATGTTCAATGTCTCACATAAAATATTTAAATCAAAATTAACTTTATATTTCACATCTCACTTAGGAGAAAAAAGGAGCCTTTAAGCTCAACAGAAATAGTGGTTTAATTTATATCAGAATATATACTGAATGATATGAAAACAATTATCATGATCATTTTTTTTTCAGATTGCTCTGCCCTATTGTTAGGATAAAATTCAGCTTGGATTGTTCAATAACCATGTCTAGCTGTCCAGTCTCCAAATGCATCGCTTCACATTTTTCTGTATTTGTGAAAGACTGCACAAACTAGCTGTTGGTAAGACAATACTTTCTGTGCTCTGTAATCAGTCCAACAGGTGACGTCAGCCCTCCCATAAGGAAAGCGTCTCTGTGAAATTGTGGGTGGCATTGAATATAGGGGTTTTCTCAGTGCAACTGAAAGGGATCAGTCAGGTCATGTTGTACAGCATGCACAGGTACAGCAAATTGCTGCAAACACCACACAATGAAACAGCTTTGGGATTCTGGTTGGCAGCCCCCCCAGGCAGACACACAGTCTAGTCCCACCCTCCAGAAATGACCATCTATCTGCCGCAGCAAGGTGTTATGTGGGCATTCCCCTGGCCTGGTCCGGCCGCTCAGGTCCTCAACAATGTGGATCCTTAGAGATGGATCATTCTCGGGGAATCAAACCACGTGGCCGTAGTGCCGTAACTGACGTTCCGTCACAATGCAGGTAATATGCATAATTTCGGACTCCGTGAACAACCGCTCATTCGACACAAAGTCAAACCAGTGGTACCCAAGAATTCTCTGAAGAGACACAGTACTGAAGGAGTCCAGTCTTCATCTCAGGTCACTGGATAGTGTCCATGTCTCGCAACCATATAGCAAGACAGGATGGGGATACTACTGCTTAATTTTACTACAAGCTTTAAGTAATCATCACCTGCACTGGTAAGTTGGTATGAGCTGAAGGCTGATGTTTCATGGCTTGGGAAAAACAAATAAAAATCTTAAGCTTTAAAATAATACTTTGTGCAAGTTCATTTTCAACATCCGTTTTACTCTACTTATCCTTATGAAAGTCACATTAGCAACACATCAGGCAGAGATGGCCAAACCACCCTATCCTTATATTTCCTAAGGAACTCTGAGATGAATAATGAAGAGATAATTCCTCCAGTGCATCTTCCCGTTTCTTCTCAAAGAAGGCAGTGCCTTGTACACCTTCCACGGAAGGCATGTTAGTCACTTGACCAAGCCAGCTCAACCAACACTACAAGATATGCAGAAGCAGCAGATCTACAATGTGAACCTACTGCTGAGTTCCTCACCCTTTAATGGATGGAAAGCCCAGCAACCCTCACATATTTCAGCCACTCAAATTTGCTATCTGCTTAGTTCACAAATGCAACTCCCCATATACTTAAAGCACTTTCCACAAGATACTATGGGGTAAAATCACAAGTATTCTCTATATCTACAAAGCAACTATAGATAGAAGTAGTACATTCGCATGACGCCTCAAATAAATCTGTGCTCAAGTTAATGTTGGACTCTGTTTCACAAAACAAAAAAATCACCCATGATCTCAAGTTCAACTATCCGTACAAGTCTAAATTCCAAGACCCCAGGAAAGTTGAGGAGTATGATTGAAGTACATTGTCATGTTTATATTTTAAGTTTAATGTGAATTTTAATGAAAAGGGTTCAGCATGGGAAAGGGGCTAGATAAATAAAATATATTATTATTATATTTTAGATAAGCAAACAGTCCTTGTCCAACAAGTATCTTCTGAAGGTAAACAGTACAAAATGTTTTATAATTAATCAGTTAAATGCAAAACGATTACTTAACAGAAACTTGATGAAACATTTGTACAAAAAAGTGATGTACCATTTTTTCAGTGTGCATGTTCCTTAAGTGTAGGAGTAGAGTGGGCTGAAATTTTGAACCTTTTTGGTGTTAGAGGGAGATTGCATGTGCAGATTCTTTGCTTGGTATTTCTGTTTTCTTCTTAGAGACATAAATAATTGATGCATTGGCGACTACAAACCTGTATTTTTGGGTGTATGAGTGTGCCCTGCAATATTATTCTGTCCGGTCTATAGCCCATAATGACCCAAACATGAGGCAAATGGATGGATATTTTATTACTTCTAGTAATCATGAAACTTCCAAAACAATTCCTGTGGTTATTAAACCATTTCTTCACATCATCTTAGAGAAATTATTATCCTTTATAATGTATATTATAAAACTCACATTCCAGGTGTATTTTTTGTCTGGCATCAAATCTGTTTTTGCTTCTTAGTTGACTATCATGACATGTTAATTCCATAAAGTTACATTTCTTTCTCTTGCCCAAAGTCTAAATTCCAAGACCCCAGCATTATCCTTCTCAGGAAAGTTGAGGAGTGTGATTGAAGTACACTGTCTTGCCTCTCTTTTTAGGAATCGTCCTTCACTCCATAGACACCACACTTACGTTCATCATAGACACGTTAGCAAACACAGCGACAGACACATCTGCTGATATTTTACACAACCCTCTACATTTTTCTGGTAACTAGTATCTGTAGAATTGACAACATTGTAATCAAGTTATCGGTTGAATAGTATAACAAAGTCAGTTATACATTAAATAAAATGCACTTTTCCACATTTAAGTTAAAAGTTCCCATCTATATTAACGTGGAAGACAATGAAAATTTAAAATACCCAGCAGTTGATTATTCTGCACGTGATATAATAATGCTTCACTTAAACTGCCTACACAATTGTTATTTTTTTCCCCCCATAAAGCAATTTAATCTTATTGGTATAAAATCCCATTAAGTAAAAGGACTTAACTCAGGCGACACCGTCACCTATATATCAGAAGTTCAATCACGCTCTCCAGTTTTCTAGCACTGCGCAACCTCTTAGTTCGACTTTAGGAAAAAATAAAAAAAGTGAAATACACATAAAAAATTTCAATTTACAGAGGACACGCTTGCTGTATAAAACTGTACACAACCTGAAACAAAACAAAGGCACTCACTGGTGGCTACTGAGAATTTTGCTTAATACAGTGCAATACATGATACCACGAGACAGATTTTCTGTATGTACTAATGAACATAAAAATCAAGAGCCCTATTCCACCTGAAGAAAGCGTTTTAAAACATTACTATGTTAGTTAGTGGCGTATAGAAAGCTAAAAACAAAAACTTACAAATACCTGAGAGATAATTTTCTAAAAACGTAGTCTCAAATAGAACGTCAATATCACGTTGTCTCCCGCTCTATTACTTACGATAATGGCGATGAACTATTTTGAACCCGGCATTTGCGGAACGTGCCTCTGCGCGTGACCGCTAGGAACGACGGGAGTTGTCGTCTCTTCTCCTCAAAACTCCAGTTTAACACAGTAAAACCCTAGTACAGTATAAAACTACAATTTCCCACAATGCCTCTGGATTTCTCGTAACTAGGCCGAGTCCCAGTGGACAATGGCTAGTGCAGACCTTCAAGTCGATTGGTCAAGTTTTAACTCTCAACCAATCAGCGAAGAGAGCTACACGGTTTCGAGGAGGATGTTGTTAGACGAGGGAAATCACCGGCGAGTGTAGTTATGTGACGCTGGATTGACTGCTTAAGCGCGCCTTTTTCTTGGTGTGCATGGCGGAAGGGTGTGACGTTTGATGCATGAGAGTTAAGCCTCGGGTTTTAAAAATTCTTTTATTTGCAGTGGCATTATTTGTAATTGTCTTTGAATATGTGTAGGTTGGTTGAGGTTACGTGAGGTAGGCATATTTACATTTTAGATAAGCAAACACTCCTTTGTCCGACAAGTATTTATGAAGGTAAACAGTACAAAATGTTTTTTTATTATTGGTTAAATGCAAAACGATTACTTAACAGAAGCTTAGTGAAACATTTGTACAAAAATTGTGAACCGTTTTTTCAGTGTGCAAGTTACTGAGGTGTAGGAGTAGAGTGGGCTGACATTTTGAACCTTTTTGCTGTAGGTTGCGTGAGCTCTCAGCGTTTGCAGATTCTTCTCTTTGTATTTCAGTTTTCTTCTTAGAGACATAGTTAATTGATTCATTGGTGACTACAAACCTGTATTTTTGGGTGTATGAGTGTGCCCAGCAATATTATTCTGTCCGGTCTATGGCCCACCATGTCCCAAAACTGAAGAAAACGGCTGGTTATTTTATTACCTCTGGTAATCATCACACTAACAAAACAATTCCTGTGTTTATTAACCATTTCTTTACATTAACATACAGAAATGTTTATCCTTTATATATTATAAAACTTGAATTCCAGGAGAATTTTTTTGTCTGGCATCAAATCTGTTTTAGCTTCTTAGTTGACTATCATGACATGTTAATTCCATAAAGTTACATTTCTTCCTGTTGCCTCATTCTTTGGTAATTTTGCCGAAATGTTTAGGCTCATTGTAAGTTAGATGACCCATTTTCAATTCTGCCTCGTGGACACAGGATCTGATATTCTGCTCCAGAATCATCTTGTATAATCCACTGCTGTGGCTGTCTGTTTGTCTGTCCAGGATTTTAAATCACCTGGAGCTCGCAAACTGTTTGACCTGAAATCTGTTACATATATACTACGTGACGTCTACTATCCACTTCTGGGGTGATGATTGACCTCCAAGGTTATTCCTCTTTTTATTTTATTGTAGAATCAACTCTCAGCAGCGGGCAGCAGGGCGGCCGTATGGTGCATGCGTACAGGTGCTGTTCTCATTCCCTACCACCTTCGCCGTCACTTCCCCTACCTCTTCATATCGTAGATCATTCTTGAGGCAGATTGAACACTTAAGTGCCAGCTTAAGTGAAAAATTAAAGAAAACGTACTAAGTAATTGCAACACAAACACTGACTTAATCAGTTTTAACACGAAAAGATGCCAACGAAAGAAGAGAAGAAGCGGGCTGTTAGGATGGAGAAAAGAAGAGCTGCTCAGGAAGCAGGAAGTGCATCAACCTCTGAGCAAATGAATGACAAACGTACAGAGAAAGAGGATGAAAAGTAGGAATGCTCAAGTCAAGTGTATTCGCTGCATCTTATCGTGCAGTGCGTCTTTACTGGTGTTTTGATATCACTATTATTCAAGATCATTAGACAGATTCATACATTTACAGATACTTCAGTGATGGTGAGTTTTGTGCATTGGCAAAAATGCAGCTTTGAAGTATGACACTCCATAGAGTGATGATTGTGTTGGGAATGGCAACTTTGGGTGCGTTTTAGAAAAGTATGTTGCTTTAGTTATAAAGGCCAAAATTTTTTTTTTTTTTGATTAACTAAAGAAAGGTCTTCCAATAAGATATATAATTAATATTTTTTTACTCTAATACAAGTAATGTTCATTTTTGAGAGAAGAAAGATTTTTCTTCTGGTGACCTTTCCACTATTACCTTTACTATGCAGCTTAAATTGTAAGGTTGAGTTATAATATGGGGCTATAATACGGTAGAATATAATTAGCCTACATATTCTGTAACCCCACCATTAAAAAGTCTGGTCTTGATGCTGACAATCATAACATTTTTCGGCCTCTCTTTGACTTCTCTTTTCTGTCCAAACTACAGTACTTGAGCGTGTTGTGGCCTCCTAACTCACCAGTTTCTTTACTTGTAATACGCTGATGGAACCCTTTCAGTCTGGTTTTAGAGCACACCACAGCTGTGAAACTGTTCTTCGTCATGCAACTAATGACTTGCTTATGGAAGTAGACTCTGGATTAACCGGCATATTCATTTTGTTAGATCTCAGTGCAGCATTTGATACTGGCAACAATGATATTCTACTGTCCAGAATGGAGGCATTCCAAGTATCTCTGGCACTAGCTTCCAGTGGTCTAAGTCCTATGTGATTGATATGCAAGTGTCTGTTAGTCTTGACAACAACAGTTCCAGCTCAGTGCCAGTCACACAAGGAGTTCCTCAAGGCTCTGTTCTCAGCCCTTTGCTTTTCTGTATCTACTGTACATGCTTCTCCTTGGCTATATTATTCATAGCTTTCAATTGGGTCATGATTTTTATGCAGGTGATAATTAGATTTCTTTCAGTGTTAAAAATGATTATCAGAGCCTTCTCAGCTCACAATTATCCTCAATGAATTTTAAACCTGGATGGAATATAACTCTTTAAAATTAAACTGCAACAAAACCAAAGTCATGCCAATTGTCACTAAAGCTCATCTTAAGAACATGAGCTCCTTCTCAATCACCTTTGGTGATGATGTCATCAGACCTTGTTCTTCTGCTAAGAATCTTGGTGTCATTTTTGATTCCTAATTTTCTTTTTCTACCCATATGCATCACATTAAGAAACTTTCTTACTTCCACCTTTCTAATATATTCTGTGTTTGCTTATTCCACTCCTTTTCCAATGCTAAGAAACTTGTCCATTATTTTATTACATCCAGCATCAGCTGTTGTAACTCCCTACTGGCAAGTGCCCCTTCTAATCTTTTAGCACGGAGTCCAGTTGGCTCAGAACTCTGCTGTAAGAGTTCCTACACAGACATGCAATTGTGAGCACATAACACCCATCCTGCTGCACCTTCACTGGCTGGCTCCCTGTGTCTTACAGGATAGAAAATAAAGTTCTATTAATAACCTATAACGCTTTAAATGGCCTTGCACCGGACTACATCAGTAACCTCCTCCATCACTGGGCTCCTGTCCATCTACTTAGGTCCACTGATTCTGGCAATCTCGCGATTATGAATGATGAGCCTTCAGCTATATACTGTAGAACCAGACTTTGGAACAACTTCTTAAAATTAAAGAGATCAGCTTAATTCTCTCAATAAACAACTTAAAACACATTTGCTTAGGAAGGCGTTCAACTTACCCTGATTTTCTGTCCCTTCTTTCAGTTTACCCTCTCTGTCCATATGTTGTGGAAGATTTGTGTTTTTACAACAAATTATGTTGTTTCTTTAGGGGTTTCTTTTATTAATTGTATTTTTGTATCTTATTCTGACCTGTTATCTCTTATTCTGTTTCAAGGGTTTGTGAATCCCATATTTATCTTTATTTAGTGTTTTATGCAGATATTATTTGTATCCAATGTTGTATATGCTCTGTTGTTCTTTCTGGCTTTCTGTTAAGTACTTTGATCATGGCAAAGGGTGCTATATAAATAAAATGTATTATATTAATAATAATTATTATTATTAATGTCAACAAAACCAAGAAATTGCACGACACAAACAACCACGGACACTCTGGTTATCTATCTGTATGTTTTGGAGATGATGTTAAATGAAGGTTTTGTGATCCTTATTGTCATTGGCCACATCTCATTTCTTATTTTGAAGGAAGTTTATATTGGCATAATTTTTGTTATCTTTGCCATTTAAAAATAAACATTTGTTTTCAGGTTTTTTAACTATATATGTGTTTTTTTTATGCAAGTGCTATAAGGTTCAGCACTTTACTCCTATCATATTATAGATATAAAAATCTGTACATACTGTGAGCCTGTACGTAGTGAAGATTCTATAAGAATAGTCAATTAAATTGAATGTCAATGGATCTGGAGATGTTGGATCTGATCCTCAATTTCTTTCGGACAGCCTATGCATGTTTTTCTTGTTGTTCTGTGTGAAAATTGTAAAGGATGTCCAAAAATGTATCAATACCAATATTTTACTTATTTGTAGACTATTTGTTTTTTAGTACATTGATGTAATCCACAATATTGTACATTGCTTTTCTAATACAGCCAAGGCAAGTTGTATTACTTGACTGACTTGACTACTACTTCTTTAGTGACGGCTGTCAAAACATCTTAAAGGTGCATTACAACCAACAACTGGACTGGAGTGTGAAATAGAGCAAGAGACAAAAAAAAGGTGAAATCTACATATTACAACAAGTGCCCAACTAAGATTGTAAACAGGTTTCAGTTTCAGCTTCTCTCTTTGTGATAAGTGACCTCAAAAAGCACAATGGAGTACTGGTCTGAGTAGATTTCATATCTTTTTAAAACAGAGGGCCTTATAGATTTTATCTCAGTAACTGGCATTTTGTTGTGATTTTAGCATCTGGTTATATATGGGTCACTGACTAAACTTTTGAACCTTGATGATCATGAGGATTTAAAAATAAAATGTAACATTTCATTATTTAGTTTTGGCACTTACAGATCTTCAGGTGGCACTGTGTGTTTAGTATTGCATTTGTTAAAATAGTGACACAAATAGTTCCCCAAAAAAAGGTTTTTAAGCCACTTCAACATGGTCAAATCTGACTACGTAAGTGGAAGGTGCAACTAGCCTAGGGATATTTTATATTTGGAAATTTTAAAAATATGGATCTAATTTCTCTTTTAAAACCTTAACTGGATCTCTTCAACTGCATTCTTAAGAAATATACTCTACACTACATCAGGGATTCACATACTATTACAATAGAAACACACAAAACCACTTTACATTTACATAATACATTTCAGTATATGTTGTATATACCAGGTCTGCCATGACATTAATGATATTAAGGAGACTTTTATATTAAAAATTCTTTATTCTAAACAATATATTATATTTATATATATAAAAATATACATTATTACATGTTACTTCTAATGGTCCAGATGGCTATCCAGTAGAAATTTTTGAGTAACTCTGTTAAGTTAGCCCATTAATGTTGGATATTTGTGAGGAAGCTATAGACAATAAATACTACTTTTGTCAGGGATTAATTACTGTCTTTCCAAAGCTGAATAATGATCCTCTAGAATGTGCATCTTTTAGACCAATCTTGTTACTGAATAATGATGTAAAGGTATTGGCAAAAGCTCCAGTAAATGAATTGAGAAATTGTTCCCCATAATAATATCACACAATTAAACTAGCAGACAGCTGTCATCAAACATGAGTTTGACAAAGAACGAGTGCTTGGTGTACACTCATTCTTATAGTAAACTTTCAGAAGTCGTACTGTCTTTGGAAGCAGAAAAAAACACTGTACAGTTTACATTAGAAAGGGAATAGAGCTTTATAGCACTGCACATATTAGGGTTGGCCAAATATCTGTGATTGGATCAAGTTAAAAATTAATTTAAAGTTATTTCAGACAAAAGTGTGCATGTTTCAGTTAATTCATGACCATGCAATACTATATTAGAGCACCTTCTGCTGACTTTCTCAGAAAAGTCGGGTATTTGTGGTTAGAGTTACAAGGAATTTTAAAGGAATACTCCACCCAGAAATAATATATGTTTTAATATTTTTACCCCATTTTACTTTGTAGTAATGACAGAAAAAAAGTTTTAATCTTATGTTTTCATGCATAATGGAGAGAAAAACATTTATGATACAAAAGAATCTAATAGTGACCAATGGTGTACAATGGCTCATTCATTGGTCAAGAGTCCTGTCTTCAGTTCAAAAAGTCATTTCCATTAGGCTTTAGTTTCTTGTTTGTGATGTACTCCAATTATTCCAAAAGAATATACTTAACATTATTTTAGCAAAAAAGTATGTGATTTGCATGTTTTGTCATACGACTGGATAAATGAGTTGTGGATTATGTGACACAAGTAACGTAAGAGTTTCTGTTTTCTTTTTTCAGCGGATGCCTTTCACATCCTTTGCCATTATACTGCATTGGACACTATTGAGGTCTAATACATAATAAACTTTTTTCTCTCTGTTCTGCTTGAAACATGAAATTAAAAATGTTTCCTATATGGAGTAAGTAACATATAAAAAATATTGAACATTGATCTTAAAGGTGATAAACCATTCAGCTCTCTCAGGTAGTTAATATTGTTAAAATGAATATCTTACCTAAGTTCTCATTTTGTTTTCAGAGTATTCAGAAATTATTAATAAATCCTTTTTTTAAAGCTTGACTCTATTGTAAACTTTTTTATATGAGAGATAAAAAGGCCACTTGTTAAAAGGATGACACTGCAAAGAAAGGGAGGGATAGCATGGCTGTACCTGACTTCCAACTCTACTACTGGGACGCAAATATCCATTATTTGAGTTAATGGAAGATATTGGGAACACAACTGCTTGGTTGACTCAGGATAGAAAATCATGTAGAAACTCCTCCTGCTAGCAAACCAACAGTGATGACTATTGACATCCAATTGGGGTGGCATCTTTGGTGGCAAATAGGGAGACTATTGTCCAGCAGGGTTGCAGTTCTTCTAGTTTAGCGACTGTGTCTCCTTTAATTTGGTCCTTGTAAACTCATCTGCATGACCACATTCCTAACAATATAATGCAATGATTGGGACAGTTTATTTTGATTTATAGGAGACACCCAAGAGGTGTATGTTAAAGTAACCCGTATTTGTCACTGGACATTATTGGTATGGTGGTGCCTTGTGCTTGACTGAGCAGTGACCTCAGAAAATGGTTTTACAAGTGACTCAGAGCATAGAAATAAGGGATGTTATGAAGGGTCAGTGGTAGGGAGAAAAGGAGGATGCCTGGTGGTGCTTGGTATTTAATAGGGTAATTGGTGAATCAGGGCCAAAAGAAGCAGTGTGTGGTTCTTGTTGTATAATTTCTCTTTCCCACACATAATACTGTTTTTATTCACCCTTGTATCACTTACTCTAATGCATTTTGTATACAATAATAAGCAAACCATGTTGAGATACTCTTTGGATTTAATCTGGGGGTTGAAAAATGCTAGAAGGATTCTGTTATTGTTATTATACCAAATAAGACTGTAGTGTGTTGATGGTAATCCAGAAATGGACAGGAGGAAAGTGTAGTGATGCCATCTCTGGGCAGGTATGGTCATTATGTTTGAGCATGAACAGATTTATTTTACACCACCCATTTTTTTAAGTTGCAGAGTAGTTACGTTTGAATATTGCTCTGGGTTAATATTGAGTTAAAGTGCAAACTTGGTTTTGAGTTTGTTTTGCAAAATGTGTGGCATAGTGAAGAAATTGCTTAACTATAAACCATAATATTGACATTTTATTTACCACCTTTGACTGACTAATCTAGATCTACCTAGGTCTACCTGTAACATTTTAATATGTACTTAACATTTGTTAGTCACTTAAGTGTGAAAATGATGAAAATAAATGTTTACAATACACTGTTTTTGTTGTACCTCCACATTTACATAAGTGCATCAGACAATTATTATTATTACTAATACAGTACTTATTTTTTACCATAGTGTTCTTGAAAAGACACATACTATAAACCCACCTTTACAATATAGCATTGGACACACTAGAATAATTCATATAGAATACATTATTTTTGACAGAACCTATCCGAAAAGAGAAATTTTCTGTCTGATATCAAAATGCTTCAGAGTCCAAAGCTGATCGTCTTGCCTCTTCTTCAAGCAATGCAGTCCGTGTTATGGGGTTTTCACCACAACCTGAAATTGGACAAGAAGGTTAGAAATAGAAAAGACTGATGTTTTGGTGTGTTGCCAAGTCCCTCTTGAATATGACTGTATCTTCCCTTGTGTTTACGTCTTTTCCAGTGTGCTTACCTAATGGAACCGTGAAACAGAAATGGTAAGGACAATCAATTAATATTTTGATGTAATTATGCTGTTACACAAAGATTACATAGAAGATTCTTGATAAAGTTCAAGTGCTTTGGGATTTGAAGATGGAATAAAATGTGTACCTCCTAAAAATAAAACCTTAAACAAAAAAATGCAAATAAAGAGAATTTCTTTATATACTGTAATTTATTTGCTGAAAATTCATATCAGGGACAGCCTCTTGCAGATTTTTTAGCATCTCTTGTCTGTATGGTTGCTCCCTCACTGCTTTCAGACTTCTTAGAATGCTCATCTTGTAAATGTCTGTTTCAAGTTACACTCCATGGGTCAGGGAAGGTAAATACTAATGTCTGAGACACGTAACCGGCTGCAGGCTTTAGTTCTAACCAGTTTGTTACCTAGAAATGTGTTATTTAGATTTTTGGAACATGCCACGTGATTAGATTTACCGTGCTCCTTCTTCAACAGTTAGTTAAAGTAAGCATGCCCCATAAAAAGGTTTGTCTTTTGTTATATTTTTGACAAAACAATATTTAATTGTCATTTCAACAATAGTCTTTATATATATTACGCTACTGTGGCTGTTCATTTGTTTATCCAGAATTTTAAATTACCTGTAGCTCAAAAACTATTTGACCTATTGACCTGATATACTACGTGGCGTCTACTATCTGCTTTTGTGGTGATGATTGACCTCCAGGGTTATTTCTCTTTTTATTTTTATTTAATTTTATTGTAGAACTAGCAAAATACCCGCGCTTCGCAGCGGTGAAGTACTGCCTTAAAATTTTTATTAAGAAGAAAATTAAACCTTTTTAAACTGAGGGAAAATATGCCAATAATTATTTGTTAAGGATCTCTTTGTATGCCACGTTGTCAGTTCGGCCCTCCAGTTGTAATATGACCAAGCTGTAGCTGTGCGCTGAGCTTACTCTTGAGCATGCAACGTACAGTTGGCCATGTGAACAGTGATCTTGTTTCAAATCTCACAGCTTGGATTGCTGCTGTCATAATCGGTTTGAGTTTCATGGTTTGTTTCAATTACGACAGTATTTGTAGGACTTGTGTTGAAGAGACATTCGGCATCTGTCAAGCGTTGTAAGTATACAACCAGTTTCATTGATAACTTCACATCCAGCTTTTGAGAGTTTAAACATTTCTAAACATCAAAGTGTCCATTACTGAAATCGTCACCTGTGAATCTAAGATGTTTAAGAGGCATTGGCGGTTGTCCAAAGGTGTAAAATATTTGGCCATTTCGGTACACTTAAGCATTTCACTCTTCTAGTGCTCCTGTGTAGTATAATTATCTCCTGTACTGTCATCAGTCCACACCTTGAACCTGTCCCAGTCATTCAATACATAAGACACAATGTTCCTCCGGATATCAATAGTGAGCCTGATATGGCCGTGCAATATGTAACAAAGAGAATGGAAAAGGCAGGTGCCATCTCCGGGCATGGAAACCACTTGGTAAGTGACAGTTCTTTGATCGATGGTGATCACCTCGATAGACATGTTAATGGGGGTACGGTTGGAATGATAAAGGAAATGGGTACCTGAACAATGTAAAGTAAGTCTAAAATACCTATACAATAACTATAATCGTAATAAATGAACAATAAAACAGCAGAGAAGCCGTGGATTAAATAAAAAGGCTGTAGTTATCAGCAGGGAGACGTGAATACCGTGGCGAAGCAAGGAAGGGAATGTAGAGACTGGAGCGACAGACGGCCTTATATAGGCAGGCAGCCAACAACGTGGGAGGCGTTGGGATGGGGGACCCAACGCCGCCTCACACGGTGACCGAGCTGCAGGCTATGGACGTATATATGTACGTAAGTAGGATTTAGTTAGCGTTGGGAACCCACGTACCAAATTTCTTGAAGATGGGCCGATAAGTAACAAAGACCGTTGAAAAGTTCAATATGGCGGCCGACAGTGGCATCATATCACCGAAATAAGTACCAAATTTCAGCCTTCTACCTATGAATAAGAAAGTTCAACATGGCGGACGTTGTTGACCGTTATGACTGTTACGCGTAGAATTTCGAAATGAAACCTGCTTAACTTTTGTAAGTAAGCTGTAAGGAATGAGC
>JANRMT010049829.1:7356077-7384767 GCA_026402145.1 Polypterus bichir lapradei
CTTTTGTAAGTAAGCTGTAAGGAATGAGCCTGCCAAATTTCAGCCTTTTACCTACACGGGAAGTTGGAGAATTAGTGACGTTGGAAAGTTCAATATGGCGGCTGACAGTGGTGTCATACCACCGAAATAAGTATGTACATTGGTTTCAGTTAGCTCAGGGAAGCCACCTACCGAATTTCGTGAAGATGGGGCCATGAATAAGAAAGTTCAACATGGCGGACATTGTTGACCGTTATGACCGTTACGTGTAGAATTTCGAAATGAAACCTGCTTAACTTTTGTAAGTAAGCTGTAAGGAATGAGCCTGCCAAATTTCAGCCTTCTACCTGCACGGGAAGTTGGAGAATTAGTGATGTTTGGAAAGTTCAATATGGCGGCCAACAGTGGTGTCATACGAACGAAATAAGTACGTACATCGGTTTCCGTTAAAAGTTTAATATGGCGGCCGACAGTGGCATCATACCACCGAAATAAGTACCAAATTTCAGCCTTCTACCTACACGGGAAGTTGGAGAATTAGTGACGTTGGAAAGTTCAATATGGCGGCTGACAGTGGCGTCATACCACCGAAATAAGTATGTACATTGGTTTCGGTTAGCGCAGGGAAGCCGCCTACCAAATTTCGTGAAGATGGGGCCATGAATAAGAAAGTTCAATATGGCGGACGTCGTTGACCGTTATGACCATTACGCGTAGAATTTTGAAATGAAACCTGCTTAACTTTTGTAAGTAAGCTGTAAGGAATGGGCCTGCCAAATTTCAGCCTTCTACCTAAACGGGAAGTTGGAGAATTTGCGACGTTTGGAAAATTCAATATGGCGGCCGACAGTGGCGTCATACCATCGAAATAAGTAAGTACATCGGTTTCGGTCAGCGCATGGAAGCCACCTACCAAATTTCGTGAAGACGGGGTCATTCTTCTACCTACACGGGAAGTTGGAAAATTGGTGACGTTGGAAAGTTCAATATGGCGGCCGACAGTGGCGTCATACCATCGAAATAAGTAAGTGCATCGGTTTCGGTTAGCGCAGGGAAGCCGCCTACCAAATTTCGTGAAGATGGGGCCATAAATAAGAAAGTTCAACATGGCGGACGTTGTCGACCGTTATCGACCGTTATGACCGTTACGTGTAGAATTTCAAAATGAAACCTGCTTAACTTTTGTAAGTAAGCTACAAGAAATGAGCCTGCCAAATTTCAGCCTTCTACCTACACGGGAAGTTGGAGAATTAGTGATGAGTCAGTGAGTGAGTGAGTGAGTGAGTGAGTGAGGGCTTTGCCTTTTATTAGTATAGATCAACTCTCGGCAGCAACCAGCAGGGCGGCAGTGCAGCACATGCGTACTGGTGCCGTTCTTATCCCTACCACCTTCGCCGTCACTTACCCTGCCTCTTCATATCTTAAATCATTCTTGAGGCAGATTGAAGACTTAAGTGCCAACTTAAGTGAAAAATTAAAGAAAACGTCCTAAGTAATTGCAAAACAAACACTCACTTAATCAGTTTTAACGTGAAAAGATGCCGACGAAAGAAGAGAAGAAGCGGGCCGCTAGGGTGGAGAAAAGACGAGCTGCTCAGGAAGGAACAAGCGGATCAACCTCTGAGCAAACGAATGCTAATCGTACAGAGAAAGAGGAGGAAAGCTAGGAATGATCAATTCAAGTGTATTGTTACTGGTAGTAGATAAAAGTAATCTAATTTTGCAAAACATTGCAAAAACACATTTTGCACTAATTTGTACCTTTAAATCAACATGAATGTAATCTGCCTGTGCAGGAAAAGTATTTTCCTACCTTTACCATTTCATCAAGTGGCTAAAATTAGAATTTGGTGCCCCAATGCTCTTATTAGACAGTAATGTGCATTGACCTGCCTTACATAGGCATCAGAATCTTGTGGTGTGATTTAGCCTTAGCAGATTATAATAATAATACATTTTATTTATATAGCGCCTTTCCCATGCTCAAGGCACTTAGAAAAATAAAGAATATAATCACGGAGACAGATCATCCCGAGGTCATATATGCCAGGTACAAGGAAATGTTTGTAGGTCTCGTCCTGCGATCCACAGACTCAGCTGTTCCCAGTTAAAGTAGAGTCCATAAAATCTGTAAATATTAAGCCAAATTCATGCAATTCAAGTCGGCTGTATCCATGAACTATATGTACAATAAAAGAAATAAAACAAGTGTGAGAAAGTGTAGAATTAAGCGAATTTTGCGAAAAATGCTGTTAAAAGGGAGGAGCGGCAGCAACTTGCGTGCGCCAGCGTCCCCTCCCCTGCTCACCAAATTATAAGTGGGCTAACACCTTGCCTCAGTCAGAAGATACTCCTGAGGGCCCTCACAATAAAGATTGTTAATGCATAGAAGTCTAGGAAGGGGGTTAAATCTATATGTTGTTAAACAATCCACTGTCTAAAAGTTTGTCTACAAGTACAGAAACCATTATCATATCTTCACAGAGCAGGGCACCGAAAATTCAACACAAGAACCGACTACAATTCCTAAAGGAATCATACAGAGTTGTTTTAAACAGTAGGCCATTATTGAATTTCTTGCCACTACATGGGCAGGATTCAGACTTGTAAAAGGTGATACATGCTCCTGTTTCTTACTGGCACAAGACCAGTGACGCTAATGGAGACTATTGAGAAAAATGAGGGGTACAAGAAATACTGTACACCTATTTATTCTGTAATAAATTACTAGCAATATAAATAGTATGACAGAGACCAATGGGCATTTGTCATACATGTTTTCTGACAAACATTAGTTACAACACGAAAAGTAATTCCTAGCATCATTGACCGAGGGCATTTTAGCGTTTGCGTGTTCACAGTCACCACTTGAGTAACATGGTAGTAATGGACAGGGGGCATTAAGACCCAGAGGTGTACCGTGCGGTGCCTAGACCAGAAAACGAAAGTGCACATGTTCGCTCGTTGTGTACGGCGGCTGCGGGAAGAAGTACAGAGCGGAGTTTTTAGGATGAAGGTTCCTGCGTAGTTGACTAAGTCCCCGGCAAGACAGAGGGTGTCGGCCGGCTCCACGCAGGTGAGATGTAAAGGTGCTCGGTGTTCAAGGCAGCCCGGCCCTCCTTTTTTTTATGTTTCTTCTGGAATGTATTGAGGAGGCCACATGAAGCAAGTACGCGCGCGGCCAAGAGAAATCGAATGCCAACGATAGATGGAGGGGTGGTTGTCGTGTTCTTTATTGCAACCTTTGGTGAGAAGTGAAGCAGTGTTTGGGTGCTAGTGCCTCGCTGCCGTGTGTATGTGTGCGTGCGCGCTACCCACTGGAAAGGTCGCCGCTTGTCTCGGTGGTGATGTCGCTTCAAACACGAAGGTCTCATTCTGGCTCTCGATCGAGCAGCAAGTGTTTTTTGTATTTTTTTTTTTTTTGAACGTCCCAAACGGCTTTGCTCAACGACTCTTGGTTTCTGGAATTTAAACTTATGGCAACATTCTATAAGGGTTCATTTGAATATGCGTTCCTTTTTACTTGTTCTGATGTCCTAGATGAGGTGTAGCAATAGCGATGTTTTTTTTTTTTTATTTGCTCGAAGACATGCAACGCACCTTTTCGGGTGAATGCTTTTACAAACTCAGCTTCTTGAAGAGAGCTGTCTAGTTAAAAACACATATATAAAGACCTTAAAGTCCAGATTAGTGGCGTAATAGCGTTCTTTGGAGAGACAGTCGGATAAGGGTGAAGGAAAAGGAAGGCGCACCGCTGTGTTGATGGAAAGCCTCCCGGATCGCGAATCGGGTATCTCAGCTAATATCCCTTACTCCAGATCGGGGATCAAAAGGCGAAGACAGGCCGCTTATGTGTCAAACTTGCGTTTTTTTCCCCCGTTTTCTTGAAGTAAACCTTTGTCTCTATCCTGGGCGTCCATAGGTCAATATTTATGGAAATGATGTTAAAATGCGCTATTGCAGAAACTTCCCCGTAATGTATATTTTCCCATCTTTAAGTCCTGTTTTGAATTGCATCAGTTTTGATGAAAAGCTTGATTCACGCCTCCTTTTTGGCATTTAGTTACTAGCTATTCGTCACATACCATGGCAGGTTTTAAGACTGATTCATTTACATTGGGAGTCTGTCAAATAATCGATCCTTTTTGCATATTTCCACTTTTCATTTTAGATTTCCTTAAGTTACAATTACAGCAAACTTACAATTTTGCCTCAGTATATTTACAATTTTACTTTCAGTTAATTCAATATCAGCATCAAAATGATTTTTCTTCTAAATGTTAATGGGTCCATGTGTTAAACTTTTAAAGCTACTAGCTTCTTTGCCTTTCTAAGCACATTAAGTGCATTGTCCTTAAATTCCATTCATCCATCCATTTTCAAATCTGCTTCTCCTTTAGCAGAGTAATGAGGATGCTGAAGCCTTTGCCAGCAAGTGCAGGGTGAACACACACACACACACTCGAGGGCCAGTTTAGCATTGCCAACCCACCTGCATGTCTAGGCTGCCGGAAGAAACCCATCCAGATACAGAGAGAACAGGTAAACTTCATGCAGCAAGGACCTGGGAAGTGAACCCTGGCCTCCTCCTTGCAAGCCAGCAGCATTGTCTTTAAATAGTGTATTACGTTTCTAAACAATGTGAAAGGTTTTCTGATGAAATATGTTTTCTTGTGTTCTGAAGAGCATTACCCACCTATTACAGTTTAGGTAAAATGTTAAGAGCTTTGAGTTGCACAGTTGTTAATTCTGATACATTAAAGCTCCAAGAATCTGTTCAGCTCCAAGCACCTCGGAATACTGAATGTGGATGCTTCTCTTTATTAAAACGGGCTATCACCGTGTCTCTTGTGTTTTTTTTTTTTTTTAATACATCCCCACAATTATCCATGGCAGACAAAAAATTTGATTGGTATGTTACATTATGGCTGACTTTTACGTGACCAACATTCCATCCTTGCCAGTTGTTGCCATTATGAGCTCCGTCCAGCACCCTACAATCCTTTAATGGAAAATGTAATTTCAAGAAATGGAACATGTGAGCTTTGAGTTCCCTCAAGAAAAACAGAATGCTTTATTATTATTATTATTATTATTATTTTATATTAATATTTCTCCTGTCTTTACACCATTTTTTAGATTGATAATGGATCGACAGAAAAGGAAGTCAGAAATACAGAAAGCCTTGACATTCATGCAGTAAGCATTGTGTTTTTTTTTTCTCTCTTATGATGTACTTGAGGCTGTACAGTTTTTTTTGTATATAATTGAGGCACATTACAAACTAAAAACTAATTGTGCAATTTTATTCTAACTGTTGTATCCCCCCTTTCTCCTCACAAACAGATCTTCCTTACCTTTCCCTGAACCACTGGAATATCAGGTAAGTTTGTATTGTGGGAAATGGTCACGCAGTCAGGCAAACATCTGGGGGTTGGTTAGTACTTTAGCTTGTCTGAAGAAATGGATTGAATGCATTTGGTTTTATTGGTTTGAAGAAGCAAACGCTTAGCAGATGGAAAGTTTTAAAAATAAAAGATGACTGAAAAAGAGAACTAAAAAAGTAAAAAAAGTTAAAGATAACTGTCTAGGATAAGAATTGATCTTCTGGAGGTTCTACTCTTGTTAGTTAATGATGGTTGCTCCAGTGCCTTCCAGCTTGGACAAAAGACATCTCTAGCAGAACACAGTCATATTAAATTAAATCACAATGCAGTTAAAGAACTCATTTTGTTTTGGTACTCATCTGGCTTTACACAACCTCAAAATGCTTTTTTCCACCTTTTGCTTTGTTGAAGGAACTGTTCTAGGCAGTGTTGTCAGCATATCTAGGCAGTTTTATGTAATGTAAGAATTCATAGTGTGGCACAGGATAGGATCTGTATAGTTTATTAATTTCTGAAGGCTGAAGTCTAGCTGTTACATTTAGAAAACTTGCATTTATAGCAATATTTGTAACGTATGCAGTATCTGTGCTTCATTTTCTTATGACTTAGCCGTTTTCATTCAATTTTAGGGAACTCGGTGGTTTTCTATTTTCACATGTTACACTTCATGCGTTTTTATGTGTTGTATTTTTTGTGGCACTTTACAAATCTTTAGTTAATTTAAAAAAAAAAAAAAAAAGCTAAAACTTCATTTTAGTGATCAGACTAAGTGCAGATTGCCTGGTTTGGGGCTTGTTCTTGCCTTACTCCCAGTGCTGCTGAGATATGTTGTGGCCCCAACAATTCTGAACAGGAATAGGTGAATTTCATCATTACTAAATATGTTTTAGTGCAGGTATATTTAGCTCTATTCCTGCTCATTAAATGAATTCAAAACCAGCAGACTTCAATATCTTCTAAATGAAAAAGAAGTACTCTTATTTTCTGGCATAATAAGATATAAACAGTTTGTGATGTGTGACTGACACCTAAACATTTTTCTGGTTTTAATGATTATTTATGTCCTTGATATGACTAAATTATTGCTTAAGATTGAATTTCAGTGCCAGATTCCCAAGTGATAATCAGTCACACATTTTGAGTTTAACCTAACTGTTGGCCATACTCATCAGTGAGTCTTTATTTTATAAAGCACCTTTAACCATCTCAATGACTACTTAGCAAGTAGTAATCACTACTTTAAAATGGTGTATCAGATGTGGCATTGATTGATATCCCTACTTATTCCCCACTACAGTACCTCAGTGTGTTTTAGGCCATTTCAGATATCTGTGTAAATTTTTTTTATATTCTTTTCTGCTGTACACTTTCTTTTGTTTTTTTAATTTTATTTAATCTTGTTAATGCACAACCATCCTTTACTTAAGATGAAAGAGATTGGGTCTTTTTTGCAGCAGTTCTCAGATGCAAAGAAAAGTTCATAGATTCTTTATCGATGACAGCTTGACTAGATATTGATGCAACAAATAATCCACAGTACTTGAACTGCTAAGAAACACAGTGCTAGCCTTTCTTCTGTTGAAATGTAAAAAATAGAATAAAAGAAGTGAAGTGCACTTTTTCATATCACCAAGCATGTGTTTCTCAGTATTGCATTGCCACAAATCCTGTTTCTCTCTATCGCCTTAATGTTGTTTGAGTCATCTTTACCAAAGATGGAGAGGTTTGCTGAATATTTGAATATTGCTTTAGGGATCTTGGTGACTTTATGAAATGTTTTATGCCTTGCTCTTACAGAGATTTCATCAGGACCCTAAAATCATTTTTAATTGTTGCCCAAATATTTTTCCCTGTTTCAACTTTATTGCCCAAACTGTGGTTTGAGTGGTGCCCGCAAATCTTGGAAATTGGTTTGTATGGAGTGGTGGCTCTGAGGCTAAGGATCTGTGCTGGTATCCAGAAGGCTGCCGGTTCGAATCCCCGTAACTGCCAAAAGAGATCCTACTCTGCTGGGCCCTTGAGCAAGACCCTTAACCTGTAATTGCTCCAGGGGCGCTGTACAATGGCTGACCCTGTGCTCTGACCCCAAGGGGTATATGAAAACTAACAAATTCCTAATGCAAGAAATGGTACAAGGCAAAATAAAGATCAACAACAAAAAAAAAACCTTTCTGGATTTACGGATAACTGCAGATTTTTTATAGAGCCATTTGCTTTAATTGTGGCCTGATGTTTTATGTTCCCATTCTGTTATTCTCAAACCTGTGTGCAAAGATCTTGACTCATAAGGCTTAAAGTAGTTTATACATATAATACTGATTAAAGTAGGCCTGATAGGTGTACTAAGTATTCATCCTAATTACACTAGTCT
Organism: Polypterus bichir lapradei; assembly: GCA_026402145.1. Classification (NCBI taxonomy): domain Eukaryota; kingdom Metazoa; phylum Chordata; class Cladistia; order Polypteriformes; family Polypteridae; genus Polypterus; species Polypterus bichir. The sequence goes on from JANRMT010049829.1 coordinate 7,363,815, forward strand.
ACTAGATATGTATAGTTTTCACCTCTGTCTATACTTTTAGGTTCTGAATTCAAACTGAAAGTTTAAAATAAAAAAAAAAAAACTTTTTTTTTTTAAAATGTATTATTTAGGCTTGAAAAAATATTTTAAAAATAACTATTACTTACAAGTAGTAGTCTGTTAGTAGTATTTTTTTTTCCTCTTATAATACTCTGAAGGTGGTTCTTGGTAAAATGACCAAGAAATGGTCGCTAACATAAACACACTGCACTTTCCACTATAACATCTCTTACTTTGAGCAGTTTCCCGGTGGAACCTTTCCCTGTATTATTAAGAGGCTGTTCCCATGTTCTCAGGAGAAAAAAAAATATATATTTTTGTGTCTTAATTTAGTAATAAATTTGACAATTTGCACTGAGTTAAAATAAAATTTATTCACCCACATATAGGCATTCTTACATCAGTTGATACGGAACTTGCTGGAGGAGGGCAATGACTTGTACCGAGAAGGGGACTATAAACAGGCTGTAGCACAATACACAGAAGGTGTCAGTGTCGTGGAGTATGCTGAATCTGACTCTCTGGCCATTTCTTCAGAGATGCTGGAACATCTCTTTGTTAATAGAGGAGCAGCCTATTTCCAGCTGGTGAGTGCCTTAGCATTTAATTCTTCCGAGGTGGCAGTATGTAAATATGTGTGTGTTAAGATTCATGCCAGTAAAGCCTCTGCAGAGAAGTTCATATTTGTAAAGTTTCCTTTTAAAAATTAAGCATACTCTGTTTTGTTCAGATGTGCTTAGTAACCATTTGGGCATTGTTTTTTTATAATACAGTCTGTGTGTGTGAAATATATTAGAAATATATATCATTTCTTATATATACTAGGTGGGCAAGCTCCCATGGCGTCTTCGGTGCCCAGCCCCCAGTTTCAGCCAGAATATTAGTAAAATCTGTAAATGTACAAAAGAAAAATGATTATTTATTGGAGTCAAAATCACAAAATTCTATAAATATGTAAAAGAAAAATTAATTATTTAACGGAGTAAAAATCATGAAAACAAAATAGAATATTTACTGTCTTACCGATTGGAGTGTTCCCGTTAAACTGAGGTCCACTATGCTCGATGAGTATTTATAAGAAACGAAATAAACGGATCGATTCGTTTTAACTGACATTCTAATAGATAAAAATAAAAAAAAAAATGACTCATTTAAATAACAGGAAAAATCACGTGAAAGCTAAAGTGGTATGCAGTGGGTCATCGTAACTCGACCTTCAGCTAACTAAATCACCAAAATACAAACACTGGTGTTATGAATAGACATTTTTTTCAAAAGTTTGTTGAATGAAAGAAAGTTTACTTGATCAAAAATAAAAACCACAACTTTCGTGATATTTTAGTTTATAATTTAAAAACTGAATAAGAATCTGAAAATCTAACAACATCACATTAAAGTTTGATAAATTCTGAAAAGAATGATACCAAACATATGTGTAGGTTTTAAAATAAGCCCGATTTAAAGTGTGAAAGGATGCCGACGAAAGAAGAGAAGAAGTGGGCCGTTAGGGTGGAGAAAACATAACATAAAATCGTTGCACTTTTAGGCTTAGGATTTCATTTATTTTAAATATAAAAAATAAAATAGAGAGAGAGTAGATATATATTTCTAATATATGACACTCACACAGTATGTGCAGAATTCAGATTATTCTAAGTGGCAGAGTGTGGTATTTTTATGACATGCTTTCTTCTTCCCTGTAGATATCACCTTCACACACATCCTCATTAGTTAGCTAATGTCATTTCAGCAGGTTTCATATTCCATTTTTGTAAGCCGTGTTTCACCTTTGTTTTTTCTTTTCAGGGTTTGTTTCAAAAATCCATTGAAGATTGTGATGCTGTGATCAAACTGAACAATAGCAATGCAAGAGCTCTGTATCGCAAAGCTAGAGCTCTCAAGGAGCTTGGTCAGGTGAAGGATGCTTATGAAAGTAGTACCCGCTGCCTTTTGACTGTTCCTCATGTGAGTTTTTATAAGAACAGATGTCTATAATTTGCCTGAACTGCCCTTCATTTTCTCCTTTTTCAGAATGCATTTTTTAAATATTACTTGTTATAACTGCTTATATTTATTCTGTCGAGTGTTCTTTTTAATACGTCTTTTTGTTCATTTAATTTCTTTGATTTTTATTTGCACCGCATCTTTCGTTTTCAAAGCGTGTTGTGTTTTTGTTTTTTTTCTTATTGTCTGCATTGCTTGACGTTTTCATTACTTTGCTACTTATTTTAGAGTTAAGCAGTCATTTTCCGTCTTGTTTCAGGATGAACAGGTGACTGCATTGGCTCAGGAACTTGCAAGTATGCTTGGGCTTAAGATTCGTAAAGCTTACATTGGACCTCAGGTTGGTTTTGTTTTAGTGCATTTAAGTCTTTTAGAATGTGGTTACTCTTCATGTCCAAGGCTGTTGCATTAGAATACATTTATACAGTGTATAGTTAACATTTCAATATTAATATTTTTGTTCTTGTGGGTTTCTGTTAGGTGTCTGGGTGTCAGACTAATTTTTTCATTTCCATTTGTAATTTAAAGGTGCATAAAGAGTCATCCTTTACAGTGCTGAGTATTTCATATTAAGGGATATTGTTGGTATGATGTTGTGGCTTAGTTTGGATTTAAAATGCTTTTATTAAAAAGGCACCTGCACAGTTGAGCTTTTTCATTACTTCTGAATAGATTCTTAGTGAAGTGCTGTTATACAGTTGTTTCTGAATTTGAGTATCAGCTTCAACTTGTGTTGACCATCGTTGTTTTTTTATGATTCATGGTATTTTCCAGTATCCTTGATTATCTGCGTCACTGTTTTAACTTAGAGGACATTTTTGAATCAACTTTGCTACAAAATTCTGAAAACCTTCCTCAAGTTACAATGTATCTGCAACTCAGACTGTGAAATGCCATTTAGTGTAGGGCTGCTCTTGTTATCTTTGTAAAGGGATGAGTACTTGCTCTGTTTGTGATTAACTTCCTTTTACTGAAGATATTTACAGACCGAGTTGTGCAGGGTTGGAGATGAGACTTATGGCTCTCTTAGTGTTAATTTCACATTCTGATTCTCCATGTTATTTTATTTATTTATTTTTTTTTGACACTTTGCTTTTTTACTGTGGATATTGCAGCCCAAATCTTGTTGCACATGAAAGCCAATAACTTTATCTGAACTTGGCACACATGCACATTTCTTTTTATATACTATAAAATATAGACACTGTAATCAATGTTGGGGAATTTCTTGGAGAAATTTTTCTATCTAGCTGTAGCATGACAAGAAAAGCAAGAAATAATCACGTGGAGGATTCTTATATGTTGTGGTGATGTGATTTACTATTTAAAGGGAATTGTAGGTGCACAACTGTGATATATTTTAGTCATTGGAGTAAACTGCCATATTTCTTATTGTCTAGAAGTTAAAGTGTAGCACTGAATTATTTTTCTCTTCACTGACTGCTTGTGTATTGACTATTTCTACCTTCTACTTGAATGTATCAGATGTATGCTTATGGTAAGTCATTTTCCTGACCCAACCTCTCTTCAGACATGGAGGCTATTCCATAAATTTACTGTCGCTTTCCAGGGTCAAAGGCCTGTTTAAGAATCCCAGAGAAAGTGACCAGCCCATTTCTAACATTAAGACCTTTTGTAATTCCTAGGGATTTCCCTGGTTAAAGTATACATGAAAAATAGAATCTGAATGTTTCTGCTTAAAACATATGGAACAATATGGATTCTTTAAATATCGAATATGAAGCACAGGTGTTCATGAGTGAAGCGATGATAGGATTTCTTTTTTTTTTTTTTCTTTTTAAGTGGTTAACTCAAAACACGTCAGATGTATTTTTTGCACGGTTTACTTTTTGAAAATGTTTGTTTGTAATTAGTTTGATTTTGAAAATAAGAATCTCCTTTCTATCAAGCCAATAATAAAATCATTGATTGCCAGAAGCATCAGCTTTGCACTGTTGACAGCTTAACTGCTGTTTTCTAACAGTAAAGGGAGAGGGAGTGATGTGCATACATTCACTGTTACGTTACTGCGGCAAGAGCACATCACCTTTTGGGAACGGTAAAACAAAAATAAATAATATACCTGTCTAGCCTTACTGTGTTGTGTTTGGCATTGCTGTGTTCCCCCCCAATGCATCCATTGTGCTGTTTATGTACTCTGTTTAAAATGGTACATCAAACACATTTTTGAGTGGGCACCTTAGAGGGTATGTCATGCTCATCCAGTCATTTTACTTTAATTGATTCTGCTTGAGCATTTGATCACAAATGTATTTCCATTCGTCACAGTTTTGTTTCAGATTTTTTGTCATCTTTTCATAGATTTTGTTATATTGAGTTTTTTTTTTTTGTGTCCACAGTTTCTTGAGATCTTTTCCAGCTGATGTAAAGCATGCTTTCTGATGGGCTCTGATTTATTCAAAACCAGTGTTGGATTGAGATGGTTGTGGCTGTTAAGATTTTAAGGTTGCTGAAGGTGTCCTAAGCTTGTCCCTTGCAGACTTGCATGTCTCACTCTCTGGAGGATATCATTTACAGTAGCTAAGATATTAAAAATGGACTCTTTCAATTTTAACTTTAAGGGACAGAAACTACTGTATGTTATATGTGACAATGAGCATCATTAGTTTTGTTTTGTCATTAATGATCAATATTCCAGCCTCTCATGCTCTTTCACTGGTTTCTAATAATAATAATAATACATTTTATTTATACAAGGCACTTTTCTAAGCACTCAAGGATACCGAACAAACAATATATAAACCAAACTATTAACTAACAAACAAACTATAAACATTATAAACCAAACTTAAAACATCAGAAAATACACAAAATATAATAATTAAAACCAAACAAAGCCACTGTAATCATAGAGAAAAAGACAGATGGGTTTTAAGTTTACATTTGAAGGTTGAAAATGATTCGATATTTCTAAGCTCTGTAGGTAGTGAGTTCCAGAGCTTGGGAGCAGAACGACTAAATGCTCTGCCCCCAGTGGTGGTTAGACGGGCAAGAGGGACCGTCAGATGGATGGAGGAAGAGGAGGATCTAAGGTTACGGGAGGGAATGGCAACATGAAGAAGGCCGGACGGATATGGAGGGGCGAGGTTATGAATGGCCTTAAATGTTAACAGCAGAATTTTAAAATCGGTTCGAAACTTAATCGGGAGCCAATGAAGCTGCTGCAAGACCGGAGTAATTTGATGGATAGACGGGGTTCGAGTAATGATGTGAGCAGCTGAATTCAGTCAATTGTTTTTGTGCCTCTTGTGCTGATACTGTATTTACAAAATCATTATATTAATTATAATTTATAATTGATATTATAATATATTTTATTATATAATAATTGTATTTCATAATTATAATTATATTAATATTTATTATATTAATAATATTATTATTACATTGTCATCATTGTAGTTGAGATCGCTAAAGCATTTTTGGCTATATTTTAAAGGTGCACTGTAAATCCAGATTTCTCTTCCAAGTTCTCCATAACATGCTTGATGACAATTATGCAATAAAATGTTACCGAGACACATTGAATTGGGGCACACCAGTGTTGGTTGAGCATTCATCAGAGAATTGCCTGTCTTTAAGAACTCTGCTTAATGAAGCATTGTAGAGAACAGTCTTTTTGAATTCTGATGCAGTGAAGGATGACGAACATTGTGTCCCTTTCTCAACAGAGTCAAATGTCTTTCTGAATTCACCACAGGTCACAGAGAGAGGCAGATATCTGGCCTTTGCATGTTCAGGTACACAGTGGAGAATGTTCGCTCACTGCATACTGCTCATTCCTGGTTCATTTGTGTGAAGGATCATTGAGACATTTATCGATCTATTGGTACTATTGTTATGCGTTTTTTTAACAATCAGCATCGAAGAGATTCTTCTGTAATTTGTCATGACCTAGATGTGGGTTTGGATGTAATTCTTACAGTGCATCAATACTTCATTCATAATTGTGTTGTCTGGACTGAGCATACTCTATTCATATTAATCTATCCTATTTTTTCATTCACTTTTGAACATGTGATGATGTCCATGTAAACTGAAAAATCTTAACCCTGAAGAGGGTGTTTGCCAGTTTAGAAAGGTTCCATAGTACTTGTCCCATTCTTTCAGCAGTACTTGCTATGATGTAGTGCTTCAGTCGTCTAATTTCTTAACTTTAGCAACTGTTTTTTTCTTAGATTTGCCATTTAGCTTGTTGATGATCTTCCAGGTGCAACTGAGTTGACTGAAATCAGCTGTCAATTCTAGTGCCATAAATTGGCTTTCAAGATTGGCATTTCTGTCATTCCGCTAGAAAAGGACAACTCTTTCAGTAATATCTTTGTACATTTGTTTCTAAGGCTGGTGTTTGCTACTGTCTGTAGGCTGGCTCTGGCTTGTTAGATTGATGGTTCTACCACTCACTCAATTTGGGCACTTTGACTTCTTTGAACACAGAGTCGATCTACAAGTTTCTTTGATAGCCTATTCTATGTTATCATACTTTGACTGAAGATCACTGCTGTTGTCGGTGGACTAGTCCTGGATTGTCTTGAATCTGTTGCTTAGCTTGAGCTCCAAATGTGATTTAGTGTCTCATTTCTGTAGTTGCTTTATGTTGTACTTGAGCTGCTTTTTTGCCACTCCTGTCAATAGTTTGTTAATTGTTGTGATTACCATTTGAAACACAGAATGTAATGGTCTCTTAAAGGTTCCACACTTTCTCAGGTAATGCACTGAATTGCTCCTAATGAGAGACTGATCTAACTGAGCATGACTAGTGTCGCTCTGCTGCTCCCATAACCACAGTCTGGCTGGGTGGTGTTTGAAACACAAGTGTACAGGCCATATCTATGAAATGTTGTCCATTAAATATTATTCATCTACCTATGGAGAGTGCAGCGTCCAACAATTCCGGAGTTTGTTTTGTGTTTGTGTCCCCCAAAACAACCACAGCTTGATCACCCTGCTTTTTGTTAAAGTATGAATGAATCCTGATGTGTTCCTGGAATGATTAATTGGGGTTTTTCTTTGGTCGTGCATGTGAAAGGGGTTAGTCTTTGTTAGTAGTGAACTTATCTATTATTTTTTCCCCTTTATTGGGACAAGCCAATTGAGAAAATATATATGTTTCATTTTATTACAATAAAATGTCCTGTTTTGGGTAATCAGAGTTTGGTGGCCTGGTCACTGAATCAATGGATGTCTTATTTATTAACCTGAAGAGGGAAAAAAAACACCCTTTCCGTTGTATGGGCCCTTTATAATAATTAATAGTGCTTTGTCTAGCCCAGAATATTTTTACAGTCCTCTTCGGAAGTATTGGAGCAAAAAGGAAAATTAATTTGTTTTTGCTGTGCACTAAAGACGTTTGTGAGTGAAATCAAAAGATGAATATTAGAAGAGAGATCAGAGTTTCACCTTTTATTCCCTGTTATTTACATCTAAATATCTTAAACAACATAGAACATACCACATTTTGTATCAAACCACCCAGTTTTTCAAGTGAGCAAAAGTATTGGAACATGACAAGTGCCAGTGTGTTTCTTGTTACCCAGGTGTGTCACATAAGATTGATTGATTCATCAAAGCAGCACCTTTTGTTGATGTAACAGCCAGACTGTGGTAACCCTTTTGATTCAGAATGCCAGTCACTCGGTGCAAGTCATCAACTCTTCCTCCAGCAAAAGAACCCCAGACCATCACACTTCCTCTTCCATGTTTGATAGTTGGTGTCACACACTGAGGAACCATCTTTTCACCAACTCAACGGCATACAAACACCCTGTGTCATAATCTAAAGATTCCAAATTTGAATTCATCAGTCCGTAAGTCTGCAGTAGTCTACCGCCGAGGACCGATTTTTGTCCTTTAAGTAATTCCTTTCTTACTGCTGCTCGCTCTGTCAAACCTGCTGCACAAAGTCTCCTCTTCACAGTAGAAACCAAGCCTTGCTTTTTTCGACCTGCATTGTTAAGCTGTGCTTGAAGCCCTTGTGTTGTGAGGCGCCTGTGATCACCCAAGCTGGTGACCCTCAAAAACTTGTTTTCTGTTTGGGGTTGTGACTTTGGGTCTGCCAGATCTGTTCCTAATAGAGTTTCTTCCACTTTCCAATGGCCTCTGGATTGTGTATTATAAACAGAGTTTTTTTTTTTTTGGTACAATTCCTCTAAGTGAAAGCCTATACTTCTAAGGGTAATAACGCTCTGTCTCTTTTGTTAATTGTCATTTTCTTGCAGCTATCACTGGAATTTACCACTTTCTACATTGTAACAGAGTCCAAGTAGTATTTCAGAGGGTGTAGTAACACAGTCTGTTCCAACTCTGCTTTAAGACAGACAGAGGGTTTTTAAGTAATCAACAGAATTCAGGACACCTGCACAAATTGTTTGCTTCAACATGCAAGAACATCTGCAGGTTTAACCAATTAGTTGTTCTCTCAAGAAGGTCCATTTGTAATACTCTGAAATTTCCTTTTTTTCAGTGTTTGCTAACCTACATTTTAAGTTTAAATCTCTGGTGGTTTACTGCTTACCGTTTCACCATTTTAGGTCGTTCATTGATTAAATTCGAAGAAAAACTGAGGTGTTCTAAAGCTTTTGACCAGTAGAATACCTTCTAACTATAAACCTTGCTCGTAGCAACTATAGTTCATACATATAGATCTTACACAAGTTTAGCATTTCCTTCATGTAAAATATAATAACCTTCTCTTGTTATATTTAGATATGTGGAGATTAACAATATTGCAATACACTAGTTCTATTATGGACATGTTATCTTGAAAATAAGTGGTGAAAAACCCTGCTATGCAGATATGTGCTTTAAAAGCAAGCAAAAGGTTTAAATAAATAAATAAATAATGAGCCTGTTTAAAGCTGTGATCTTAGCAGTAAAATATTACAGGCTAATATTTCATTACATGGAATAAAATGAAAGAATTGTATCTTGTTGAAAACATCTGTTTTCTGTCCCCAGCTGTGTGTCAGTCGTGCATAAATGAGTGCATAAATACAAAATTATTACATTAGTGAGCAAAATCTGTTTGATTTGATTTTGCTTGAAATTTGTGGGTTTCTAGATTTTTTATAATGATAAGCTTTGTTTAAAAAAAATCTAATTGTATTTGTCAGATACAGTTATATGTGCAGTGCACTTTGTAATGAAATTTCTGGGTTGAGTGATGGTTTTGATTCATTTAAGGGACTTTTAGCCTAGTTTCCTGTAAGACCTTTGCTGTTTTCATTTTATTATGTATGGTTTGTTATGAAATATTTGGTAATGATACACTGTTCCAGATATTTTTCCATGCTTGTCTGTATTTGTTCTCCAGTAGGTACACTTCTGTAGGAAAAAAAAAACATTTTGTTGTCTTTTTACATCTGTTTTGTTGAAGTACTGAGAATAAAAAAAGGAATGGGTTAGTGAAAGTCCTGACTTAAATCCATTAGAATGTCAGAATTTGAAACAAGCTGCTCTCACTCACAAATCTCTCAATGTGTCTGAATTGAAGTAGTTTTGCAAAGAGTGGGCTAAAATTCCCTAACAGCATTGTGATATTCGGATATAAAATTATAACAAATGTTTAGTTATGGTTATTGCTGCTATAGAGGCTTCAGCTAAGTAAGAAAACTTTGGGGGCAATTACTTTTTCACATGCGTCATAGGATAACGTCGCTCTTTAAATAACGAAGATAATGATTTGAAAATTGTATAATGTGTTCAGTCAGGTTCACTTTCTCTGATATTACAATTGATCTAAAGCCCTGATGCTATTCATTACATAAAATATGCCATAAAGAATATTAGGGTGTAAATACAGGGTGGTTCAGATCTAATTATGCAGATCCAGATCGTCTGGATGACTTTGATTTATGCGGGGATGATTCCAGTTCGGCACGAAGATGATTCTTCATGTCGTTATTTTGCACACTTCTCGATGGTCCGGGTGATTTTCTGTGTAATAAACTTAATAAGTTGTAGCGTAACGAACATTGCATAATTAGATCTGGACCGCCCTAGAGTTTTTCGAAGCAGTTTATGCTGTGATGCACCACCCAAATTGAATATTAAGTAAAAGCTTCAAATATTATGCTTTTTTTTTATATCAAAATACAGATATCAAAACACTGGCATTTTTGTATTTTATACCAATGCCAGGGATACCATGGCAAAAACAGAAATCCCTTTCACCAACTTTTAAATTAAAATTATCTCCATTATTCAAGAGGATAATATTGTTCCTTTCATTGTAATATAATCTAAAATATCTAAATATTAATAGTAACTACAAATTCAAAATGCTGGTGCATCAATCAAGTTAGTTGCCCAGCTATTATTTAAGTAAACTTGTGTTGCTGTTCAAAAATATCAGATTACAAGACTTCTCCTAGAGGAACAGCAAGCTGGGGAGATGTTATAATCTTGGTATTTCAGCATAGGCTTTGTAAAGAATAATATCATCATAGTCTACCTGATTTGTCTTACCATGTGCATATTCTAAATTCTCTGACATTTTCACTTCTGTAATTGAAAAACGCTGCTTAAAAGCAATACTAAAAATAACAATTCACATCTGAACTGTTAAATTAGTGAATTCCAAAATAATTTGCAATGTTTTCATTTAAACAAATTCTTTAAAGCTGTTTTTGTAACAACTTTTTTAAAATCTGGTTTGTCAGATATTTCTTTTTTTTTTTTTGGTTTGCATCATTTGCTATTGTCAAATTTATATTTGCAACATTACCTGGTTAAAAAACTTACCGAAGAGTAATATTTAACGGGTGAGTCTCATTAATTCAAATGTCAATGTCACAAATTCCTGCCACATTAATTGTCCGTATCGTAATCCTTTTTTAAACATTTTCTGTGTGAAATCAGACTTGTCAGTTTTACATTAATATATTATTCAAGAACTCTTGTAAAAACGGTTGTAGTTGTGCTGTCTTCAGAGTGTCTTTGTTATTGCTCAAACTGTGTACAAATCCAAAATTAGAAACTTAACTGTACTGTAGTCAACAATTAATTGTAACTGAGAGACCATTTATCACTTTCACTACAGTCAGCATTCTTGGGGGTTATACTTATCAACATGGAAATTTAGCATTTGTACATTCATATTCATTATGCTGTTTTGCCCGTATTGAGAGACTGTACTTTGTGCTTATAAGCAGTAAAACACTAACTAAACTAAAAACTAACTTTATTTTGGTATTAACAAATAGAGCAGCTCATTTCACTGCTAGTGTACACAAGTCAAACAGCCAGTTTATTTAAATCTTACATCAATTTTTATTTGCTTTAACTGTTGTTAGACCTTCTGCTGTGCAGTTTTCTCCTGCATTCCTCAGTCCTATATGTTTTAATTATGGATATATGCAAGGTTTACCTCCATGACTCTGAACTGTATACAGTGGGGGAAATAAGTATTTGATCTCCTGCTGAATTTGTACATTTGCTCACTTACAAAGAAATGAACAGTCTCTAATTTTTATGGTAGTTTCATTTTAATAGTGAGAGACAGCATATCAACCAAAAATCCAGAAAAAATACATTACATAAAAATTATAAATTGATTTGCATGTCATTGAGAGAAATAAGTATTTGATCTCCTATAGCCCAGCCTGAATTTTGGCTCCCACAGATTGGCTGTGTCAGTCAATCACAGATACTCCTGATCTCAACTCCTTATCTGTATAAATCACACCTGTCCACAGAATCCATTTCTTCCATTCCAACCTTTCCATCACCATGGGCAACACCAAAGAGCTGTCAAAGGACATCAGGGACAAGACCTGTACAAGGCCGGAGTGGGCTACAAGACCATCAGCAATAAACTTGGTGAGAAGGTGACAACTGTTGGTGCGATTATTCGAAAATGAAAGAAATATAAAATGACCATCAATCCCCCTCGGTCTGGAGCTCCATGCAAGATCTTGCCTCATGGGGTGAGGGATCAGCCCAAAACTACATGGGAGGAGCTTATTAATGATCTGAAGGCAGTTGGGACCACCACATTCATCAAGAGCACCATTGGCAACACACTATACTGTAATAAAGTGAAATCTTACAGCAAGAAGGCACATGTACAGGCCCAGCCGGGACTTATTTCTTTCAATGATATGCCAATCAATTTATTACTTTTATGTAATGTATTTTTTTTTTTTCTGGATTTTTGGTTGATATGCTGTCTCTCACCATTAAAATGAAACTACCATAAGAATTAGAGACTGTTCGTTTCTTGGTAAGTGAGCTAACTTACAAATTCAGCAGGGGATCAAATACTTATTTCCCCACTGTATACTAGTTAGAAAATGGATGGCTGATTCAACGGGCATCTGTAGACATAAAATTAGAGATTAAATTCAAAAGCCTCCATTCCTTTATAGGGACTGTAGGACATGGTATTAATAATAATCGATTAATCTCACCATCTTCAAGTTATTATATCTTACATCTAATCCAGCATGTCGGAAAGCATGCAGGTTAGCAAATTATAAAATGGCATAAAGCAGCAATAACAAAAGCCTTTTGTGTGTGTGTGTTTTTAGTGATAAGCATAGCACTAACACACACTGAAGTTCACTTGCCTTGAACACCCCATATGACTTCGAAAAAATGTTTTAAGGCAGTGCTTGTAGCACTGTGAGCCATTTTAATGTGTAGCTTTTGCCCACACTTTTATCCATCCATCCATTATCCAACCTGCTATATACTAACTACAGGGTCACCGCAGGGCACACACACACACACAGTAGGGACAATTTAGGATCGCCAATGCACCTAACCTGCATGTCTTTGGACTGTGGGAGGAAACCCAAGCAGACACAGGGAGAACATGCAAACTCCACACAGGGCGAACCCGGGTCTCCTTACTGCGAGGCAGCAGCGCTACCACTGAGCCACCGTGGCACCCTCACACTTTTATCATGTATTATTTTGCCTTCCAAAGTAATATGACTACTTTCACTTGGTACTACCAGTACTGTAAGAAAGCTAGCACTGTTACAGCTTCAGCATTTTGGTGTCAACTTGGTACCGAAACATCAATTCTTGTGACATGCCAATATCAAAATAATTACAACCTTGAAGGTAGGCAGAATGTTGTTGTTGCTTTTTCATCCCACATGTAACAGGGTGATATTGGTAGGGCTTATTGAAGATGTGCTCCTCTATTTTGTATGTAATGCTGTTTGCTCGTCCTCTGCCTCTTTTGCATGCACTTTTTTGATTTATTTTTCCATTGATTTTCAGGTAAACTAACCTGAATTACAAACTGTTTTTCACCCCTGTTTTTATTAGGATGGTTTTAAATAGTTTATATGGTGAATGTTTTAGTAAGGATTGCACTGTGCAGCTGCCGGTACACTTTGAGAAGGCTTGTCATCCATTGCAATCTCTTAAGGAAAAGAATTTGGCATTGCAGTTCGCACAACACAGAACACACTCATTCTAAGCTGGCACACGTGTGCTCTCACATGCCATTGCAACATAAGTTTGCTTTGAAAGTTAGTGGTGTGTAAGCAAAAAAGAATTCAAACTCAAAACCACAAATATAGAATAAGTCAAATCAGTTAAAAAAGGCACAAGAGTTGCCTGACATGCTGAGGAAGGTGGTCTTGCTGTGGTCGTAATATTTGAAATTAAAAGGCAAGCTTGAACCATCATTGGAGGTAAATTCAGGAAAGAGGACGCCTCATCCTTGTGTTAGAAAAACAAGTTGCAGATCAAGAATGATGGTATATGTATAATAAAGTGGGAAATGCACCCACTTGATAAATGCTCTTTGGAAACCAGGATAAGGCTCTGTTACCCTGGTGCTGTTAACAGTTTATTTTAGGCCTGTTCAAGGTCTTCAATGTTTTAATTATCACTTAGAGTGCTAAACTTAATCTTTGCATTTTTATTGGAATCATCTGAGTGATGCTTGCAGATAGTATAGTGGATTTTGAATTGGCCGGTGTGTATATATGGATAAATGAAAGGATATGTATACAGTATATCTAAAGTTTCCATGTGCATGTAAAAGTGGAACTTTCTCTTTAACCTACAGATCTTTCTTTTTCTAACTTGCACCTAAAATTCTTGCCATAATTTTGACATACAGCTCCACTCCTCCTCTGCTGTCTTGATTATAATTCCTACAGGATTTCTTCCTTCTGCTAATTTATTTCTCGGCATGCTTTTTTTTTTTTTTTTTTTTTATACCATGATTTTGTTTCCCTCTCAAGTTAATGACATCTCTATGTCCCTAGCATCTAAGAATAGACTTGTTTTTTCCTTTTGAAAGGAAAGTTATAATTGTGAAAAGCTGACTGAAAAAGCTGCTTCATAAATACGTTATAGATTACCAACAAACAGAGTACTAATTTTTGCATCCTAGTGCATGCTCATGTTCTGTCTTTGTTTCATTCCAGTAATATGTAAAATTGGTAGTCTTAATTTACTGTATTGCAGAGTCTTCAGGGATCACCAGGGGTCACTAGCAATGGGGAAGCAGTGTTGCCTTCTGGAGAGGTATGTACTGCACCTTCTAGCTCTTTTTAAATGAAATGAAGAGAGTAGATCACTATTTTTACACACTTTATTCTTAGGCTTTTTCTTTTTTTTGATGCGGTGGGATTGGGACTTTGTAGTTTTAATGAAGAGCTAGGTCATTTCAAAAGTGTTAAACAAGATTTTGGTTCATTCAAAATGTTGATTTCCTTACTTCATTAAAAGTCTTAAATAATATAAACAGCTACTACTGTGACTAAACATTTTGCAGTTATATTTCTGCCTAATTGTTAGTTACTTTTATTTTCATGGGTACAACTGACATCACTCTTCATATGATTACCGTCCACTTTAAAAACTACACCTGATTTTTCTATGTGACAGAGTCCCATCAGAAGCTTTGATTACTCTTAAGTAGAATTTCAGTGTAAGATGGATTGGTTAGCTGTTGAGAAAAGCTGAACATGCACCTTTTACGTACACTGCATTGTGGTGCGGTGAGGAAGGAGGTACCTCAAGGATTCAGTGTCCTGATTTTGAACTGCACACCCAGTCATTGGCAGATCTGAGCTGGCTCAATTTAAAAGTAAATTCATATGTGTACACGAGTGAGCCCTGCAAAGGACTAACACCCTATCTAACTTGTTTCCAGTACAGTAATCCCTCGCTATATCGCGCTTCGACTTTCGCGGCTTCACTCTATCGCGGATTTTATATGAAAGCATAACTAAATATATAACGCAGATTTTTCGCTGCTTCGCGGGTTCTGCGGACAATGTGTCTTTTTACTTCCTGTACATGCTTCCTCAGTTGGTGTGCCCAGTTGATTTCATACAAGGGACGCTATTGGCGGATGGCTGAGAAGCTAACCAATCAGAGCACGCAGTTGAGTTCCTGCGTGCTGAATGCAGTGTTAACCAGGAAGTCTAATCTCGCTCATTCAGCGTCAACGTGTTTCGCTGTGTAAAGAGTTGTGCTCTTTTGTGTTTATCTTTGTGCATAGTCAAGCCCTTCATTATGGCTCCAAAACAATCTGCTACTGCTTCAGGGGCCGTGCCCAAGCGCAAGAAGAAGATGTTAACGATTGCCGAAAAGGTAAACGTTTTGGATTTGTTGAAGGCTACGATTCTTTTTATTTAAAAAGTAGGAAAGAAATATAAGATCTACGGCTGCAGTGTCCTTTTAACCAGGGTGCAAAACGAGTTGTAAGTGGATGTAATAAGGCAGTAGTCTGGATGGAATCTGCTTTAGGGATTTGGATTGAAGACTGCCAGAAGAAGAACAACGGCAGTGCTACACAATCACCTGAAGTGGCTCCTTTACAAGGGCTGTAACGCTCTCCTTTGTTGTGCAGTAAAATTAAACTCATTGTTATCGGACAAGTCATCGTGTCATTGTTGGTGAGTAACCATAATTAATTTTCTTCTTGCAGTGCTTAGTACATGTACGTACGTTTAGTGTCACTGTACACACATTTACTGTATACTATTTTTCTTGCATTGTACGTATTTATCTATCGTAATGGCTGTAACATATGTGATATCGGAGACACTCAATATCTTTAAAATAATATTTAGGTTTTACTGTATATAAACAGTGTGTTTATATACATTTCAATGAATCTTACCTAATATTTAAGAGAATACAAAGGGATTATGCTGTATAACTCTGCGGGGAATATTTATAAACAGTGTGGGAGAGTTTATAGGGGCTTAAAATATATAAAAATAACCATACAAACATATGGTTTCTACTTCGCGGATTTTCACCTATTGCGGGGGGGTCTGGAACGCAACCCCCGCGATCGAGGAGGGATTACTGTATAAGCTTTTTAAAAGCCATACAAACCAGTCATTTGATTTCTCCATCTAAATTTTTTGTGCTTAATAAAGGTTATATGGGCAAACAACTGTATAAGTAAATAAAGAAAATGGCAATTTTAAATCTTTTCAGTGAATTAGGCCATTTGGCTTAGTGTTAGAACAAAAGTTAGATCTGCTGGCTGCCCAACAGCTTTTTATTCAGGAAACATACCCATTTTAAAATTTCAATAACATTTGCCAGTATTATGACATTCTTATTTTGTCTGTGTCATTAAAATGTACTCTAAGGCTCCTTTTTTAGAGATCTCATTTTCTAGTCAACTCTTTTAGCCTTCTCTCTTCATTTCTCTTTTAAGTTTACATTCACCATTAGCTGAAGTACCAGTTTAGTTTCAGTCTCGAGATAAATGGGGGTCCAGGAGATATGCAAGTTTAAACATTCCTGCATGCTATAAATTCTAACAGGTGCTCTTACTTTCAGCCATCATATGTGCAAATTAAACTTTTAAAGCTTTTAAAGTGTAAATATTCAAACAAATGAATAAATAAATTTGGTTAAGGTTATTGAAGTAACACCCCTTAAGGAAATTCTGCACCCAAAAATTTTTTTATATGTCACTTAATTTTTAATCTCACTAGGGCGCTTCGCTTGCCAACCCCCCGGCCTGCGGTACGCGACAGCCACTTTGTGTGTCTGCCACTCGCGTATGTGGATTTCGCTTTCACCAAACAACAGAACTTTTAATTCTCGCGGGTACGCCTCTTCATTGGGAAGAAACTCTACTTTTTCCTGATGGCAACACGAATTGGACGATCCACAAGTCTCTGACGTAACCTTTAACTCCGAGCAATATATTCAATCTTTTTTTGCTGTTCCATTATTTCATTCATCCATCCATTATCCAACCCGCTATATCCTAACTACAGGGTCACGGGGGTCTGCTGGAGCATATCCCAGCCAACACAGGGTGCAAGGCAGGAAACAACCCCTGGGCAGGGCGCCAGCCCACCACAGTCCATTATTTCACTGAGTAATAATTTCCATTTGTTTGCGCTAATGTGATCTTTACTATCAGTTTTTGAGACTTTTGAATTTTAGTGCTTTCATCATCTCTAACCTGCTCTGCATGTGTATCGCGCCAATGTTTTTGAATTCTTTGCGACGTTCTACTTTGTCATCCACTCTTTGTCTTTTATTTCCGGCCCCGGGCGTGGTTAAATCTCTTGGCACAAAGTCTCGTCTCAAGGGACATGAAAGTATCTCTCTGAAAAAGTCGCGTCTCATCCCAGGATTTTTTTTATTATAATAAAGAGATATTTTTTTATGCAGAATACAGAGAATGAAGTTTATGTCATAATAGAACTTGGTGGTGGTCTGTGCTGTACAATGGCAAATGATGTGAAATATACTCATGGAAAAAAGAACAAAAAAATCCCACTCGGGTTGCATAATCCAGTTATCTAGTCACATGGTCGAAAAAAAAATATTGCTAAATATGTACTTCCACAAAAGTCAGCATGCCTCATAAACGGGAAACTGGTGGTAGTACTAAACTAAAGCCACATGGGAAAGACTGTTTGAATTGAAGACACCTACCCTCTTATTTGTTGGTCAAGAGTCCTTCAGTTCAAACAGCAAAGTATGTCGGGGTAAGTAAAAAAAGTTGTGGGTGGAGTATTCCTTTAAGGCATGCAACTCTCGGAATATACAGCTGTGCCTGATTCATTTATTCATTCATTTATACCTTAAGAGTGACATGCACAACATAACTGCTTTTGTTGTCAGTGAAGTTTATTCTCTATATTTAAGTCAATATGTGTGTGTTTTTATAACAATCTGATGGTTGTTCTCATGCCACCTGCAGTGTGAACTTAAAGAGAGAATGACAAATATTTGATGTCTCTGCTTCGGGTTAATTAACACAAAAAACAAAAAAAAAAACATTTTCAAATGTTATATAATAACGTGTTCCTGTGTAAACATCATACATGTAATTGTTTCCATTCTGATTTTTTTTTTCTGAGAAAAATCTAACAGTTAAACACATCGGCAGTATTGGTACAGTATGAATGGTGAATCAGTCATCTTTGCTGCCCATGTATCAATATCAGTAATGGTCTAAAACAGTCTATGTCAATTGTGCACTAAAATGTGCACTGAAAAGGTGCTAATTTTCTGAATGACTGCCAGAATATTGTGAAATTAATCTTTGCAATTAATTGTAACCCTGTTATTCTTATACACCGACCATGGTGCTGCCTAATTTTTCCTGGTTTAAATGGAGAAAGGCTGCAGTGAAGTATATTGAAGTTCTAGTTTATCAGGTACTGCTTCAAATGGGGAAGCTAAAATTTCAAGGAGCATTGAATTTGGCTCTGCTATCTATATTCAGTTAATATAAAAAGTTTACACACCCCTGCCAATATTGCATATTTTGTGTAATGAAAAAATGAAACCAAGATAAATCCTGTCAAAACTTATTCCACCTTTATTGCAAAATTGCACCCTATACAAAGAAGGTGAAAACAAATCAGAACCTGTTTAGAGAAAAAAAACGGGTGGGGTGGGGATCATACAAAAAACTAGTTGAATTTATATGCCCACCTTTTAATAGTCAAGGATGTGCCTGCGTTTAGAATCAACCAGTCCAAATAAATCTCATCTCAAACAGTAGTTTAGTAAACACCTGACATCAGTTAAAGTGGCTGTGATTGAGTTCACATAAAGTTTGGCTGTTCCTGTGGGATTATTCTGATATCCTGTAGGTTGGAAAATAGTCCAAAAAGCCATGGTCCGCAAAGAGCTTTTAAAACATGAATGGTGTCTCTTCATTTAAAGGTATCAATCAGGACAGCAGTACAAAAAAGTATCCAAAGCATTAAACATTCCATGGAGTATGGTGAAGACAGTCATCAACAAGTGGAGAAAATATGGCTCAACAGTGATTTTACCAAGATCAGAACATTCTCTACAAGACTAGTGAGAAGGGAAGGAGAAAACTGGTCAGGGTGGCCACCAAGCGGCCTTCAGCAACATTAAAGGAGCTGCAGGATTTCCTGGCAAGCACTGGTTGTCCCCTACGTGGGACAGCAATCAGTTGTATTTTTCATATATCTGGGTTGTGGGGTAACAAGACGAAAGCCTTTTCTCACAAACAAAAACATTCAAGCTTGGCTAAACTCTGCAAAATGGTATATTCAGTCTCCCACAAACCTATGTAAAAATGTATTATCGTCTAAGGAGCCCAAGGTTGAACTATTTGGCCATAATTCCAAAAGGTATGTTCGGCACAAAAATAACACAGCAAATCATCAAATGAACACCATATCCACAGTGAAGTATGGTGGAGGTAGCATCAGGCTTTGGGGCTTCTCTTCTTCAGTTGGAACTGGGGCTTTAGTCAGGGTGGATGAAATCATGAAGAGCTCCAAGTATCAGTCTGTTTTGGCACGAAACCTTCAAGCATGTGTTAGGAAGCTGAAGAGGAAGTTCACCTTTCAGTATGACAATGACCTAAAGCATACATAAAAATCAGCAAAGCAATGGATCGATTAAAGGAGGAACAATGTTCTGGAATGGCCTAGCTAGAGCCCAGACCTTAATCCAATTGAAAATCTGTGGGATGACCTGAAGAGAGCTGTGCACAGGAAATACCCTCATCATTTGACAGGTCTGGAAATGTTTTGCAAGGAGGACTGGGCAAAAATCACCAAGTCCAGATGTGCCAAACTGATAGACTCTTTCCCAAAGTCTGACTGCTGTAATTAAATCAAAAAAGGGCTTCAAGTATTGGCGTAGAGGGTGGCACACTAATGCAGCCAGCTTTTTGTAGGATTTTTTTACCCTTTCTTCACTAAACAGTTTCTTTTTGTTTTCACCTTCTTCATATAGATTGAAATTTTGCAATGGAGGTGGAATAAGTTATGACAGAATTTCTCTTGGTTTCATTTTTTATTACACAAAATTTGTGATTTTGGCAGGGGTGTGTAGACTTTATATATTGACTGTAGAAACCCATCTTATGGCTATTTCTTATCCCCACAACCTCATAAACATGTTTGATTTGTTTAATTAGTATTAATATTTTTTTCCTTCTAATGGACTTGATGTCATGTAGAATGTCTATGGAAAATGCTAATTTTTGTTTTGGTAATAGTTCTATCTGACTACAGGGGCATGGTCTCTAGGAAAAAGACTGTTCAAAATGGATATCTGTGAACACCTATTATATTTCTTAGATGAATAGCAATTTTCCAATCATTTTTAAACAATACCGTGCACCTATGGATGCGAACAATAATGTAAACTTCAAAGTAAATCTTGGGTTTTTTTTAGTTTATGGACAATTTACTATTAATTTGAATATATCAGCTTAGAAATCAAGCAAAATGAGAAGGCTGTCCACATTTTCCAAACTGAAAATGTGTTTACAAATACAAAAACCATATACAGTGGTGTGAAAAACTATTTGCCCCCTTCCTGATTTCTGATTCTTTTGCATGTTTGTCACACAAAATGTTTCTGATCATCAAACACATGTAACCATTAGTCAAATATAACACAAGTAAACACAAAATGCAGTTTTTAAATG
>JANRMT010049829.1:7389767-7418209 GCA_026402145.1 Polypterus bichir lapradei
CATTTAAAAACTGCATTTTGTGTTTACTTGTGTTATATTTGACTAATAGTTAAATGTGTTTGATTAGAAACATTTTGTGTGACAAACATGCAAAAGAATAAGAAATCAGGAAGGGGGCAAATAGTTTTTCACACCACTGTATACAGTATATTCAGTGTGTGTGTGTGTGATTATATATTTCAGTGAGGAAAGGTGCAAAATAACAAACTTTCTGTGCAGACTAGTCTGCATTTTATTTGTTTGTTTATTTATTTATAGGCATCTTTCTTTCTCTTTGCGGCGTCCATATTCCTTTCACAACACTTGCAGACAACTCTTTTTAAACTCTACAGTTGTCCTTACAATTATTTCTATTTTATACCCCTACTTCTGTTCCCTACAACTTAGACATGACTTCTGCTACTGCCACAGTTCCTTTTTTTCCCAAAACAAACAGTTTACTTTTCACACCTGCCAGTTTCTTTCCTCTCCTACAACTGAATGGTGACCAGCAACAGATGCTCTTTGGTGCGGCAAAAGTCAATAAGCAGTCATTTGTTTCTTGGAGCAAAGCTAATTGTCTGTATTTTAACATTACTAAAATCAAAGTTCTCTATTTGAGTTCCATACTCGCGCCCCCTTGTCAGTACAACCTATTAGTTCAGAATCATCTGAGACTTTCTTTCGGTGACGTGACCTGGTAGCATATGTTCTTATAGTCCAAGGTGTACAGGGTGAAGAGACAACAGAGCAGGACTGCTGATGAAATGTGATTTTGCTCACTTTTGATCTAAAGTCAGAGATATCTGTAAAGCTCACAGTGATACGCAAGTCACTAACTGTAGAAAACCTTTCATGAAAATACTTTTTTGGAAATGTAAACAGGGCTGTTTTTTTTCTCTCTCTCTCTCTCTCTTTGTAAAATTTACAGGGCTATAATGGTGGGGTGTTAAGCAGATATTTGAAAGTCCAAAGCAGAAAGGTGTGTGTCATCGTGGAAAAGATTTTGAAAGAACTGGTGTAATGGCAAATTATTGGCCTTGCATAGCTTGTATAGTAGGACTGCAATTAATGATTATTTTAGTACTCGACTAATCATTCGATTTTTTTTTTTTTCTTTTTCTTTTTCTCTTTTCCCCGATTAGTCACGATTATTTCATGCCTGGCTATTTTGATGCCTGCGACCTGTGGTTGCACATCCTGTTCTGGGCTCCAGTGCATGTCTTACCTCATCTGCTCACGTCTGTCAACCTTTGAATGTCACCCTGATGTCTCTGCATTAACATGTTTAAAATGTAATAATAATCAAATTAAAATAACAACCAGTGAAACGTATGAATTTGAAAATAATCAGATGTTTTATATTAGTGTGACCATCACAATAAAAAAGAAATACATTAAACAATACAAACTAAAGTGCACGTAGTCTTTAACAAAACAAAAAAAGTGCATTTAACTTAACCAAAAATAGCCACTGGTATGTCTTAAAGTCCAAAAGTTTACATAAAGCTTCAATGCAAATAAAATAAAACAATAATGTACAGTTTATAAAACATTTAGTTCATATATTCGTGACTGCAGTGCAGGAACATGAGTGTTTCGACATGCGCTGGTGTGAGGCTGGCTCTCTTCTTTGAGACAATGTGCCCAGCTGCTGAGAAGAGATGCTCAGAGGGAGTAGAGGTAGCAGGAATACACAGGAATGATTTTGCAGACAGAGAAAGATGTTTTAATCATTATCACATCTTATACTATATTATGCCAAAATAAAAAAATAACAGACTAAAATATGTAACAAGCTAATTACTGATATACTCCAAAACACGTTACCTAACATTAGTTAAGAGATGGTTTACTATTCATATGAACTCAAATATTATACGAAAAAAGAAGAAAAAAAAAAAACTAGGATGGCTCAGCCACAACTATTCACTCGTTTACTATAGCTCCAATCACGTTAGCAAATATAACTGAAATTATATTCACTTAACCCTTAAACCGCCGCAACCGGCTAGAGTCAGTTTCCAGTGCAATTTGGAAGCACGCCGAATCCGAGTATGTGCGGCGACATACATTCATTGAACTCTGCAACCGGCTGTAGTTGTGTCTCAGTGCAATTTGCCAGCACGCAGGCGGCAAGTATATTCGGCGACGTACATTCATTGAACCCCGCAACCAGCTATATTTGCTTCACAGAGCAATTTGGCATCACGCCGGAGCTGATCAGTCAGTGGCGTACATTCGTTGAGCAACCAGCTCATGAGCACTGGCAGCACTGCAGCATCACTGTCTCTGGGATTCAGCCGCTGCACTAGACGAGCCTGCAATCATCAGCGTTTACCTCTGTGTGTTTGCATGCAGCCAGTTCAAGTGCAGTTGGCTCTGTGATTTACTGAATTTCATCAATTGGCTTCAGTTGCACATTGAACATATAATAATAGATTGTTGCAGTAGGTTTTTTTTTTTTTTTTTTTTTTTTTTTTTAGTTTTTACAGTTCATTTGCAGTATGTAAAATGATCAGTGTTGCAGTAATTGTGATGCTCTTTGTATGAAAAAAATACGTGCTCCATTAAAATTTCACATTTTCTTTATGAATTGTGACGTTTACTTAAAAACTGTAGCTAAAAAGTATTTGGTGTCCAAGGGTGCATTAACCCCCAAGTATGTGTCGGTTTAAGGGTTAACTATCATTGTTGAAACCTTGATATACACATTATAGTACAAATGTCAACGTTACCACGCGACACTAACTTTACTCGCTAAAACTTACCTCTCAAGAGACGGTGGCATCACAGCTCCAGGATGCTTGTGTTTCAGATGCTCATGCATCGCAGTCGTGCTGCCATGAAAAGAAAGTTCCGCTTTGCATATTCTGCATTCAACTTTTTTTTTTCTTTTTCGGTGAATTGCTCCCACACTTTAGAAAGTTTCTGTCTCAATTCTTCTGACTCGCCATTGCAAACACGTTTATTTTCCTCTACATTCTTCTTCTCCTCAGACGTTCTTCTTCGTTGGCAGGACCGTGTGCAGTCTTGACTAACAATAATAAGCGATACAGCCCCCAGACGTTCATGTAGTGCATTGCAGTTATAAAAAAACCAATGCAGTTCTTTGTGACTGGAGCCTCTGTTGAAGGTTCTGTTTATGACTCGTTGACTATTTTTTTTGTAGTCAACGTTGTCGATTACGTTGACTAATCATTGCAGCCCTATTGTATAGTAAATGCCTTTGGTTAATTCACTACTTGGCATTAAACATACCTGACAATGACCTGCTCAGTGCCATTCTTTTTTTATACGCTGTTGTGGATTTCATTGCTACTTACTGCAACTTTCGGAGCAACCAAAAGCAGTTTCTAATCACGTATACACAGTGGAGCAGTATTACACATTCCACATTACATCTTCATGCATACTTCCCAAATGTGATTTCATACAAATGTGTTTGTGTCATTTGAGTTTATAGATGCCATCTGCTGGTGGAAGGAGGTGAAACACATTACAATGATAAAAAAGCACACCTCGCAGAACCGGTTTGTGGTGAATTATCCTCCTTCATGGTTTGTCACAGCTTATCAAGTGCTGTCAGTATATATATATTTAGATGTAAGCCCCCAATTATGAAAAGTGATAGTGAGTAGTTAAATCCAGCTGCTTTGGTTACAAAGAATTGGGAGTGTATGAAATTGACCACTAGAAGAACTTGGTCTGTCTGTTTAAACTTTATAGTCAAAAATTGGGCCTGTAATACTGGACATTCTATGTTTTATTTTTACGTGCAGTGTATTTGAGGCACGTTCATGGCAGTAAATAAGTTTATTAACTGACTGTGTGCAGAAGGGCATGTCACAGCTGTTCATGATAGAGTGTACTGTGCCTCATTTTATACTCTTCAAGATTAAGTAGCGTTTGCGACAGATAATAATTTCACCCCAGCTGAAAGTGTTTTGAAATACTGAAGAAAATCTATTGACAAAACTGCAAATAAACTGAAAATGTTGACAGCATTAGCATATCTCCATAAAATATGCATAGGCATGGTTAATGCTTTTGAGGTGTAGCAGAAACATTGGAATATGCAAGTAATGCAGTGACACACTTCAGCTTCTAAACCTCTTTATTAGTTTGCCTGCTTTAATCAGGAAAATTCAAAGTGGTGCAGTCCTGAACATCTCAACACTTTTGAATATAAATAAGCTAAAACAAAGTATTTTTTGACATGGCTGCTTCAGAACTTTTGCTTTTTGTCAGTTAAATGTTATTTTCTGCTATTTACTGTCAGAAACAAAGGATTGGCATTGGACTATTGTATCTAGAAACTTTGAGTTGGGCTGTGTTTTAACTGCAGTAGGAGGAGTGGTAGATTTTCAGAGTTCTCTGCTGAAAAAACATCCAACGCTTCTTCCAGAACTTCATCAGTAGTTAACTGAAGCTGCACACTGGTAGTTGTATGTGTTGATTTAAATAGACTTTAACTTTGTTCATGTTAATCTTCTTTACTGCATAATCAATAGAGAGTACTCCATTTCAAATGAAAGGACACACAAAAAATCTGCAAAGCCAGTGCTCCACCAAGTGAAAAGGTACTTGTGCTGTCCTTACACGAGGTCAGGAGTCTTTGATAAGGCTGACCACTCATAACGCTGCAGAGCCAGATGGCACCCATGGCTTTCATTTTAAGCATGTGCCAGTTATTTGACAGTTGTCTTGTTTGACACCTTCAAAGTGCCCCTGACTGATTGATAACCATCATTATTCCAGTGTCAGTCTACTATAACTTATCTGAAGGACTGCTAGTCTATGGCACTCATTCCTGTGGTTACAGATAGATAGATGGATTAAACTACATTTTTGATGCCTAAAAGGAAATTCAGTTATACCAGCAGCAGTACAGAACAAAACTTAGTGCAAAATAGTTAAAACAAAAGTGTAAAATATTATATAAATGCAAGACCCAGAATAATTGACACGATATGATATGCACACTCCAGCTTGACCCTGTAGCAATTGCCCCCACCCCCCTTACTCTGTCTGACTTGAAACAATGGACTTGTGTCAGATTGTCTATCATGCAAACAGACCAATGGAAAAACTCATCTTCTGCAGCTATCCATCCAGCAATAACCCACCTTGAGAAGCAGAACATTTTTGTGATTTTTATTTTTTTTATTGACTTTAGCTTAGCATTCATCATCATCAACCCCAATATGGTTAGTAGCAATGCTTGAGTGCCTTTGACTGAGCCACCTGTGTAACTCGATCCATATCTTCTTGACTACTAGACCTCACTTGTCTATCAACACTGAAGTACACCTGGACTGGGTATCTGATTTACCCAATTTACTCGCCATCAGTTTGTCAGTATAACAAACACCGTCATCAGGCCTTGTTAAGGGGGTTTAAGCAGGGCTTCCCCATTTTGACAAGGCGGTAGAAAGTACATCTCCATGTCCTCCTCATTTCTACTAATGCACAGTGGCCAGTGTAGTTATTTGGAGCACCATGATTGGTTGCGGAAACAGCAGTATGTCGGACCACTTTGCCATTCAGTAGGTTTCTAAAATGACCCAATTATAAATTGACCTCATTTGTTCTGTCCAGGATGTTTATAAAATAGTGTCTTAAGAATTAGTTTTTAGTTCAGTTAGTTCAAAGTTTATTGTCATGTGCACAGTAAGGAAATACGTTTCCCTGTACAATTATTACGCTGTGACAGACTTAATTAACAACCCAGCTATGAATGTTTTGCACTCTGCTGTTCAGCAAGTAATATTGTAGCATTCAGAATTGTAACCCCCATATTCTCCAATAGGCCATTAAACTGTTAACTTTGATACAGTCGTCTGCCAGACCAATGATCAAAACTCCATTATGCGGGCACCAGTCCTACCACTTCGTTTGCAGTAGGAAATCAGTTTCACTGCCTTCATTTTTACTTGTTTTTTCTGATATGTATGTTTATATCTCATTTTATATATAATATATATATATATATATATATGTATATATATGTGTATATATGTGTATGTATGTATCACATTGTTGCTGCACCAAAGGGATGCTTCTCACTGTACCTTAATGACAAATCAAATTGAATCCTCACATAAACAAAACATTTACCAAAAAACGTTTTTCTTAAATATGTTTTGTTGTGATGTGTTTCTGTCATTTTTGGGGGAGAACAAACACTTTTTTTAGGGCAAAAAATTCAGATGTGAGTGTCAGTAGGTCTTGCTTCCTAAGAGCCAAGTTAACCAAACTATTCTTTAACATTTCAGTAATTATTTACCTCTCTGATGCTGATCTTTCTGATCATAAAATACGCCATTAAGATAGCAATTGACAAGAATAATTCATAATTAATTGCAATATTACAGTATTAGAGGGTTCCTCTAGGGAGCCTCTTTCTCTTGCACGCTTTGGTTCAAAATTGGTGGGGGAGGGCACAAAGCAAAAAAGTTGTTTACTGACTGGCACACAGCCACAAATAATCAGCAATGTATGTGCAAAGTGGTCTGTAGTGAGGCATCCTATTGCAGTGACTTTCTTGGATGACACTCATTTTTTTAAAGTAAAGTAACTAAAATTGACATTCTGTCTGTCTGTCAGTCCATCCTTGGTTAATTCAGTTCACATCCAAGTCAGTCTGGGGCACATGTCCATTGCAGAATAGGATCACGTACACTTACACACTCCTACAGAACCAGTTTTGGAGTTTCCATTTCACTTAACACATACATCTTTTGGTATTATATAAGAAATCCAATGTGGGAAAGGGAGAAACATTCAGACTCCGCAAAGACCATGTCGAGACTGAGATCTGACCAGGACTCTAAAGCTGTCAGGTAGCAGCACTAAGCAAGGTCTCTTGCACTGCTATGTAGTTTTCTTTGTGCATTTCTGATGGTTCCCAGTGGTGGACTGGAGTAAATGCAAACTTTTTTTTTTAAAAACGTTCCTCAATTTAATGAAACTTTGAATATTTTCAACACATAGATGGATTACATGATTTTCTTGGAGCTGCTTCAGGTGTTCATCTCTGCCATCAATAGATAAATGTCTCTGCTAAACATGTTCACAAGCAAAACTGTTACTTTGAATTTTGATCTCTTTGTTCTCACTATATAGCTATTTTATAATATGCATTTGTTGTGAATGTTGTACTTTTTACCCATTTCTTATGTGTGTAATGTAATGTTTACTTTTTAGGACACTACCAATGGTGTACAGTGTCTGGATGACATTGCAGCAGGTGAGTGAGTGCTATTAATTTAGCCTTTGTATCTGTCCAGCTAGCCTGTGGGTACAGTTGTGGGAGGTTTTACTTTTGTTTTGTTTTTTTTTTTTGTTTTTTTTTTTTAAATCTTTTTTCTGTTTTACCTATCTTGCTATTATTATCTAAACGGATCTGTCCATGACATTTAAGGCTGATAGAAAAAATAAATCTGATTTGAACTTTAAGCTAAAATATCAAAGGGTTTAATTGTGTACTAAAAATCTGGTAGTACTTCCTCTTAATAAATTTCAAATGTTAATGGTCTCATGCAAATCGGCTTTCAGGGCCATCAGTAATTTTGTTGAGGTGTTTTGCTTCAGTTTTATTTGACTCACATGTAACATGTACAGTAATATGGAAATCTTTCGTGGGTTATCAGTAAAGACACATAAAATATCCCCCATATAAGAGGGAACAACGCATAGGGAAAGTTTTGGCAATATCGTAAACTAGAGAGTTCTATCACAGTAGTCCCAAAAATTGCTCAAGATGCCTGCTAGAGGGGGTAAAACTGTCAAAACCACAGCTTGTCACAAAATGGCAAACATACAATCTTTAAAAATAAACTTTTTCAGAAGCTTTTTTAAAACAAAAACCCAAAATATAGTGTATGATATGCGCGCCTTCTTAAAAGATTAGAGACTTAAAAACAGTCGGTTCTTGTGATTTATGGGTTTGTCATCAATAATTAAATGGAAAATTATTTTGTGGATTTTGCACTGTACTGCGGATGACACATATAGACTACAAAATGTACAGGAGATAGTCATAAATGCATAAAACAGGGGTGGCGAACTCCAGGCCTCGAGTGCCACAGTGGCTGCAGGTTTTCATTCTTACCATCTTCTTAATTAGTGACTAGTTTTTGCTGCTGATTACTTCTTTTAATTAACGTGACTCAGGCCCCATAGTTGTTTCTTTTTCTTTAATTAGCAGCCAAACAATAATGAGACACAAAACAAGCCACCACATGACCAGCTTTCCTGTGCCCATTACACAATATCTGAAATGAAAGAGAGGTGATGGTCTTGGTAAGGTTGATCTCTCGGGTCACCAAAACATTTTGACAGTGCTCTTAGAAAGAGCAGAAAAATAACAGTTTTCGAAATGTGTGCTGTGGCAGAAATAGAGCAGCAACAAGCCATGGAATTAAATAACGGGTTTAATGAACAGCAAGAATAATCAGCTTCTCATTAAGAACGTGATTGGACTGAAATTGGTTGGAGTTTGAAGCCCCAGTTTGGCTGGTCATTTGTCAGCTCATTTCACATTTAATTTCTGCTTGGCTCTCATTTAATGAAGAAAGGAATCAATTCAGAGGGCTGAACTCTTCTAAAAGGGCTATTAAAGTGATGGGGAAAAAGTTAATTAGCAGTGAAAACTGGTCACTGGTTAGGAAAAGGGTTAGAATGAAAACCGGCAGCCACTGCGGCACTCTAGGCCTGGAGTTCACCACCCCTGGCATAAAATATATCTAATATGAATCATTTTTGTTTACTGCTATAAATATACATACAAATTTATTCTAAGTTAAATTTTGTAAGAAGTTACGGTTTACTAAAGAACTGCAGAAGCAGGCACTTTGTTTAGTGGAGGGAAACGCGTCTTGGTCTCGGTTGTAATTGTGTTGTACGTGTACTACCTCACACGTGTGTGTGTGTATACAGTGTACATATATATACAGGTGCCGGTCATAAAATTAGAATATCATGACAAAGTTGATTTATTTCAGTAATTCTATTCAAAAAGTGAAACTTGTATATTAGATTCATTCATTACACACAGACTGATGTATTTCAAATGTTTATTTCTTTTAATTTTGATGATTATAACTAACAACTAATGAAAGTCCCAAATTCGGTATCTCGGAAAATCAGAATATTGTGAAAAGGTTCAATATTGAAGACACCTGGTGCCACACTCTAATAAGCTAATTAACTCAAAACACCTGCAAAAGCCTTTAAATGGTCTCTCAGTCTAGTTCTGTAGGCTACACAATCATGGGGAAGACTGCTGACTTGACAGTTGTCTAAAAGACGACCATTGACACCTTGCACAAGGAGGGCAAGACACAAAAGGTCATTGCTAAAGAGGCTGGCTGTTCACAGAGCTCCGTGTCCAAGCACATTAATAGAGAGGCGAAGGGAAGGACAAGATGTGGTAGAAAAAAGTGTACAAGCAATAGGGATAACCGCACCCTGGAGAGGATTGTGAAACAAAACCCATTCAAAACTGTGAGGGAGATTCACAAAGAGTGGACTGCGGCTGGAGTCAGTGCTTCAAGAACCACCACACACAGACGTATGCAAGACGTGGGTTTCAGCTGTCGCATTCCTTGTGTCAAGCCACTCTTGAACAAGAGACAGCGTCAGAAGCGTCTCTCCAGGGCTAAAGACAAAAAGGACTGGACTGCTGCTGAGTGTCCAAAGTTATGTTCTCTGATGAAAGTAAATTTTGCATTTCCTTTGGAAATCAAGGTCCCAGAGTCTGGAGGAAGAGAGGAGAGGCACAGAATCCACGTTGCTTGAGGTCCAGTGTAAAGTTTCCACAGTCAGTGATGGTTTGGGGTGCCATGTCATCTGTTGGTGTTTGTCCATTGTGTTTTCTGAGGTCCAAGGTCAACGCAGCCGTCTACCAGGAAGTTTTAGAGCACTTCATGCTTCCTGCTGCTGACAAACTTTATGGAGATGCAGATTTCATTTTCCAACAGTACCTGGTACCTGCACAAAGTGCCAAAACTACCAGTACCTGGTTTAAGGACCATGGTATCCCTGTTCTTGATTGGCCAGCAAACTTGCCTGACCTTAACCCCATAGAAAATCTATGGGGTATTGTGAAGAGGAAGATGCAATACGCCAGACCCAACCATTCAGAAGAGCTGAAGGCCACTATCAGAGCAACATGGGCTCTCATAACACCTGAGCAGTGCCACAGACTGATCAACTCCATGCCACGCCGCACGGCTGCAGTAATCCAAGCCAAAGGAGCCCCAACTAAATATTGAGTGCTGTACATGCTCATACTTTTCATGTTCATGCCTTTCAGTTGGCCAACATTTCTAAAAATCCTTTTTTTGCATTGGTCTTAATTGATATTCTAATTTTCCGAGATACTGAATTTGGGACTTTCATTAGTTGTCAGTTATAATCATCAAAATTAAAAGAAATAAACATTTGAAATACATCAGTCTGTGTGTAATGAATGAATCTAATATACAAGTTTCACTTTTTGAATGGAATTACTGAAATAAATCAACTTTGTCATGAGATTCTAATTTTATGACCGGCACATGTGTATGTACAGTATATATATACTGCTGGTTCTTTTAAAAGACTTAATGTGATATTTATGAGCAAGGTTTTATTATATTGCTGCTTTTTTAAAATCACAAAAATAAGAAATAATTGGAAGACTGTGCTCTGCTTATTTCTGCAAGTTGTCTTCTGTTTCTTGCCTTGAGTAGCGGTCATGTTTGTAAACCATCTTTTTTATTTATTGATTTTTTTAATCCTATTTATGTAGATGCCATTCTTTTGGGTCTAGTGATGTTTTGTTCTTCACATGATTATCTGTTGTTTAACTGGTTCTCAGTTCCAGAGTCAAGTGCTCAGTGTATCCCGGCTCCTCTTGCTACCTCCATACCAGTCAGTGATGATCCCTCTCCATCCTCTCCTGATCTGGAGGCATCCAAAAGCACACAGTCTGGGGCACCGGGTGTGCCCTACTCTGTTCCAGAGAGCATTGACGATTTAGTGGATGGGGAAGTGATAGGAGAAGAGCTGGATAATCTGTTGGATTCTATGTCCAAGAGCCAGGATATCCCGGTGGTGAGTTAGTTTAATTCTTGAACAGATTACCAATGTTAGGGCATGATCTTTAAGATTTATATATTTGAGATCTAAAGAGACGAGTCCTTTTCAGACTTGATAAAATCATTACATGTTCTTAAGTTAGCAACTGTTTAGATAATTTTTTTTTTGTGTGTGTGTTTTTGTCTCAATTCCTGCATTTTCCATTAGGGCACTGCAGTCCAAGGACCAATACCAACCAACCTGCCCAGCACAGTAGCTCGTCTTATTCCCATTTTTCCAGGTGGTGTGACAGCTGTGCTGCCTTCAGTAATGCCCCAAAATATGCCCCCTCCATCCACACAGTTGCCCCCTGCCTTTTTCACCTCAGTTGGCAATAAACTGAACACTCTGGACTCCTTTGATGTGTCTGGTGCAAGCCCCAGTTCCAATACCAAGCTTGACTCACTAGATACATTTGATGCTGCTGGAGGATCAATGGGGACCAGCAGGATTGTAGCAGTGGGTATTGGTCTTGATTCTCTGTCCGAGTTCAGTGTACCAGGATCACCAGCTCAAGCAGGTATGTCAGGATTTTAAATGCATATAATGATGTTTTGATTTAATGATACTTTTCTACATGACAACATTTACTATATTTGATTCTTTTTTTTTAATTAATGTTTTTATAGTCCTGAGAAGTGCATCTCAATCCGGAGGGCAAATCTTCCATACCAGTTTGGGTGCTCTGCCTTCTGTAAGTCAGCTTGTTTGTCTGTCTTAATGGTTTCACCTGTGGCAATGCTTTTAGAGTTATTTGTTCATGCTGTTGTCAGGGCAAATTTGCCAGAGCCTGAGGGATGAATTTTGGGATTGAAGCCCATGTCAGTAGTTGTTATAATCCACCCTTACTTAACATCAAAATTTCCTTTTTTTGTTTGTTTATTGAAAGCAAAACAGTTAAAGATATAGTGCCATAAGTCATAATTATGACTATAAATCAAATACGGTAGCTATCGCACTACGTGAGTGTGGTATTGATTTTTTTCTCTAACTGAAGGAAAAGATAGGCAGTTAGATAACTTTAATGAAATCTAACAAACACAAGATGATCAGAATTGTCATGAGGGCCTCAAGCTCTCCTACTAGTACTCTAGTACTGTAATAAATAGATTACGAGGATGTTGGGACATTAAAACTTCATGCTTATTGTCATGTGTACATAGTACAATGAAATCTTCAAATCTCCTCAGAACAGTGTACATTAATTACAGTTACAATAAACAAATACACGAGTACATGGCATGCAATATGTTATACTCAGTGTGTGTATCTATAAGTATGTGTTTGTGTGTTTATACATACAAGAGAAAAATATAAATAATATGCAAAATAAGTCCCTTAATTGACTGGTGTGAGTACCCCATTGCATACCATGTGCCCAAAGGTAGGAGTCTGAAAACCATCTGTGAAGGAGAGCTAGTCGTGTTGAAAGGAGAGTTGGTCTCATCCATTGTGAGAGACGGACATCAAAGATGGTGCTCTGCTGGCAGTGGTTTTTATTTTGCCTTTTTATATTCTATTTCATTAACCTGAGAGGAATGCTTACAAACAAGAGGAAGATGCAAAGGTTTGAGACTTTAAAAAGAATCTGCCAGAGTCTAAGACAGTCTCATGTTCAATACCATGATATGGCCCACCACAGACTGAGCTTGAAGAGAAATGAAGGAATGGATCGGCCTTGGTCTTACGATGTAGCATCCACTCCAGCAGCAAATGTGGGAGTGAGGTGAGCAATGAAAATGTGTTGCTTTTGAGCATCACTTCTGAACCAGGCAAGGCCTCATCATCCCTGCCATCAACCATTCATAGCCTCCCCTGCAGTTCAACAGCATCAGCTTTTTTCTGAGTACGTAAGTCATCCTCCTGTGCACTGAGAAGACAATGACGTGTTGTCTTAAGTTGCAATGATTGGTATTGATTGGAGCACTTGGAGTGGATATAAAAGCGGATATAATGGGAACACATATGGAAATAAAGAAAACGCACAGCAGAATAGATAAAGTGAATTAGAATATGAAGGATCAGGAGGTATGTTTTAAGCAATAACTTTGATTTAGAGTTAAAAGAAAATCTTGGAAATATGGACAAAAATATACTGGAAAATCTGAGCAAAATTAAGAATAAAATTAAAGTACTTGGGGCACACCTGGAAGAAGTTAAGCATGTTTACGACTTACATCGAAGAAGGAGAACAATTGATATCCACCGTTGATTTTTTTTAAAAATAAAAAAAAACTGCTGTAGAATCTGAGTGTAAAGAACTTTGTGATAAGTGAGTAGTGTTTGAAGATAGGTAGATATGGAATGAACAACATCAGAATCGAAGGACTTCCAGAAAACTCTGACAGTCCTCACACAGTGAAATTCGTAGACAATATTATTTTTTCTAAAAAAATATTCGTGGATGTTAAAATTGACACTGAGATCTCATCTGCTTATTGCATACCTGGATTAAATGCCTTAAAATCTAGAAGCCTGATTATCAAATTTGATAAACTACAGGATGAAGAAATCTTAGATGTCTCCTCTCAAATGGAAGACTGAGGTTATATTTGAAACAGTCAAATTTTATTTTGCCAGATTTTCTTCAGTCGCTGCAAAATGACCTGCATTTTATAGCATCAAACAGCACCTATACAGAGCTAAAATCGCATGTATCCTCATGTTTCCAGCTAAACTGAAAGTAACCGTTGATGGCCAATCAGATTTCTTTCTGTCCTGTAGCAGAGCTACAGGTTCTGGTTCTGACATCTTTTAAAACATGAATTGGAGTTGTATTGTATTTTTGCAATGGAAAGGAGAATCTGCTTGGCACCTAATCCATCTTTAACAGTTTCTCCTTTTTCTTCTTTTTGGACACTTTAGTCACTTATATTGTAGTTTATTTTACTAAATCTACATATATATGCTTAACAATTAATTAATTGAAGGCATCAGCAGATTTAACACCATTGTATATGATAAGTAAATATGGGCACTTGCACATAAACATACATATATATAATTTTATATATAAGTGAATGAAATTACTTCAATCCCTGTTGCTTTTGGTGATGTTACAGAAGGGGAATAATTAGAACATAAAGTACTGTATATACTTGGTGTTTAAGTTCTCCCACGGATAAGTCAGGGCTTGATTTTACTGTATATTTTGTGATGTCGGTCGTATAAGTCAAATGCGCAAAACTCCCGCTATTGGTCCAAGAGATTATGACATGCAAACGCCCACTTGAGAGAGTAACCACTGAGTGACATTTGCACTGTTTTGTGTTTTTTTTGTATCTCACACCTGTATCGTAAGGGCATCCCTTATCTATGATGGAGCATTCGATCAGAAGAAAAACTGAAGCTGGGTTTAAATTAACAGTTGTTGAAGTGGCGAAAGAAATTGGTAACTGTGCTGCTGCAACAAAATTCAATGTGTCTGAGAAACTGGTGTGAGATTGGAGGAAGCAAGAAGATGTAAAAAAAAAAAAATTAAGTGTCGTATTTTTGAATGGGTGTTTAAGTAAAGGTCTCATTTTATGATCGATTATTCGGGTTTCAAGACCCAACATATACACGAGTATATACAGTATATACGTACACTATATAAAGTATATAATACACATAACTAAGCATTTTTGTTTTGAAATATGCATTCCATTAGAACAAAACAGCTGGGTTGAAACTACCTCAAATTTTATTATTATTATTATTTTATTTTATTTTTTTAGGAAACTACATACTATCATAAGATATCTCAGTTTAATCCTTACTACATCGCTGCCTGAGTTCTCCTTTTGGTTTGGTCATTCCCTGTCTCTTGGCATGTCAGAGGACTGAGATTCTGGAGTGTGGTGTAGCCAAACTTGGAAGAGAATTTAACTAAAGCATATTTGTATCCATTCCCAATATGAGCACTTAGACAAATTATAATGCCTGGAAATTTTAGTTATGTTTCCAATCTGGACTTGAATAGATTTTAACTACAAGAATATTTAATTACTGTAACAACAATCACACAGTTTGTAATGTGCCATAATTTATCAGACCCAAGGAGATTCTTAAAACAAATTCAAGTGAATATTTCTTCTTCTAACCAGTACATCACACTTACTGAAGAATTGATTATTTCTTCATCAAAAATAATATATTGCCCATTGTCAAATCTTATAATTACGACACTATTGTTATCCCCGATCATGTTCCTCTTATCTTGGATCTTGAATCATGATGTGCTGCTACACACTCATCCCATAACTTGCATCATAACCCCATGTTTTTAGCAGGTGTGGACTTTACATCTCCAAACAGGATTGTTTTTTTTTGGTTTTTTTTTTGGTTTTTTTTTTGAGATTAATGCATCCTCAGAGGTTTTCATAGAAACATTTTTAGAAACTTTTAATATGTTTTTCAGAGGTCATATTATTTCATATCTCTCTCATAAAAATTAATTGGAGACCAAGAGGTTGTCAGAGTCAGTGAGATTTTTAGACTATATCATGAGTATGCCAGGTCTCAATTTTCAGGAATTTACAGGCTCTACATTCAGAATTTAATCTCATGACATCAAAACAAACCAAACAACTCATCTTTAAATTATGGTGTCATTATTATGAACACGGAGAAAAGGCTAATAAGATTTTAGCTCAAGAAATCCACAACCCGGAAGTCTGCAACGTAATAATAGAAATTCCCAGTGCAACAGAAGATACAATCTTAGACCATACAAATAACACATTTAAAGAGTATTATACCAGTTTTCCAAATAAAACTAAGGACCTACTACAATGTGCATCATACAGACCCATTTCAGTTCTTAATAATGATGTTAAGATAATCTCCAAAGCTTTAATTAGAAGGATTGAGAAAATGCTTCCTTCTGTAAAATCTCAAGACCAAACCAGACTCATTTTGGTAGACATGTAGCTTCAAGCCTTTGTCGTTTAATATATTCACCCATGAAATCTTATGCATCATCTATCTTACTGTCTTTAGATGCAGAAAAAGCCTTTGACAGAGCCGAATGAGTGTATCTATTCTCATCGATGCACAAATATATCTGCAAGGACACAATTATTTTATTGTAGTCCAGAAACCTCAGTTTGTATTAAAAACACAAACTCCGACTATTTCACACTTTAACATGGTACTCAACAAGGGTGCCCTCATTCACCATTGCTTTTTGCAATAGTCATTGGCTATTCATTTTTGACATGCATTGGATAGAGATAAAGGGGATTATTGTAGAAGGACTTGAACAGAAGATTTCACCATACAAAGATGATATGGTATATTGTATATCACACCCACAAATATCTTTACCATTAGACAACAAGTAATTTTCCGATGAACTCTCGAACACACCATACTAGACTGGACATCTATCTGTTCATTCTACAGTAAAAGAACAGTTAAATGTGTAGGGATGAGCATCACAAGTAAATATTAATATTTTTTCAAAACAATTTTGGTAACAGCATGGGAATTAAAATCAAACAAGATGTTAACAGATGGTCTACCACTTATCTAACTAACCTTAGCAGGGAGGATGCGTCCTTTCAAGATGAACACCCATCCTAAGCTTCAATTTCAGAGCATCCCTATGTACTGAACATCAATAAATTGTTCTTTAAGAAACTAGGCTTATTTAGAACTTAATTTATATGGAATTCAACATGTTGACAACATTCAAAAGGCAACTCTTCAAAGACCTTAAGCAGAAGGCAGCATGGCACTACTACTGTCTTTTCCAGTTTTATTACTGGGCAGCAAATACACACCTATAAAGACCTGGAAATTGGCACAAATTAATGAATTTACACCAGCCTGGTCAGCAATGAAAATTAAATCTTGCTCCTCTTCTTTAATATGCACTGCTTTTGTCTCCCAGTAAATAAGTATTGTCATCATTATACCAATAATCTAGTTGTCCACCAATGACTCAGAGTATTGAACCAATGCCGGATGCACTTCAAGACAGAGAAGATTTATTCTGTTGCTCTTCTATGCTATTATCACCTTTTTCAGCCTTCTCAAACCTACTCCATATTTAATCTTTGGAAAGCACTCTGGATTAAGACACATAGAGAGTGGTATATAGAAAATGTCCATCTTATAAACAATTATGCTTCAAATTTAACTTTCCAGCAGGACCATTTTTAGTCATTTTCAATTTAGAAATTTTATTTAAAGAAAACTACCCAGTTTTTCACACCTCCCATGCATTTCTATTTTGGAGGCAATACTGGTCAGTCTTGAACCATGTCAACAATATCTAAAAACATCTCGGTGGGAAAATGACCTTTTGAATTAACATCTCAGAAAAGGAGTGGAAGCCATACGTAGAATACTACTCTAACTGTATATGTGACAAACACTGAATAATTTAACTTAAAATCTTTAATCATTCTCAACTTGTTCAGAATTGTCCAAAATGTATCCAGGGCAAGATTCAACTTGCAAGCATTGCCATCTAGTGCCAGCATCACTAGGTGGTATGTTTTGTGGATGCACCAAATTAACATAATCTTGTACAAAAATCTTTACATACTTCAGGTAGCCTTGGTGTCACAATCATTCCTAACCCATTAACAGATGTATTTGGTGTAATTCCAGATGGGTTTAAAGTGGTTAAGGACAAACTGATTATAATAGCCGATACCATACTACTAGCATATCGAAACTATTTTGCTCAACTGGAAGAATCCCAACCCCTTTTATAGCTCAATGGGTAACTAACATTATTTATTATTTGAAATTGTAAAAAAATCAAATCCTGTCCAATTTTTTTTTTTTAAACATAAATTAGTTGTGAGGAAAAAGATGCTTCCCCAAACACTCTCCTCCCTTTCTCATTCTTTTGGTTGGGGGTTGAATTTGTGTTTTGTTCGGTTCTATTCTTTCTCCGTTTTTTCTTTTTTTTTTTTTTTTTTTTTGGTGATTTTATTTTTCCAAGGTTGATTTTGAAGTAATTTGTAAGGTGTACAGATTTTACCTGCTTAATTGTATGCTTCATTTTGTTGTTGCAATAAAATTATTAAAAAAAAAAAAAAAAAAAAATCTCTGCCACCTTCACTAGCCTTTACAGAGCTTTACAATCTTGAGCTGAACAAGTGCTATACCAGAATGTTAGTCAGCAAGTGAGGATGGACTCTACTATGCAAATGTTAAAGTTAGTAAGAACAAATGGTGAAATTTGAGCCACCTTCAGACCTCTGAGGTACCAGAAGCATTGGCTCGCTTTTTTTGACAAGACCTGAAAAATAAAATTTAAAGCTGGTCACCCTCTAAACAGGATCTGCTTCAAAGTAAATGAAATTGTTGTTCGCCTTCTGCTATCTGAAATCTGTGACTTGCTTCTTGGTTTTACTGTCATTTTTTGAAAGATTGTTGTCCTGGTATCACTTTGTCAACAGTGCTGCCTCTTTATTGATGGTGATCAAGCATATTATTGTGGTTTCATCTGCAAGCTCAAAAACACTACTGCAGCATTTAATGTAAATGACATCCTTTGTGCCCTTTTTGTGTAAGCATTTGCCACTCAGACTTGTAAAGTTCTAACTATTGTGGTTCACCTATTGTTCAGGATCAACATTTAACACCTCTAACTATACTATTCCATTACATTTCAGTTGTGACTGTTAACTAGCATTTAATCCTGAGACCATTTTTGGTTCTTTATTTTGCCTTATACAATTTCTCGTATTAGGAATTTGTTAGTTTTCGCATACCCCTTGGGGTCAGAGCGCAGTGTCAGCCATTGTACAGCGCCCCTGGAACAATTGAAGGTTAAGGGCCTTGCTCAAGGGCCCAGCAGAGTAGGAGGATCTCTTTTGGGAGTACAGTAATCCCTCCTCGATTGCTACTCTACTCTATTATTGCATTCCAGAACCCCCCGCGATAGGTGAAAATCCGCGAAGTAGAAACCATATGTTTGTATGGTTATTTTTATATATTTTAAGCCCTTAGAAACTCTCCCACACTGTTTATAAATATTCTCCGCACAGTTATACAGTACACCCTCGTTTATCGCGGTTAATCTGCTCCAGACAGATAAATGAATTTCCACGAAGTAGGATTCTTTATTTATAAATCTAATATTTTCGCAGTTAGAGCATTGAAAACCTGTTTACGACCTTCTAAATAAGTTTTTTAACATTATTAAAGCCCTCTAGACATGAAATAACACCCTTTAGTCAAAAGTTTAAACTGTGCTCCATGACAAGACAGAGATGACAGTTCTTTCTCACAATTAAAAGAATGCAAACATATCTTCCTCTTCAAGGTGCGCGTCAGGAGCAGAGAATATCAGAGAGAGAGAGAGAGAAATATAAACAATCAGAAATCAATAGGGCTGTTGGGCTTTTAAGTATGCAAGCACCGCGATAAAGCGGCCGCAATGAAGGGATCAATGTGAAGGTAGCCTTTCAGCATTTTTTAGAGGAGCGTCAGTATCTTCTAAGCAAACAGCCTCTGTGCAAACAGCCCCTCTGCTCACACCCCCTCCGTCAGGAGCAGAGAATGTCAGAGAGAGTGAGAGAGACAGAGAAAAGCAAACAATCAAAAATCAATACGGGCTGTTAGAGCTTTTAAGTGTGCGAAGCACTGCGCGGGAAGCATATCGTATATCATTGAGGAGTTTTATTTAATACATAATACGTGCTCTGATTGGGTAGCTTCTCAGCCATCCGCCAATAGCGTCCCTTGTATGAAATCAACTAGGCAAACAAACTGAGGAAGCATGTACCATAAATTGAAAGACCCATTGTCCGCAGAAATCCGCGAACCAGCGAAAAATCCGTGATATATATTTAGATATGCTTACATTTAAAATCCGCGATGGAGTGAAGCCGCGAAAGTCTAAGCACGATATAGCGAGGGATCACTGTAACCGGCAACCTTCTGGATACCAGCACAGATCTTTAGCCTCCGAGACACCACTCCGCCCTAAGGTCTTAAAAATGTGTTTAGTTCTGATCAAGTTCAACCTCAAAAATATGTAAATATTGTATAAATGGCTTTTAATTAAAGTAACCACTTAACTACAATAACACAAAGATGTACACAACAACTGTGCACAATAAATAGCACTTGTATACATAGTAGTCAATATAAAGTAAAATTCAACCTAAATGAGTGCAGTCAATTATCCTTCAGTCTCTCTAGTAATCCAGTCTTTCAACCTGTGGTTTAACATAAACAACACTTAGTAGTTCACTGCCATGTATCCCCCCCCCCCCCCCCGGCCCCCACCCCCCCGAGTAGCTATGTTTAAGTTTAATTTTACCACACTAAGTTGTACTTTGAAATAAACAGAAAATATGCTAAGAATGTGATTTAGTTTTTTCCTCTTCTTGGCTCACTGTCCCAAATGTTAGTTGGAAAACAAAGTATCCTGTATGTGCAACAAGTATAAATAATTTTCTGTACAATTCCAAGTTTAAAATGCTTGACATAAATCCATATTTACATGTATACTTAAATTGTTTCTAGGGATTAAATAAATATGCAAAGTTTATGACCCAAATTCACTTTTGTTCTCTCAGAGTTCAGTACTTATATATAGACAATGTCTCATAAGTCTTTCTCAGTGCCTTTTTATCTAGCAGCTAGTGCACACACACTAAACTATAAAGCAAAACTCTTTATAAAATTTTCAACTGTTCCTTGGCATTCATGCAGTTGTACTCTGGCTAATTCAAGGCTCAAAAAGACAATCCAAAAATGGGCAAACCAAATAAAAGATCCTAAATCTAGTAACCTATGACAACAGCAGAGTATTTAAAAAAAAAAAAACGGCAAATCAAAAATGAGCTGTTTCGATACCAAGGGACAAAAAGAGAGTCTAAGGAAAGAGATCTGAACAACAAGAGCCAAAGCTGATCTGTCACCACTGGGCTAAGGCTTCTCAGGCCTTTGTTTAAGCTGAGGGTGGTACTCGTAAGTGCAATGTCCAGGAACCCTGTTTCCTTTGGAAACACATAACAGAAGAGATAAATCATTAGTAGAACTGGTATAAAGAAACCAAGTAACAAAAGAAATAAGAAAAGCTATTAAAAGCACATAATGAAAAGAAAAACAAAGTGATTTTCATAAAACTCAAAAACATACAAATGTTCTGGAAGACTAGACAGGAAAACAGTAAATAAACTAAAGCTTGGTGCAGAGCCCTGGTTGAGCCATAACAGCGTGATCTTGACAAGTGACATCTTTGTCAGAGGCTAATCTGAATTAGAATTGCATTAAAAAGAAAAAAATTGTGTAACATGTTTGGTTGAAAAAAGAATGAGCCATTTTACATGACTTTATTGAAATGTATGCTTTGAGTTCCAAGATTTTTTGGAAAGTTACCCAACTGCTGTTCCTCACCACCAGCAACTTACCAATTCAGTTTGTGTCCTGATAGTCAGAATTACGGAAAGTGGTATCCTATCATTCTGCAGCTTCAGACGGTGTCTTAATAGATTTAAGCACTTCCTGACTGTCAATAAAGTGTCGTTTTTCTAATCAGACTGAGAAAACTGGTTCGAAATTGAGCTGCTAAAGAAAGATGCAAAAGCTAATCTAATCTGCTTCTGGACATTTGGTTAGTCATTAAAAGAAAAATGCATTAAATAAAGATAAAGATGGGTGAGAGTGACATACTTATTTCATGTAGAAACTGCACAACCCATTGTCACAGGAGGGACATTATTAACAGAAATTGATGTCTGATTATGCCATTCTACCTTCAAGTCACACTGTTCTGCACAGTGTGCAGTTGTTGGGCTGGTAACAAACTATTTTGTGGATGTCTTTGTTCCCTCTCCACCTAAACTGAATTTGTGTGGCAATAAAATAACCAAAGTTGTCATATGCTGTCATATAAGGGAGACTACAGAAGTTAAACATAACTGTCACTTAATTGGTAAAGGATCTATCAACCTTAGAGTATGTTAACGTAATGATATTAGTAGTGTCATTAGTGATCCCGCTGTCTTTTAGTTACAGCCACCAGTCCTCTGGCATTTGATGTATAATACTTCAACTATGGTTGCAGTTTTCTTGTGAAAAGTGTACAATTAAAAATACAAAGATACACACAGTGTCATTTGACCACCATTTTATGTGAAGTGTGTGTCAGTTGTTGGTCTTGAAACCTAACTGAGTTAAGAGTTTTAAAGTGGTGGCTGTGATGTACAGGGATGTAACTGAAAAAGACAGACCTGAGCATTTACTGTCATCTTTCACTTGTTGCAAGAATATGCTGGTCTTAATTGTAGTCAGTGGCTTATTATAGTTCTAAATGGATAGAAAATTGCACACAATATTATAATACATTATTTAATCCAGCAGTGCACATTGAGCTTGATTGATGCACTAGTCTTATATTATGGACTTTTGTAGGAGACGTAAGCAATGTTTGCAAAATGTGAGACACTAGATGGACAAACAAGGTCCAATGTCATATCGTAGTAATCACGTTTATGCACCAGACTGTAGGATAACAATATCTAAATTAAGACATTAAGATTGGTGAGTCATAAATATCAATTGTGTTGTTGGTAAGTACAAAATGCATTATCTGTAATCTTTTTCCATTCTCTGCACTAGCTGAGGTACCTGTTATCTGCACAAATACATATATCATATATTTAACAAACTACTATATTGGCAGCTGTTGTGGCTTTACATTGAGTTCATGAAATTGAGCTCATTCAGAACTAAATTATCTACCACATAATATCATACCATTGCCAGCACATATATGTTTAAAATAAATAATTATAGCTAAGTGATGCAACATATGTAATATATCAGACCAGTTAATGGCACACTGCACGATAACGTGCAGTGAATGCACTTGACTTGAGCATTCCTAGTTTTCATCCTCTTTCTCTGTACATTTTATCATTCATTTGCTCAGAGGTTGATGCATTTGCTGTTTCCTGAGCAGCTCTTCTTTTCTCCACCCTAGCGGCCTGCTTCTTCTCTTCTTTCGTCAGCATCTTTTCACATTAAAACTGATTAAGTCAGTGTTTGTGTTGCAATTACTTAGGATGTTTTCCTTAATTTTTCACTTAAGCTGGCACTTAAGTGTTCAATCTGCCTCAAGAATGATTTAAGATATGAAGAGGCAGGGTAAGTGACGGCGAAGGTGGTAGGGATGAGAACGGCGCCCGTACACATGCGCTGCCCTGCCACCCTGCTGGCTGCTGCCGAGAGTTGATTCTATAATAAAATAAAAAGATGAATAACCTTGGAGGTCAATCATGACCCCGAAAGCGAATAGTAGATGTCCGGTAGTATATGGGTATCAAAGAGAAGTGCTGCTTGGTAAATTATATTGTCATTTACAGCATGTTAAGGGCACACATAAGTCGGCCCCTGTTGTCGCTTACTGTTCAGCGTGTCATGTGAATATAATAGAGAAAGAAGTTGTTGGTGCCTGTGACCCTGCATCCTAATGGTTATGGTGCTGACATTTGAATTGTAATTAAATAGTATTAAGAAAGTTCTGGGGTTTGATTCCTTACTACGTCCTTTAAAGTATAGCCCTAATCACATTTTGCTGAAGGATTTTATCATGAGACAGCATCCATTTGTTCAATTTTTAAATGGTTTAAATGCTTCTTAGGATGTATTGGTTGTTTAGAGGTTTGACAAGGAAGATACAGATGTGTTATTGAAAATGATTTTCTCAATCAGGGACAAAGACGTTCTATTTATACAGTTTATTGTAGTTCTAAATGGACAGAAAGATGCACTCAGTATTATAGCACATTA
Source organism: Polypterus bichir lapradei (assembly GCA_026402145.1). NCBI lineage: Eukaryota > Metazoa > Chordata > Cladistia > Polypteriformes > Polypteridae > Polypterus > Polypterus bichir. The sequence goes on from JANRMT010049829.1 coordinate 7,413,624, forward strand.
TTTAATGCCGCTGTGCAAATTAAACTTGATTAAGATACTGGGGGCCATGAGACAGACTGGAGCATTTGTATTCAGTTTATTTGTATCATCATATTGAATATCCTGAATGGCAGCTAGAAATGTAGTGCCTTTTTGTTTGTCAGTGTTGATTACGGGTACAATATCCATGTTTTGTGAGTAAGAAATGTATCACTTCAATTACCTTCAATCCCAAAATCTTCTCGGTCACTTCCTTTACGCTTTAACCTATTGTATCTTTCTGCAAATGATTTATTCCTTAGATATATTTGTTTTAGTTCCATCATGATTGCTTAGTCTTCCTGATCACCTTGCTTGTTGGTCACTTTTATTTTTTCTTTCTCACATGCAGAACGGTCCTGGCTTGGTACCTTCACAACAGCCTCTTCCTGGGGCGGGCTCCTCTGGAGTGTCCCTGCTTGCCAAAAACCCTCTGTCTGACACACACGAGTTCAGACAGGCCTGTCCTACCTGCTTCATCAAGACAGGTAATACCTTCAGGTCAGCAAGGATGGTGCTGTGCTCATCTGGCTCTGACTAATGATTTAAATAAACTGCAGTGTTTTCATATATTTCAGACAGGATATGTAAATTTAATTTTAACCACGCTCCAAGTTTTATCATTTAAAAGTAAATTAATTGGTTCTTTCATTTTCCCAGCAGGTCAAAAACAAATATTAATATTGCTTCATAAATTCAGTTAATTGAAGCTAAAGTGTTTGCTGGGGTTCTGCTAGCTACATCTAATTTCTTAATTCGAAGACCTGACAAGTCGGGTTGCATTAGGTGACTTTTTTTTTTTTTTGCTCTATTTTTTTGCAACAGATTTCTTTGTATATTTTTACTTTGGGTAAAAACTGAAAATATTTTTTGTCCTAATAAACTTAGTGCTAAGGTCAGCACTGCTGAATGTGCATGTTTTGCTCTTATTTTGTATTTTTATACTGATGAGTATGTACTTTGTTCATTGTTTAGAGTAAAATGCACAAAACAAACATAAGGGGGCATTGTATATATTTTGTGATTGAGCTGCACTTTATCAGTTCCATTTATATCATCTATTTTAACAAAATAAGTTTTAAATAAAAATCACGGAGTACTTGATGCATACAAGTGCATTGAAATTGAACTAAAGTAATGCCATCTTTCTTCACTATTTTAGAGTTTTCACAAGGTAGCTTAGCTATCTAATATATGTTTTTATTTTTTAATATCACAAAATGGCTTGCAGAAAAGATGTTAGTTGTAAAAGCAATTTCCACCCATTTGTGATTCTACCGGTAGCTCGCAACCCCTTTACAAGTAGCTCGCCAAAGGGTTAATGAATCCTGCATAAATTTGAAAACTGGATTAATCAAATTAGGGGTGGGCGATCTTTTCAGAAAAAACATATCATGATTCACAATCTGAATTGCAATCTGTCTTTTCAACGTGGCATACACTTAAGAGAATATCCGGACTCAAACTCGTCAATACCTAAGTAACACTTTATTTTAAATATCAAACAAAGCTGAATTCAATTGTTCTCTCATTCGCTAGCTAAGTGGAGTTAATGAATACAGCCCCGAAGCTGGCGAGTGAGTGAGGAAGGCCCCACCCCTCGGCCCTCTGCGTATGTCTCGGATTCGTGCAATAAATCAGTACCGCAAGTAAACTCTGATTCTTAGCGAAATGAGAGAAGTCGCAAAATCAACTGGAATGTTCAAGCAAATTATAGAAAAAAACCCGATCTAAATCCGTTAAGTATTTCTCTCGTGAAAAGTGGACAGAAATACAGACAGACAGACATTGGATTTTATATATTAGTAAACCTTCAAAATAATGTGCAGTTAAAGTCTCATCATTTCTGGAGCTTAATAGAGCCAAATAACTATAAGAATCAATTCACCAAGCAGCTCTGAAAATGTCTGCTTTGTTTGGGTCTCCATACCTCTGTGAGTCTGACATGAATGTCATGAAATCAAAGTTCAGAACAAGACTGACAGACGAACTTTTAAATGACTCTGTAAGAGAGAACCCGAGTGGCTTTGCTCCACCAGACACCTGCCTCTCTTGTTGACTCCATGCAGTGCCCGTCATCTGACTAACTAAAACAACACATCACACATACAACTGGACATGTGAATAAAGTGACATAGTGACACATGACAAATGAATAAGTCACATCTGTGTATTTGGAATTGCATTTTTTTTCTTTTGACAGCATTCATGTTTTAATTCAGTAGTGTGAGATGCACTAGAACTGCGGTGGGCTGGTGCCCTGCCCAGGATTTGTTCCTGCCTTTGCCCTGTGCTGGCTGGGATTGGCTCCAGCAGACCCCCGTGACCCTGTGTTAGGATATAGTGGGTTGGATAATGACTGACTGACTGAGATACACTGGAAAATGCATACAGACATACAAAATGCACTTGCAGTCGAACTAAATATTTTTTTGTGATATTTTAATGCAAAATGTGAGTTGTGGACACCAACATTTTGTAAATGTTCAGGCAAAGCAAGCTTATTCAGTTTGTTTGGGTTGAAATAAGCTATGAGAATAAACGTTACAAAACATGAGTAGCTCTTGGCCATTTTCATTTTGTAAAAGTAGCGCTCAGAGGAAAAAAGGTTGGAGATCCTGTTCTAGAGCCGTTGAACCTTCTATTACAATATTGGAAATAAACTAAAATAGTTTAAACGCTTGATTGTTTTTCATTTTTAGCTTAATTTTACTGTAGTCTATCAGGTAGTTATGGTGGTTTGTGTGGACTTACTTTGTAGTTACTTCTTTTGTGGCTACTCCGTGATCTGCACTTTCTGCATAGCGATACCATTTTAAGTTAATTCTAGTAACCTTGGAAAGATTTTGAAGCAAATTGAAGTAAACTAATTGCAGTTTTTTCTGTAACAGTGACAGATGTAGACATATTGAAAGGTTTTGAATTGTGCAAAAACAAGTGATGCACTTGAAATAGCTTACATTTCTTGCTTGTGTTTTTCAAGATACAGTAAGTACAGTGTACCAATTCTTCAACAATAATGCCCAGCTAGCTTAAATGGTGTAGTTGTCAAAACCATGCTTACAGGTTTGTATGTCCCCTAGACTTTCTAGGATTATTTATTAAGCTTTTTAATGTAGTAGCCATTGGGCTGCTGTGAGTGACTAGGCTGTTGCTGAGCTATTTGTCTACAACAGAATGTGTTTCTCTTCACCTTTTCATTAAATTCAACTTGGCACAGGTGAGTTCACAGATTTCTGAAGTTCTTTATGTACTCCCTTGAACAAGGTAGTCACTTTTTACATTTTTAAATTGACATTTTCAAAAGAATTTAAAAAGAGCATATTTCCAGAAAAGAGTTTTTTGTTGCATAAATTCAGGGATGCTTTTAAGTCCACCATCAGTTGCAGATTGTACAAGTCACAAGTTCATGCTTAAACATTTGAAGTCGTCTCTTGTTTAAGTCGAAGTAAATAGCTTCAAAATAGTATCGTTTATAGTATAGTACTTCCTTTAAAATAGTATTGTTTACTAGGATAACGGGAACAAATTATAGAAATATGACATATGTTGTTATTTTTAATTTCCTTTGATGATGAAAGGCAAACTTTATAAAATGCTGGAAATATTTTTGTGTGGTCTAAAATGAAGTCTCAGCATTCCTTGTCTACATTGTAGATGAAACATTTTTGAAATTCTTTACACAATACGAAAAAATATTGCTCTCAGATCATTTTTAGAAAAAAACAAAAAATAGTAGTAGTTACTGCAAATGTCAAGGACCACATGCAAGGATTATTACATTTACTTTCAGGTCATGAGCATGTTACTTATTGGATGTATTCATCATGTTCATTTTAATTTATTTCTGTATGGTATACTTTTTCAAATAAAAGTCCAGAGACTATATACATTTACAAATGATGTGTAGCTAAAAGACAGAGACCTGGTGCTGAACACACAACATCAGCTTACATATTCTATATTTAAATCAAAAATACAGTAAAAAAGCGTGTAAAATAATTAGTTTAATTTCTATGATGATTGTATTTATGTTTATTTGTATTTACAGCAGTAATTATCTCAGAAAGTAAGTTATGGTTGTGTGGCAAACCTACAAATTTTAAAATATACTTTGAGTCTGCAGATACAGCTATACAAATGTTTAAGAACCCCAATGTATGCAAAAATTTTGCTACACTAGGAAACACATGGACCTGTGGTCCTGAAAGAAAGGTAGTTAATGCACTTCTTTTTTTCTTTTTAATATTGTGATGTTCACAGATGTCACATCTGCATTGTGTATCCTGCATCTGATAAGCCTGTGCAGTGTGCTTCACTCTCAACAGATGTTGCTGCTGTTCTTTTCCTGTGAACCTTGGCACATGCCCGCACTGACATTTGTCGTGAAAAGGACTCGAGGCTTGTTTTCATTGCTGGGTTAGCCCGCACGTCCAATTTTTTGCTATAAGAGTGTGTGTCATGTCATAAGCTCACGATGAAGACCAAGAACAAGCCTGCTTTGAGAAATGGTCAACCCTTACCATTTATATATATATATATATATATATATATATATATATATATAT
>JANRMT010049829.1:7418309-7472477 GCA_026402145.1 Polypterus bichir lapradei
AACCTTGTTAATAGTCATTATTTTCCTGTATAAATCGTTGGTTGTTACGATAAAAAATGTCAGTTAAATATATCATATAGGAAACACACACAGTGATATTTGAGAAGTGAAATGAAGTTTATTGGATTTACAGAAAGTGTGCAATAATTGTTCAAACAAAATCGGGCAGGTGCATAAATTTGGGCACCGTTGTCATTTTATTGATTCCAAAACTTTTAGAACTAATTATTGGAACTCAAATTGGCTTGGTAAGCTCAGTGACCCCTGACCTACATACACAGGTGAATCCTATAATGAGAAAGAGTATTTAAGGGGGTCAATTGTAAGTTTCCCTCCTCCTTTAATTTTCTCTGAAGAGTAGCAACATGGGGGTCACAAAACAACTCTCAAATGACCTGAAGACAAAGATTGTTCACCATCATGGTTTAGGGGAAGGATACAGAAAGCTGTCCCGGAGATTTAAGCTGTCTGTTTCCACAGTTAGGAACATATTGAGGAAATGGAAGACCACAGGCTCAGTTCAAGTTAAGGCTCGAAGTGGCAGACCAAGAAAGATTTCGGATAGACAGAAGCGACGAATAGTGAGAACAGTCAGAGTCAACACACAGACCAGCACCAAAGACCTACAACATCATCTTGCAGCAGATGGAGTCACTGTGCATCGTTCAACCATTCGGCGCACTTTACACAAGGAGATGCTGTATGCGAGAGTGATGCAGAGGAAGCCTTTTCTCCGCCCACAGCACAAACAGAGCCGCTTGAGGTATGCTCAAGCACATTTGGACAAGCCAGCTTCATTTTGGAATAAGGTGCTGTGGACTGATGAAACTAAAATTGAGTTATTTGGGCATAACAAGGGGCGTTATGCATGGAGGAAAAAGAACACAGCATTCCAAGAAAAACACCTGCTACCTACAGTAAAATATGGTGCTGGTTCCATCATGCTGTGGGGCTGTGTGGCCAGTGCAGGGACTGGGAATCTTGTCAAAGTTGAGGGACGCATGGATTCCACTCAGTATCAGCAGATTCTGGAGACCAATGTCCAGGAATCAGTGACAAAGCTGAAGCTGCGCCGGGGCTGGATCTTTCAAGAAGACAACGACCCGAAACACTGCTCAAAATCCACTAAGGCATTCATGCAGAGGAACAAGTACAACGTTCTGGAATTGCCATCTCAGTCCCCAGACCTGAATATAATTGAAAATCTGTGGTGTGAGTTAAAGAGAGCTGTCCATGCTCGGAAGCCATCAAACCTGAATGAACTAGAGATGTTTTGTAAAGAGAAATGGTCCAAAATACCTTCAACCACAATCCAGACTCTCATTGGAACCTACAGGAAGCGTTTAGAGGCTGTAATTTCTGCAAAAGGCGGATCTACTAAATATTGATTTCATTTCTTTTTTGTGGTGCCCAAATTTATGCACCTGCCTGATTTTGTTTGAACAATTATTGCACACTTTCTGTAAGTCCAATAAACTTCATTTCACTTCTCAAATATCACTGTGTGTGTCTCCTATATGATATATTTAACTGACATTTTTTATCGTAACAACCAACGATTTATACAGGAAAATAATGACTATTAACAAGGTTGCCCAAACTTTTGCATCCCACTGTGATAGATATATATATATATATATATATATATATATATATATATATATATATATATAAAATAAATGCTATGTTATACCCTCATATTTAATACAGATTGAGGGCTTTAAATGCCGTTTGATAGCATTACATATATTTATTATTTGCTGAACTCTAGTTCTTTCTTTCATTAGTATGAGACACATTATCTCTTGTGTTTTCCAGAGGAAGTAAAGAATTAAAGCCCTCAATGTATTTATTAAATTATTTTGATGAACATCAAGGATTTAGTTTTAAGAAGAACTCTGTGAAGTGACATTACAGAAATTGCAAGAGCTTGTATTAGTATAGTACATTAGTGTTGTGTTTTACTTATTTAAAAAGGAGGTCTTTAAAATTCATAACCAACTCTAAATCACTGCAATGTATACAGCAGATACATCTGAAAACAGACATTTAAGCCTATTCATCTAGTATTCAGTATTTTGTAAGCAAGTCTTACTTACATTCATCTTTAAGGGGATATTATTTTTTTATGTTCAGGATTCCTGTTTCCTGTCCACTGTTAAAAACTGACAACAAGAGCAGCTAACTGATATTCCCTGTTTTCACATCTGGCCTCTTTACCTCCTTTTAGTTAGGTACCAGTGGATTTCTTGATATAGCTGAATCCACTTGAAACGAGACCTCCTTAGATGTGCTGCTGTAATATAATGGTTAAATTAGTTTGTGAGTTTATAATACATTTTACAGGGTCTAATATTTAAATACATGAGCCCACAAAGAAAGCATGGAAATTGAGCAGTGCTATGAATCAAGAACCAGTGGTGTCATATGTGTGGAGTTAAGAAATGTAAAAAGTATATATAAATGAGTGTTATTTGGTGCAGTCACTTAGTTCTTCATTTATCATCAAGGTCCCAAAGCCATGGACTACACATACAAGCCAGATGTTGGTCATAAATGCAAGAAAGACATCTTACTGTGTCGAATAAAAGAGAGTGAAGATCAGAGCTGGAAGAGAATCCGTCCTCGACCTGCCAGGAACAATTTTTTAGGGTCATTTGTACTCTGCAAAGGTATTTAAGTGCTGATTACTTATCATGATTTAATCATAAGTAGGTGTCTATTGTATTCGCATTTACCTTTCTGTAAAGTGTCCCTGTTGTTTTTAGCCTTATACTGTACAGAGAACATGCACACACTATGTTCACTGCACATCTTTTCAAATAATGGCATATAAAGGTTTTCAAATTCAGATTGACGTTTGGTTTTTGGGGTTCCTGTGTGTGTGTGTGTGTCATGTACATGTGCAGGTTATCCTGAACGGTTGCAAGATGTTAACTTTTACTCCCAATACGTATTTGTCTTGCTTTTTATTCCTGTTTCTGCAGAGATCCAGAGCAAACAGGAATGCAAATATGGTGAGAATTGCACATTTGCATATTGTCAAGAGGAGATTGATGTCTGGACACAGGAGAGGAAGGGGGCACTCAACCGTGAGCTGCTTTTTAACCCTCTTGGTGGCAGTGAGAGAAGGAACCTTACTGTATCTAGACTACTGCAAACCCACCAAGGGATGTTCATGTTCCTCTGTGAGGTAGATGTCGGAGTTAGAAACAGCTGCTTTCTTTCTCTCTCTCTCTCTATTTGTCAAATGTATTGTGTTTATTTAAGAGTTCGGCCGTCTAACATTCATCCTTTTACATCAGTTGAGATGCCCCTGTGGTGCTTTTTTATAGCTTGGGAAATGTTTTTTTTTTTTGACATTATACATTTCCTACGGTCAGAAAATTGTCATTTAGCTAGAACTGGAATAGAACTATTAAATATTTCCTAGCCTTTTGAAATAAGAAAAATGCTACCTGTAAAACATGCATACAATATTGACAGCAACCCATGAATAGTCGCACATGATCATTGTTTTTAAAGAAATAGCGAAACAGCATAAGCCCTGCAGGTACAGTAAGTAATATGCTGAAAATGTGTTAATGTTCTTACAGCACTGATTTAAATAAACATACATTGTTTGAAAGTTTTGAGTTCCTAAAATGTTGTTTGAGCCTATACTGTAATACGTAACACCTATTTTAATTGTCTGTAATTGCAGGAGTGCTTTGATAGCAAGCCCCGCATCATAAGCAAGCGCAGCAAGGACAATCTGGCAGTGTGCTCTAATCTGTCTGCCAAGCATCTTTTTGATATGAACAAGTGAGTTGTCTGCAGCAGTTGACTTGTATGATGCATGAACATGAACTGTGAGATTTCCTGGTTATAGAACTACAAGTGTCAATGTGAGCACCACAAGAGGGTGCTCCAATTCGCAGAATAAGGCACCAAACATAGACGCACAGAAAATTGGTTGTGGGGAGAAAACAAACAAAAGGAAAACCTGCAGCCCACTGTAGGCCTAACTGTAATAGGCTTCTTTTGTCCTGCCATTTCTAGTGCAAGCGTCTTCCCATTTCCATTTCAAGATTTTGTGAGTATGGTGGCAGTGAGCAACAATTAAAATCCATCCTGGAGTTAATTACAATGTTAGAAGCAGATACCGTATTCAGAAATTCTAAGCCATTAGTTAAAGTTAAAAGAATTGCTGTCCGGTGCTCTGACCTGCATAGTGAGCTTCTGCTTGCTCTGTTTTTGGGGCAGCACAGTTCCAGTTATAGTTACTGTAGTGTCAGGGTTGCCAGTGTGTTTACACACCTATACTCACTGGTATAAGACCAGTTTAGAGTTGCTAGTTTAGCTAACGTGTGTATATTTGGCATGTGGAAGAAAAACTGGAGCACCAGTGAAAATCTCAAGAACAAAGAGCAAGCCACACTGAAAAATGACTAAGCTGCAATTCAAACTCTGTTTTATACAGACAGCTGTGTAGCTTTTTACACACACATTCTACAATACAATATAAACGGTTAGTAGGTTATACTGATTCATTACATGTGACCTTATATATATCTATCAACAACATAACAGTGATGCGCATATATAAAACATGCTCTTTAGAAAAATAAAAAATTACATTCAAACCTAATTGTTCAATGCTACAATCTACCGTTTATTGCATTTCTAGGCACTTTTGCTTGTATTAATTAAGGAAGATTTATTTTCAGGTAACGTGTTATTACTTATTAATATATGTTGGTATTTGGATATATGCTAGCCAGCTTAGTGGCTGTGTGGTATAGTGGGTCCGCGGCTCAGAAGGGAAGGGAATGGATTAAATAATCCATTTGGCCGTGCCAGTCTCCTTGGGTACAATCACGCAACAGCGGGAAGTTGATGAGGTAATTGAGACGTGTCACACCGGTACGTGAGGGTGTGATCTTTCTCATTTGCTTCATTGGCTTCCTGCGGTGCGAGATTGAGGCACTGCGCCCACGGAGCCGTATAAGAACGGGCCGCTACAGAGAAACAGGGAGAGACGTGAAAGAAAGGAAGGCTTGGAGAGCAAGAGTGCAGAATTGTGGTCAGTGAAAGTGAGCAGACGAGCCAGCTAGCTGATGAGAGAGGTCAGCACAGTCAGGGGTTCCATGTGGAGCAAAGGATATGTGGTCGAGGGACGGATCGCGCCCACTGATGTAGAAGAGTGGGTTCTATCGTGGAGGAGTCCGCCCTAGGGATTTGAGGGACGAGTGTGAGAAGAAAGATGAGAAGACAACTGACCCCGAGTGGTCTGGCAGAGGCAGCCAAGACGGGGGTCGGTAGTGTAAGGATAGCGGCGGCTGAAGTCTCTCCAGCTGAGCAAACCTTGGGTAAGCTGGAGAGACTGGGAAGGAGCTGTGCTCGGCTGGTGTGACCCCAATGTCGTCTGCAGGATTTTAGTCTCGTTTTAAACGTTTGGGATTTTTATCTTTTTATGGATTTATTTATGGAACTTTGATGCACTGCACTTTATTTGGACACTGTTTGTTTTTGGTTTTATTTCTTTTGCACCATCCCCTTGTTCAGTTTGATTTGTGCCCATCAGATCAGCTCATCCGGTTACATTACTGACGGTGTTGGGTTTGAGGGTTCCCAAAAGGGAAGAGGGAGCGTGAAGCAGGACCCGCATCGTCACAGGCTGTAGTAAGATCCTTGCACCACTTATTGCAATGCTTGTTTTTTCTGTTGCCAGTTAATGCACATTTTTCTCTTCATACTCAGGTGCCTGGTTCATGTGGTGCGATCCACCACTGTACGCTACTCCAAAGTCCGCCCCTTGCATCCCCTCTGCCAGTTTGATGTCTGCCGGCATGAAGTCCGTTATGGCTGCCAGCGAGAAGACAGCTGCTCTTTTGCTCACAGCATTGTGGAGCTGAAGACCTGGGTACTGCAGCAGGACTCTGGTAAGACGTGGGGAAAGATTAGGGCAAAAGCTACGCTCTTCCAATTTCAGTTTCTTTAGGGAGGCAAGTAGTTCAATAATATAAATTGGCTCTCATGGCTGTTTTATATTATTAACAGATTTCCTCATTCTTATGTGCCCTCTTATGTTTTAGGGATCACACATGAGGAGATTGTGCAGGAATCCAAAAAATACTGGCAACGTCTGGAACAGGGTGCCCAGCGCCGTAAGGTAAATGATTGCTGGCTTGCTCGTATAATATTTTCCATTTCACACCCTGCTCTGCTCATTGCTCTTTTTTTGGGAGGAGAGTGTGGGTTTTTTTTCACTGATAAGCGTCACACAAAATTACATTATTTTAGAAAACAGAATCAAAGCATGAAAATAAAACTCAAATTCTGCTTAGTGTAAAATCTGTATCTATGGTTACTTTGTGTGGTCCTAAGTTCACAGTATCCGTCCAGGAGAAAGCAGACGAGGAAGATGTACAATATTGCATTGGGTTGAACCTTGAGCTCTGTGTGAAGAACCCAGAAGTAAAGTGTATTGCTTAGTACATGTCTGTTAATTTTAAAGCAAGAGTCTGCCCTTTTGTTAAATAATTACAGGTTTTAATAAAAAAATAATTTAGCAGAGTTATCTGGAATGCTGGTGGTTTATTATTTCATAGTAAGCAGCATAGGCAAGGCATCTGAATCATGAAGTCTTCCTCCTTGGGAATACCACAACTAGTTTTGGGTTTGAGGTATTTTGTTGATTTCTTTCACTTTCACTATGGTCTTCACACGTTATAAATACAGGGCACCTTAGCATCTTAATGCTTTATTACCATCTCAAGATAGAAAGTTCTAACAAAGATGAATGTAGTTCTTACATAGAGCTCCACTTTAAGGACGACAAAAACAGGACAGTATAAGGAAGACAACAAGATACTTGTGATGTCTGACAAGAGAAGGAGCTTCCAGGAAACTGGGGGTGATCTATGTAGAAACACACAGGGATATAATGTTCATGTACGCCCTGTAGACAGTGACCGAGATTTGTAATGTTGTAGCACTGAGCACCTGGGCTTAAAACTGGTGCAAGTTTCTCCCAGCCTCAGGTGGCATTGTATCTCTCTGTGCCTTGATGGGCTCATTCATTGCCATTGCCATGTGCAGCCTGGGTGTCAGTAGTGTGCTGGAGTAGTATGTTTATTTTGATATCGATTGCAAAGTATATTTTTTACACCAAGGTGTGTTTTTATTGCAACATTTTCAAAATTGTTATATTTCCATTAGTGTTAATGTTTGCATTGTGCCATCTGTTGGAATGTTTTGTTGTTGTGCATTTACCAATAAAATGCAATTTTAGTACTGCTGCAGACATTTCTATACTTAAATGTAGTGTACAAAATGCAAAAAAAAAATAACTTTCAGATATTTGTCTTTGGTGTATTCTAAATATATTTTGAGTAGAAAATGTAATACATTACTGTATCTTTATTTGAACTAACTTACCCTTTGACAACTGGGTTGGGAGTCTTTTTCAAGACTGATTCATAATAAAGGTGAAGTGATGACTTCTTCAGGGGTTGGGCAATTAGCCCAGTGCATAAAGCCAAAAATTGTTCTTCACCTTCTAAATTTTATGGGACATGCTGCCATAAACTTGTACTAATAAAAGTTAAGCATGTTTACGTTAAATGCCTTATAATTACTTATAAAGAATTGTGCTGTTGCGGCTCCCAGGAGGACTGGGACAAGCTATCTACTTTAACTTCAGGCTATAATCCGTGTGTGTGTGTGTGTGTGTGTGTATATATATATATATATATGTGTATATATATATAATATATATGTATATATATAATATATATATATGTGTGTGTGTGTGTTTTAATAATTTCAAGTAAACTCTCAAACCTCCAAAAAGTGAGGTTACAAGTCATATGTTTAAAAGTGAAAATGAATATGTTAAGAGGTAATTGTATCTTTGATTTATAGTTCCACTCAGAGTGAGCTTCTTCACTGAAAATCATTTGTCGTCAGTGGTAATTGTTCATAATAGTGAATGGACAACGTTTTGTTTTCACCTTATAATTGTAAAAGGAATTTTCAGATAGCTGTGTTGTTAGTTTAAAAAAATACCTGTAAATGGAAGTTGAAGGTTCAATTTTGAAATTGATTTAAACCTTCAGATTGCAATTCGTTATAGGTGTGCATTTTTTAAAGTATAGTTCAGTGTTTTCTAAACTTGTTTGTTTCTTTACCCAATCATGCCTTCCTATGTTTCTTTGATACTCAAGTTTATGATGACCATCAGTTTGGGGGGGAATTCCCTATTGAAGAATCACAGCCAACAGTCTTGTTGGGGATCCACCTTGGATAATCTTTGCTGACTGTTATAACAGAGTATTACTAAGGCTGCCCACAGTGACCGATTGTGAGACGCTTTGCAGACCACACATGACCCTTTCCTATTAAATTCAACCGTAAGTCACGACCCAAAAGGCAGCAATCTGTGACCTAAACTGGGTCTTGACCCATAGTGCAAGAACCTGAGAGAAGCTATTTAAAAAAAAAAAAAAAAAAAACCTGATTTAAGGCTGACAGGACTTCTCTCCCTATAAACTCTTGGTACTAGTAGTGGCCTTGCAGTGTTCATATGCATATGTCTATGTGCAGATAGTGTTCATTTATCATGTAAACTACCAGAACTTGCTCTTGGTATACAGTAGGCATTTCCCTTCTGTACATTAAGGATTTGTTTGTTTATGTGTATATAATACACAATTTGCTACTTTGTGATACATATGTAGGTTATATATCCATATGTGGCAATATGGAGATATACAGTATAAAACATAAATATATAATATCTATAAAGATATATAAAATATATAAATAAATATAAAATGTCGCAGGTGTGTGTAAATTTGAACTGTTTGTAATTAAAATACTTTGTGTTAATTTAAAAGCATATTTATTCTTAAATTCACCAAGCCCACACATTCTGGAGTCTCTGCTAGTTGTCGGCAGCCTCGCAACTTGAACTTGAAGATGAAGTTTGTTTGTGGGCAGTGCTGGAGAGATGGCCAGGTTAGTGAGCCAGACAAAGAGCTCAAATACTGCACTGCTAAAGCCCGACACAGGTGAGTCTTGCATTAGAAAATTTACATTAAAATTGAAGGACTATTAAATCTTTGTTGTTACTTTTATATACACACACATGTATAAATATGCTGTCCCTGCCAGTATTGTTCAGGTGAGGCTTGACGTAGCATTTGTAAGATTGAAGCCTCTGAGATGACTTCATGTTTACAACCTAAGCAAGCACATTCTGTGTAGCAAAAATCTCCAAAACGTTGATCCTGCTGAAGTGAGTAAAGATAGTATCCTATAGGACACTGCAAAAACAGAGTCTGAGGGTCTTTTTATGGAGCAAAATTTTAATGAAAGGAATGGGAGGAAAGTAACTATTACTTTTTTGGAACTTGGAATTTAAATTACAAATATTATTCTTTTCAGTACTTCAATCAATGTGCAACCTAGCTTTAGGTTGATCTTAGTTCAGGCCATGAGGATAAGTGTGGCCGCAAACAATAAAATTAATTGATGACTACTCATTATGTGTTTTACAAACCACAGGTGAATTTGCCAGGGTGTTTTTATATGTGCTTGCAACAGGACGACCGAGACACCAGCTAAGGCTGCTGGGTGTCAGACTTGCCGAGTGCAGTTGCTGAACCTGTCTCCTGAGCATGAGAGGTTACATGACATGAAATCACAGACCATGACACATTACACGGGTCTGTGATGTCTTTCCAGCACAGTTTCACATTTACAAAGCATTGGGCACTCTGCCCTGTTTCTGACAGCCAATATCATTCTGCCTGACGGAGATGGTGCTGTACAAATGCTTTACATGTACTGAGACTTCAGCTGAAATCTCTGCCCTTTTTTTGTTCCCCTCATCTTGGTACTTAAAATATGAGACATCAGAAAGATGAGCATCTCTTCTATTTGTGATGTTCTAAATATCCACATTCCTTATTCCTCATAGTTATATGCATTGTACTTTCAGCTGAGCGACTATTAGTTGTCTGCTTTCAAACGTACACATGGGCTGAAGACAAAACCTCTTTGATTTTGTCAGGGGGAGTCACAGACTGGTTGGACTGTGTTGCTGAGTATGTCAGACTGCATGAATGTCTCCGACTCTCTGAGATTATGTAAATGAAGTCTGTAATTGGAAATTGCTGGAACACGTGTAATGTGTCCGGGTCTTTGAGAGTCTAGTTCTGTGTTGACTATGCTATGCCCGTGAAATATGGGACATTGAAATTTGTGTGTATACAATAAATAAGTCTTCAAATGCCACCGCTCATGTTAGGTGAAACATGAAAATGGTTCCTCCATTTGACAGAGGAATATATTTTTTAAAAGGAAATTCTGTTGTTTCTTCTTATGCTGAAGGCTATCTGTTTGATTAATAAACGTGGGATTTATACCACTAGAAATATGATGGGGAGTGGTGTGCCTATAAGAGATGTTGACATGAGAAATCTCCTAAGGTCTCGCAGTAGGATGTGGAGTTCGGAAAATGTTCAGATGTTGTCAGAAAAACAAAGTCTTGGATATCTGTCCTCAGTTTTAAGCCAAGTTTGAATTTGGTATCAAATCACCAAAAGTAAAGGTCAGAAGTCTACATGAAGTGTATTATTATTATTTAGGAATATTTCTTTTTTTTTTAATTACTGGAGACTTCATTGGTGCAAACCCCTTTAAACTTTAGACCTGTAATTTGTTAAATGATGGACTGTGTTTGTTTTTCAAGCCTGTTGTCTACTCTTCCATAGTTAATTAGAATATTTGAACATTTTTTTTTTTTGTATCATTCAGTTACAACTGAGGTGGGTTTTGTTCTCAGTCATTTCTTTCTTGGCTTTTTCCCCTCCCATTTATGTAGCTGGACAAAAGAACGGCGGGTGCTGTTGGTGATGTCTTTCGAGCGCAAGAAGTGGGTGGTAGTCCGACCCTTGCCTTTTTCCCGGGCTTTCCCGCAGCAGTATGATGTAAGACAGATTTCATATGTGGACATTTTGTAGGTTGACAAGTGATCGAAGTAGCAACTGAGTTGCCTTTTTCAGTGTGACTGTTTGTGGGTGGGGTGCAAAATGCATCTTGTCTTATGGTCATCATGAAATGGATTTCAATTTCACATTTACTCACTGTTGCCATCTTCTTGCTTAGATGTGTGTCCATGTGGTTAAAGAAAAGAAGTGCCACTACATTGGCAAGTGTTCATTTGCACACAGCCCTGAAGAAAGAGATGTTTGGACCTACATGAAGGATAATAACAGTTGAGTATCCTCCTCAACCTTGACTAGCACAAGTCATATATACTGTATTTTTGGTTAAATTTTTAATAGTTTTTTTTTTTTCCCCTCTTACTTGGGTTTCTGTTCACCATTTATGAGTAATGTAAGAATGGCAAAGAACTGAGTGTGTGTCAGTATTTATTGATTTAAATTATTCTTTAACATGAAATTTCACATTAAGGAACGCATCAGCTAGTATTTGAGATAAATGAAATGTAGACATTTGAGGGCAGTAATTCCTTCCATTTGACTATTTAAAGCAGCTCATCATAATTTAAGTCAGGGATTTCTGAAAGATAACACACACTTCCCAAAGCGTGTCTGTAGTTAGTCTTCTGTATAGCTTTTCTCCTTGAAGTTTACTTATCGTTGTAATGAATGTGGACTATAAACTTTGCATACTATCAATTAAATCTTACACATAACTTTACCTTGCAGTGAGGGACATGCAGCAAATGTATGACCTTTGGCTGAAGCTAACCAACCAGAACCGCCAGGCTGATGGAACCCTGCTAACCACAGAGCCAGAAGAGAAGCAAATAGTTATGCCCACAGATTATGCTGAGACTATGGTGGGTGCAAGCTTGTCACTTTAGTGAAGCAGAATAAAACATTGGTTGATATTAGGTGATGTGAAACTGAATAAATGTGCATCATACCTGCTGCAGGTATTAATTTTATCCTGTGTATTGATTCCAACCGCCCCCCAACACAATTAAAGGTTTTTGTTACTCAAGCGTATCAGAAGTATACTCAGAAAATAAACTGCAGACATTAGGTTTCATTGCTTAACTTGATGAACGAAGTTTGACACCAGCTAATTTTCTTAAATACCTTGCGTTTATCTTTCATTGTGCAGTTACAAGAGATACATCCTAATCAGAGAGAGCACTTTGAAATTAAATGCATCTAAAGTATTAATTGTTGTATTACATTGACTTTTTATGTTTTGTTTACACAAGATCTGTATGACAGATGCATGTGAAATTTATTTTTGGATTTTCAAATAGTAGTTTTTGATTCACTCAACCAATTTGCATCTAAGTGGTAGTTTGCTTTTTCACTTGTATGTGATAATGTTATACCTAAAAACAGATCATTTAACGTAACTGAAATATTAAATAACCAAATGAATGAACTTGAGTAAAATTATTTCTAATACAATATGTACATACACTCACAGAGCAAATTATTAGGAACACCTGTACACCTGCTTAACCACTCTGTACAACGGTGGCAAGCAGAAAAGCATCTCAGGATACGCAAAACGTCGAACCTTGAGGCCAGTGGGCTACAACCGCAGAAGACCACATTGGGTTCCACTCCTGTCTGCCAAGAACAGAAAGCTGTGACTGCAGTGGGCACAGGTTCTCCAAGACTGGACAGTTGAAGACTGGAAAACACTAGCCTGGTCTGCTAAGTCTCAGTTTCTGCTGAGGCGCACATATGGTAGAGTCAGCATTTGGCACCAACAGCATGAATTTGTGCACCCAAACTGCCTTGTGTCAACAGTCCAGACTGGTGGTGTAATGGTGTGGGAAATGTTTTCTTGGCACACGCTGGGCCCGTTAATACCAATCAGTTACTGCTTGAATGCCACAGCATTTTGGAGTATTGTTGCTGACTCTGTGTATCCCTTCAAGGCCACAATTTACCAGTCTACTTATGGCTACTTCCAGCATGATAATTCACTATGTTGCAAAGCAAAGGTCGTCTCAAACTGGTTTCATGAATGTGGCATTGAGTTCTGTGTTCTTCACTGGGTCAAATACAGCACTTTGGGGATGTGGTAAATACAAGAGATTTGTTGCATGAATGTGCAGCTGACAAATCTGATAAAACTGCATGATGCAGTCATGTCAACAGAGATCAGAATCTCAAAGGAATATTTTCAACATCTTGAGGAATCCAAGTGAGGCTGGTTGTGAAAACAAAAAGGTTGCCCTACCCAGTGTTAGTATAGTGTTCCTAATAATTTGTTCATTTACTGCCACATGTTTCAAATTTTGATTATGTGTCATAATTGATATTCAGCCCCTTTTGATCCTTCTAGAACATTTAACTCCAAAAAGATATCCCGTTCTTAGAAAACACAAAACAAAATAATGCAGGCATATATTTCCCATTAAATGTTTTGTTTATATATTAAACATTTAAGGAATTTGTTTTAATAAATTGTGAAAAGATGTCAAAACTGGCAGTTTATTCAGGGTGAGTCAAAATTATGTTAACATTTGAATGGCGGAAACAATTTATTCGCAAAACATACTTCACATGTGTAAGATGATTTACAGGAATGTCTCAATCAGTTCGCCATCATG
This sequence comes from Polypterus bichir lapradei, assembly GCA_026402145.1. NCBI lineage: Eukaryota > Metazoa > Chordata > Cladistia > Polypteriformes > Polypteridae > Polypterus > Polypterus bichir. The sequence continues at coordinate 7,431,916 of JANRMT010049829.1, forward strand.
TTCAACACACAAAAACCAACGCGCAACAGTAGCATTTAAAGCCTGGTCACACATTTCACGGGGAATAGACGATCTCACAGTCCGTATTCTGTCCTTCAGGTCATTGATATCACAGACTTTCCTGCTATACACACCATACCGCATAACCAGAAATCAGGGGAATGTGGAGGCCATGGCAGCGGTCCACCACAACCTGTCCATCGACCTGGTTATAAATAAATAATCCATTAGTGTTAAACATAATTTTGACTCACCCTGTATTGTTGAAAAGTGATTTGTGCTTTCGTTCGTAGTTGGGACATGTTGGCGTGGTTGAGGGTCAGTAATATGAGCAGTCTGTTAACTGTCAGGTTGGCAGCAGAAAACTGGCAGTCTGAGAGCACCTATGTTGTGACTTGCAGTGAGGAAAACAGTTCATGTGGGGTTTGATGAATTTGTGGTCATGATGATTCATTCACTGTCATGAACTCACTACACACAAGTACTTTGCTTATAAGTCTTTATACCTAAACAGCAGTAGTTTGCAAAGCTGTCAACTCTGTCTGGCTTAAAAACTGTGTCTGTAGTACCTACAGTTTCATCTATCAGTCTTACTCTACTGTGTGTAGTTGCACGTTAATGTCAAATAATTTTTCATTGTCATTTATGAGAGCAGGCTTGCTGGGTTTTTAGCTCTTACAGTCTGTCCTGTAAAATATTTTTCTAAGTAGATGATGGCAGTGCCTTTAGACAGAATGTGGTACCCTGACTCAAGATAACTCTTTACCATCTCACATGTTGAACAGCAACTTCTCTTATTCTTTCCTCATACATGGCTTTTGTTCTGTTTTCTCTGAATGCACTTCATTGCAGCTTTTATTTGCTAATTCATCCAATATGGTAGATTTCTGCAGTCTAACCTCAGAAGTGGCATCATTGTTTTATATGATAATGAATTATAGATGTGCTGTTTTTGTACTTCAGTACAGAATTTCACTGTTTGTAACAAACCGTATTGCCGTTTTGCTCAAAATGCTCTCAAATTGTGCTGTGTTTAGCTTGCTTCATTTTCCCTGAAGGCCTCTATTCTGTCTCCAGATTTAAAGCGATCCGACATGTAGCTGTTTTTGTCTCTTTTTAAATGAACCACGTCTCAAAGTAGGCACATCAGATGTTGAAATGCAGCAACACAGTTAGATATCCTAGACCAAATTTCAATTAATGGTCTTAAGTTTTAAGATTGTTTTAAATTTTTAACATAAATTCATCAAGTTAATAATAATCCTATTTGCAACAAAGCCCGATTCAAAACTATAAGCTTGATAAATATTCATCAGTGGTTCAGTTAGTTATGATTGAGCTCAGGCAGAATGGTGATAAAACTAGTCAGCATTGCCACCTGACATTTCTAGAGCTTTCTGGGTTCAAATTCTGTGCCATGCCCATCACCAACCCAGAACTGGATTAAGCAGCTTTGAGGATGTTATGTGAAGATTGGGCAACTAAACCTGCAACAGGCCTGTCCACAGTTCACTGGTTTCATTTTGCCAGAATGGCCTTCAAATTAGTAACTTGTGTACACATTTAGTAAAGCTGACCATTAGAAGATACCACAGTGTGTCTTGAGTAATACCTACAACTTCATGCAATTGTCTGGGAGAATTTTTTTTTTATTTCCTGTTTTAACTTTTTTTAATTCTAAATCTTCCACGTTATCCCGCTATCATGAAAAAGCAACAAACATTCCACTTAGATAAGGGCACAGTTTTAATTCTTAGGAAAGTCTTTGAGCAATGACAAGGTGAAAACGAATAGTATGAGATTTTGATTCATCATCTTTAAGGTGGAAAGGTCACACTGTGTGGCTATCTGGCTGAAAATAATAATATAATAAAATAATTAAAAGATAATAAAATGGCTGACATTTTCAAGTGAGGTATAAGCCGGGGTCGTCTTCTAGTTAAATGTGTATCCTCAGCCATGCTTGATAAACCAGTACTTGCTAAACATGGTGCCACAGGGTGGCAACATTTTGTGTGTTGGTCAGAAATTCAAGTGACAGTTTCACTGTACTCTGTACAAGTGACAATAAACTTGAGTGATGCGACATTTATAATGAATACATGCAAACCTTTGGAGATCTATATTACTTAATGTTGTCAAGCCTCAGTCAAAATGTGTATCTGCACTCCACACACACACACATCTCTTGTGTGAATCAGTCAAATGTGATGTTTGTATTTTTTAGTTGCATCTATGTGTTCTAATCAACTACAAAACATGTGTGTACTTCATTTAACCTTAATAAAATAGTCATTTATTAATAGCTTTTACCTAAATCCGGGACTTCATTATTTTAAATTGTCTTCATTTTTTTGTGATTCGGTCCAAGCAGACTTTCTTGTTCAAATTCTTTGGCTAACAAGGAACAGACATTCCTATTACTATATAACTTGAATTTTTAAAGCAAAGGGGATTAATGGTTCATCCCATTACCAAGTGCATGTTTGTTCACACTCGTATCATTCTACAGAGTGGGTTCCATTGTCGACTGTGTGGAAAAAACAGCAATAGTGAACGACAGTGGCAGCAGCATATCTCTTCGGAGAAGCACAAGGAGAAGGTTTTCAGCAGTGATGGGGAGGAGAATGTGACCTGGAAGTTCCGCTTCCCTGGGAAAAAGTTTGAAATATGCGATAAGTGAGTACAGGACAGAGGAAACAGGGATGGGAATGGGGAATCGAAAACGGCGTTATAACTTTACACAAATTATAGGATCATGAGGCAAACTGAGTGTCTGAACCTTGGAAAACTGTAAATATCTACCAACTTATGTTATGTCAGAGTTTGTTTAGAAGTGTTGGCCTTTGCAATAACTGCCATTCTTTATATTTTAGGCTAGCAGATGGCTCCTGTTCAGCTGGCTCCAGTTGCGAGGCAGCTCACAGCTCAGAGGAGTTGGCAGAGTGGCAAGAAAGGCGCGACTTCCTGAGAAAAAAGCTGGCCAGGGCACGGGATGACATGCTGATTGCTCCATCTGACACCGACTTTGGCAAATATAACTTTCTGCTCCAGGACTGAGCTTGTAAATCTTTTTTGCAGCCCCCCCCACCAACACAATTTCCTCTCTTTTTCCTCTATTTGCTTCGTTAAGATGCATGTACACACTTGTTGTGTCACCAAGCCCCCCCCACCCCCCACCCCAAACATAATATGCCGATGGGTGGTGAGATGGTCGGATTTTCTCTAGTCATCCTGACACCCTCTATGCGTTTTTGAGCGAGCTACCACGCTCCAGTTTTGAGCAGTTTGAGTAGAAGTGTCCTTAATTACAGCACGAATGCAATTAGACCGGATGTACTGTTTTAGCCCAACGAGCTATGATGGCTAGATGCACTTCCAGTATTCAGACTCTGACACTTTCTGCTTTTCTGTTTGGTAGCCTGGCATAGTCTGTGTTTGCCACAGAGGGTGGACATTTCTGGAGATAGAGAACTCTATACCTTTTGTGAGTTTTGGTTGCTGGCATGCCAAAAGTTTAAAAGGTGTGTGTGGTTTTTTTTTTTTTTTTTTTTTAATGTTGCAGTTTTATTTGTTTAGATACATAATTGTTCCTAGTTGGGCTTAAAAAGAAAATATGAGAACAAGTATGGCCTTACAACGTAAGGCTTTGGTGATCGATTACCCTTTGAACTGAAGTTCATAAAATGAAGTACTACTAGACTCCGTTCCACAGCTTTAATACTGACAATTGTCTTGAGAGGCTGTGCAGCCTCTTCTTCCAGAACGCCACACTGGTAGAAACATTTCGTCAATCGGTATCGATGGAAAACTGACGCACCTTACTGTGCCATTTCCCCAAAATTACTTCTCTCGCGCTCTCTCTATAGATCATGTGGTTTACACTGAATTTTACCATAAAGCATTTGAAATTAAATTTCTGACTGTTGCATCCAAGAGTTGTTTGATATCATGGTATTTTCTGCAATTTCTAAGAGATTTTGTTAGCAAAGGGGGAGAGTGAGATGGGCCATTTCAGTTGACTGACACTTTATTTTTATTTATTAATATACCCTTAACCAATTATTGTAGAGCCCAATTCTGGTGTGTTTTTTTTTTTTCCAAGTTTTTTTTTTATTTTGTTCTTGCTGATTTCCTCAGTGACTCGGTTGTGGATTTGGGTGAACACAACGGCACAACTACTTGGTGTTCAATCAGAGTAACCTTATTTCCTCTACTGAAGCAGGTTATAAGATAATTTGTGGTCTGCAGTGCAATGCACCTCAACAGATGGTTGGCCGTTTATAAAACCCCTCTTGTCTTCTTTTTGTCAGCTGGATGGAAGCAGCGTTAACAGGTTAAAATCGCCAATAATAACCACAGCCTGATTTCCCAATAAAGAAACTCTAAAGGAATTTTCTAATTTGTTATTTGTTTTGACAGATGTTCACCATTTAATTTATATTTGATATTATTCTTAATGTGAAAGTCTTTTAATCAGTAGTCTAAAAAGGAGATAATGTTATTTGTGTTTGTGAATTTCTTTAACCACTGAGTTGAGAAAGGAGTCCTTGCCATTCCGCAGTTGGACTTTTCACTCTGAATGTGGCTGTAGTCTGACATCGGTGCTTTATTTGTGGTTGCCATTAGCCTGGACCTGTGAACAGGCTGGATTTTATTTTGAAGCTTGGGAAAGATTGCTCTTTTTTCTGAAGCTATATCTTGCCAGTTGTGTTTATTCAGATCAGATTTATAAAGGTGACTGCCTCGAGCATAAAAATATTCATTGAAATGGACGATTCTCAGCAGACATTCAGGATGAATCCCAGATTATTAATATTAATGATTTTTCTTGTTAACCTTTTTCAGAAAAACATAAGTTCTGCATAATCCAACAGTTCACTCTTTTTTGTCTTACTCCTCTTTTTAACTCAGGGGCTCTCAGTGTTTCTCCATTTCTTTGGTATCTCCGCAGTTGCCAGCTGTCCTGTGTAGTACGTGTCTGTGTCCACATTGCTCCTCCCTACACCCACAGTCAGGGTTATGCTGGCAAGTATTTTATGTCTCCCGTTCTTAGTAGAAGGTTTTTCTAGCAATCTTGCTACCTGTAAAGCATTTTTAGCTGAAGAAAATCATTTTTGATACACAGAAGAACTCTGAATACTAGGCTAGAAATTGGGTGGCTTTCCTAATGCTTTCAAGGTGCATACACACTTCGTTCCTTTTTATCGTACCTCTTATGTCAAAATTAGGGTGCTTAAAAGAGGTCTTGGAGGGCTATGTTGGCTGCAGCTTTTATTGCAAACAATTTCTTAATGAGGGATAGGACTGAAATCTTTCACCAATAGCCACATTTAATTAAACTCCTCATTTAGTAAAGATGAATATTCCACAGCCATTTCGGTAAAATGGAGAATAGTAGTAGTAAGGGTCAACATTACAAAACCAGGCTACACAAAAGATGAGACAATATTGCAGATATTGCCATATTTAATTAATTCTTCATCCATACTTATTAGAACAAATAAATTAACCAATATGTTCTGTAAATCATAAATGCAAAAGTACTGATTAAGAAGTGAAGGGCAATGAAAACACACAGCATTTGTAACTCTCCATGATCCGAATTTGAGCCCCCATCTAAGCTTCACATATTTATTTATCTGTATACTTGTTAAACAGAGTGTGGTGCCTCATTGTAAGGTACTACAGAGTTTGCAGTGCCTTTTTTTTGTGTATTTCTGTTGATCCTGCCTGCTCACTGAAATTTTAGAGCCGAAAGACGAATCATGGGATAAAATGTGGCAAACGTCTCAAAACTGTTGACTTGAATCAATGTACAGTTTGAAAATGCAGTGAGTGTGTTGAAATTATTTGAGCAGGCTACGTATCCTTGTGTCATGCAGCCTTGACTAAAGCACGTTTGGGAAACAGCGGCGTTTCCTGTAGTCCTTATATCCACTGCTTTGTTCTGCAATACAACTTGGCCATCTCCCCCCTAAGTCATATGTCTCTTTTCGTAGAGGGCGTGTGGTTGCAAAAGAAATGAGTAAAAACTAAATTCCTCTTTATGTTAGTTTACTTGGATTTGTCAGATACATTGTTGTCAACTGATGTTGAGTAGTTTTCTTTATTTTAATTTTCAGAGCCAAAGTGAAAGGAAGATGACTTGGTAAACTCATTGAGATTTTTTTTTTTTAATTTTTTTATAAGATCAAAATAACAACTGATATTATCCAGTTTTATTAGTTATTTTGTATGTTTTACAAAATGATATGAACAAATGGAAAAAAAAAAACCTGCCTGAAGGTGTCGATGGCAACTTAAAGATTTTCTTGTTGTATATGTATAAAACAAGAAAATTACAGTTAAATAATAAATGTCTAAATGAATATCCAATAATGTCTATAATACTCAGTTTCCTCTTGCTGCCCTCCTTATCAGCTTTTGTTCAATATTCTTTGGTTTCTCCCAGCATTGTTTTCATCTTTTTTTTTAAACAGGCAAAAGCTGAAACGTGCAGACAGGGAATTATGGGAAGAGAACTGGAGTGTTTTTAGAGAAGTGCTTAATGACGTCCGTTAGAGCTGATTGGTCAGTTACTTTTTATGTACAGTCGATCAAATGAGGCTCATCATGCAAGAGCAAACTCAGCTCGCACAGAACATTATTATAGAAAAGAGTTGTTTTTAAAGGTTAAACATGGATGGGTTAAGTGACTTGCTCAGGGTGACACACAGGAGGAATCTCTTCCAGCAGCCTTTTGGTTTTAAGTGACTGTCTTTTTCTAGGATTCTTGTACCGGAAAATGTTTTTGGAGAGAAAATGGTGACAAGTGGCTTCTCATGATACACCTCCAGGTTTAGAAAGTGACTGGATGAAGATATTCAGAGATGCAGTTTCATTTTGGAATAAGTAATGACTTAACAAAGCAGCTCATGGTTGTTTATAGTTGTAAATGATTTTGATTTAAAGTTAAAACCATTTGATTTAAATATAATGCAAACAGATGAGATAACAAAGAGTTTTTGTTGTCTTTTACGTTAGAGAAGATGGTCAACCAGCCTGAAGTGTGCTTTGTGAGCAGTGCAGAGGTTTGTAATGCAGGATACACCTGAATGCTTTTTAATGGTGAGTTGTTAAAATCTGACAAAAATGGTTGTTAAATAATGTAGGTTCTTTTTCATGCACATAGGTTTCTGTCTAAATTCAGTTTTACTTTTCTGTACGAAAAGCTTCTCTTGGTTAGTCTTTATGTTACACTACTCGGGACTAGAGGCTTCCCACGATGCCCATGTAATTTGGGTACTGGATTAGACTCGAGAATTCACTGTCTGCACATTTGACTTTGATTAGAAAGGAAACCTTTTGGATCTTTGCACTTTTAATTTCCAGAAAATACGTTTGGTCCCAGTGCCTGATCCTTGTGTACATAACTTCTATCCATTGATGCAGTAAGATGCTGATTCGAGTATATGGGACTTTCTTTTGTAATGCATTTCTATTTCTGGGCAGAATTATTTTTAGATTTAAAGTCAAAAGTATTTGCGCAAAGGTGCAGAGAAGAGTGAAAGAAAAAAAAAACTAATTTTAAGCTTACAAAAGTTTAACGAGTTTTTGAGCTATTTCTCCATCACTGTGAGACACCCCTTCTGTACTTTTCAGTCTTTGCCCTTTCTGTGAGTGAACTCGCCATTCAGCTTGGCACTATAAGTGGCAACAGAATTAAGGGTTGTGTTCTGAGGATGCTTAGCAATGGAGGGGTCAGTTTTCAGTCCAGTGTGTGTGTTACTTTCCTCACTCTCTGAAATGGAGTGTGTGTTTTTGGTGTAGGCCAGAACCACTGACAATCTGAATGCATTTGTGTGTTTTATACATATATAAATATGTATAACTCCATATTATGGAAGCTGATATGACTGAAAAAGATTATTAAATTGTGTATACTTAAAATATTACATTAAGGTATCTGATTGTGCATTGGACTGGTTACGTTAATTTGAATCAGATACTTTAGTTTTTGTTTTTTTTTTTCTTTTTTTAAAATGTATAAATTCATAGAGACTTTGGTTTTAATGTGAGATTATGTTGCTTATTAGATAACATCACTGTGTTCTTATTATCTCTCTTTCTTTTGTGCTCTGTAAGGTGCAGATGATTATTTTTTTAAATCCCTTTGATTCTGTGTGATGAAGCTGACTGTAGTGTGGCCTTGGCGTTAGAAAATGGCACCATTTTACACTGGATTGGTGTTCTCAGACAAAATGTATGATTTCTGGTTGTTTACTTTTTACAAGCCCATTGTGGATCTTACCTGATTTGGACAGGAAACACGGATCTGTAAATACTGCTGGTTAAAGCAATGGGAAAATTGGCACCGAACAAGCCTTTCAGCCAACGTTATGGCAAAATCTACTTTGTAAAGTGTGCATGCATAGAATGTTCATCTGACTGTAGGACATTTTAACTGGTGAATGTTGTGATTGTAGCCTTTTCAGGACATTTCATTTGTTGATCCTGCCTCCCGAGCCTGTGCACACTCGACGCTTCATGTAAGTAAGATGATAATGGCTGCTAAGCCTAATTTCTAGTAAATCCGACTGACCTGCTTTGGTAAAGTAATATTAGTGTTTTCTAGCTAATTCTTTACAGAGTTTGCAGTCCTGACCTAAACCATACCACATAAACCGGGAATAATTACAACAGTTTTGGAAAACGTTTCTAATACTTGTTTTCAGCCTTCAGGGCAATTCTGAAAGCACATTACTTACTTCAGTTTTGAAATAATGGAAGAGGATGCTCATTTGCCTCATTGGGTAATGATAATAATCAAATACTTGACATGAAGGTTGGTTGCCTAAGAGAACACCAGTAACATGTAAAAGGGGATTTAAAAAATAAATGGTCTGCTGGAGTCTGTTTTGGAAACAGAAGTGTGTCAGACTCCTGTCTCTAGTGCAGGAAAAGAGAGTGCATTGAACACGGTATATACTAATACATAAATATATCTAACTACAATTATGCTTATTAAAATAGTTTGATTTTTGAAAATGGTCATGTAACTTCTTGATACTATAGGACTTTTAGACTTCTATAAACAATTTCAAGATATGAATGAACTGTTAGGTCTTTCCCTCCACCTTCAGTGGGGTTATTTACATTTTATGTACTATTTAATAATGTATAAATATCTATGTACATATGCCATGTACAGCCACTGTCCCTGTATAAACTAAGAATGCCAAAGTGAATCAGTCTGTGCCATTGCATTTCCCTGCTTCTTACCCACTTAACAGAACTCTGGACCCTGATGTGCCCAGTACTGCCACTGCCTGCTTCTGTGTTGTCGTGGTGTATTTCCTTATGTTAGACAGGTGGTACGGGCTCCACAAGATCGGTTTTAATTGTTGATGCATGGACTTATAAAATGGAGCTGTGTAAACGAGCGGTCCACAGTTCACATCGTTTTCCTTTCTTTTCTTCCCCCCATAGCTTGCTGTTTTTGTGCTGCAGTTCAAAGGCATGTGTAGTAACTTACATGAGGACCCTCAAGGTGCAAGGTGGTCCTGTCATAAAAAATATTTTCGATTCAGGCAAATTTTGGCTCAGATTATTTATTTTCTGTCCCACTTCCTGAATTTTAAATATTCACGTATTTGATACACAAGTAGAAAGAGAGCACAAGAGATGATCGTTATTGCTCTGCCTTAGAAGTGCTGATGTTATGTAGCTTTGTTTTATTGGGATTATACTTCAAAGTAACCCAGTTATACTCTAAGCATTGTAACCCACAGAGGTGGTGGGTGCAAAACTGCGTAAGTAAGCATGAATGTTAATAGATGAAACACGAAAGCAATATTGACTTGAAAAAGACACCTTTGTCACTTTCAGAACAGCCTGAGTCACTCGGCAGTAGGAGGAGGAGGAGGATCAGTAAGTGCTGCACAGTTTCTGAGACCCGCTTACTGTGAGAGACCCCTTGGGTGCCTTGTAGGGCACTTTTAAATGCTGTCTTGAATTGTGGCAATGTGCTGAGAGGTTTTAATATACCAGTTCTTTCTACTTGGTACTCATTATTTGGCACAACTGTTTTAAAGTGCCATATATCTACGTAAATAAATACAGTTATCTGTGGATGCTGCATTATGAAGAAAATCAAATAGAAAAAATCCTCTCAGATTTATTAACACAATTGATTATTTATTCTGCTGGCTATATGCTCTTAGTAATAAGACTTTGATTACAGACAACATGGATATTGACCCTTTTTATATGTGCCACAATTGATCAAATGCGCTGTCATCCTTTAGTGCAGATTGGGTAGCGTAGTGAATTTGTGGTCAACTTTAAGGCTTTTAAAGGTCCAGACCTGTGCTCAGATTCATGTCCAGTCACTGTATGAGTTGGCACTTTCTCCTTGTGTGTTTCTCCACATCCTGTAGTCTTTGGTGACTGTAAATAGGCCGAGATATAAATGTGGCCGTTTGCATGGTGGGCTGCTGTCCCGTCCAGGACTGATTACCATCAGGCACTCACGTGTTGATGGGATTAATCCCAGTGAGCCTGGAATGGAAAGCAGTTCAGTTTAATGGTGCTGGACAGGGCACCACTCTGTCACGGGGTCCACTCATTCTAATCCACACTCATCTCAAGGCCAGTTTACCTAACCTACCTGTCTTTGGGATGAGGGAGGAAATCACTGCAGAAAAACTTGGCAGAATGTGCAAGTTCCATACGGACAATGATAAAGCATGACGTTCATGCCCAGAAAGCTGGATCAGTGAGGCGACAGTGCCATCCACCGTGTCACTATGCTAAAATACTGGAATACTGTGTTTCATCAAATGGATGAGTGACAGTGTTTCAGTGGAGACATGGAGCAAGCATGTAGTTTTCTTATACCCAGTCGAGGATGTGTAAAAAATATCAAAGAGGTCTTCTCAGAGTAATTGAACTAATCGTTGCATTGAACAACACCACTACAGTTGGAGCGTATAAAAGCATATTTAACATTGAACTTCGTCTTGACGGCGCCTCCCATTTTATGCATGCACTTGAACTGTGAGCACCTCCTGCACTTGGTACAAAGTGAAAATAATGTAGACTTATTTTCTTGGTATTAGGGTCACTGCCACCCCATCTGATAGCTTGCAGGATTTTGGTGCAGGTCCTCATCATTGATACGTTTTATTTTGGTAATGAAGGCTGATTTACTATTTTCTTTGGCAACTGCAGTCCTAACAGGCTCACAGTGGCTTTGGCTTTAATACTTTGGGCAAACACTATGATACTGTTTTTCTTTTGTGTCCTGGTATTATGTCTGAGTGCATAGATACTTATATAAAGTGCTTAACTATATAACTGATTCTATATTATATAAACACATCATATCTCTATACATAAAACATATATAGGAACTAGCAGTCTGCTGCTGTGTGGGCACAGATTTCAGTTTAGAGTAACTGCTGCAAAGTGAATCGAGTTTAAACAGAGGGCTCACTGGCAGACGGGCACTGTCACCAATACAATGCCTTGTTCTAGTGAGCAGCTGTGTTTCCCAGCAGTTGTTTGTAATGGGGGGGGGGGGGGTTGTTGGGGTCTGGTGGAGATGCAGTCCAGCATTTTCATTGGCCTGTTCTGCATTTCTCACAGACACAGGGGGGGTTGTTTTCACCCCAGACTTTGTCCCTTAGCAGTTATTTTGTGCTGTGTGTGGGTCTCTGGGTGAGAAAAAAAAAAATGTGGCAATTTTTTTATTTAACTTATATAAAACACTTTTTTTGTAAGAATGTGAATTTGGACCAATGATGTAATTAATAAAGAGATATTGTTGGAAAATAAGTATTGTTATCTGTGAGTCTGTATTTCATTCAGGGTGGAAAAGGTGCCGATTTTCAGAAGAAGAATTGCCCTTCCAGATGAATATTAAATATTAAGGTCTGACGGGACACTAATTGCTGCATGCTTTGGTAATTTAAGAATTTCATTTTGTTTGTTTATTTTTTTTTTTAACATTTCATTCAAATTGACATCAAAAAGTGCAAATGCTAAGTTTTTATGTCCACGTTTCTACTCTTGCAGCACCGGCAACTTAAACTGTTTACCAGCTTCATCCTGTAGAATGCTAGACCATCCATCCATTTCCAAATCCGCTTCTCCATGGCAGGATCATGGGGAAGCTGGAGTTTATCCCAGCAAGCATTGGGTGCAAGGCAGGAACAAGCTCTGGACAAGGCACCAGGCCATTGTAGGGTGAATACACACACACACACACACACACACACACACACTAAAGATAATCTATCATGCCTGGTTTATCCAATTCAAGGGGCAGGAAACAACTCGGGTTAGTCCATCACAGGGCTCACTTCTTCACACACCACACACACACATATGTGCACAATGGCCAATTTAGAATTACCAGTTAACCAGTCAAACGTAATTGTTGGTGTAGGGAAAACTCCTATTCATGAGAAGGAGATTGGGTAAATGTGACAACTAGGGAGAAGTAGTGGCTCTGAGGCTAAGGATCGGCGCTGGTGTCCAAAGGGTTGCTGGTTCGAATCCCCATCACTGCCAAAAGAGATCCTACTCTGCTGGGCCCTTGAGCAAGGCCCTTAACCTGCAATTGACTCCAGGGGCGCTGTACAATGGCTGACCCTGCGCTCTGACCCCAAGGGGTATGCGGAAACTTAACACATTTATAATACAAGAAATTGTATAAGGCATAAGGAACAAAAAAAAAAAAAAAAAAAAAACTCCATATGGACGGCCTCAAGGCGTAGGAACCCAGGATGCTGGAACTTGTGAAGCAGCAGGGCTAAACACTGTGCCTCCATGCCTACCTCCTTTTAATCGTGATATTGTACTTGGCAGTCTTGGACATCAACTGAATGAAGATGTCAAACCTTTCTAGAGGTATCTGACGCAAGTGGAATCATCCCCACTTCTCCAGTTAAATGTTTAGTTTAAGGGTAACGGTGTGTGTCTACATTCAGCCATGTACATACCCCAGCTTTAATGTGGATGATATTCTGAAACGTCTCGCTGTACGGTTTATGTGCCACTACACAGGCCCACCGTTCAGGTCGTGGAAGACTGTTTTTCCTCCTTCCAGGTTGGCATAACTGTTTAGTAACAAATGTGGACTTGAGTTTAGCTGCAACAAGATCCTCTTTCAAGCACAAGGACTGGTCTGTGAATGGCAGAGGACTGAACTCCATCAGCCTGCCACACCCCGCTAAACAAGGAGCATTGAAACTTTTGAAGAGATTGGCTGCGAGGATTCTCCACCTCACTGGAAGCTAGGCAGACGTCCTAAAGAGGCGGTCTAACACACCACGGGAAAGAAGAATTTAGACCGGTCAAATGTTCACACACATTGTACGTGGCAATTATTCCGTCTTTTTTTTTTTTTCCCCCCCAGATAAGTCCATAAATGGAAATCCAGTTTTTCCTTTTTATCGTTGAAGGTACGGTATCTGTTGCCATACTGTCAGATAGCAGAATGGATAATCAACATGGTGGATGTTTGGAAATTCCATTTAAAAAGATAGTGGCAAGTGGTGGAAAAACACCGAGTTTGGCTTCTATGCTCGGACACGACCGCCACTGCCTGTTAGATTCAAACACCATTCAACTGCAAAGACAAAACCACATCGGTCTGTGGGAGGAAGCTTCATCTTGTGATATTCTCCTTCACACATTAAAAGGATTCTGTCTTTGGTGTTCAGGTATCATGGAGGGCAGACGTGTCAAAGTCAAGGCCTTGATCGTTTTCACTCAAATCAGCTTCTTAATTTGAAGCCATTTCTTCTTGTTACTGGACTCTTATTTCATTCTGGAGGTCAGTGCTCTCATTCTACCACACCACGCATTTACAGAACTGTTCAGTTTCTTTTTTTTCTGATCTTCACCTTTTTCCTTTCAAACATTTTATTTTATCATCTGTTGAAAGTTCTTAATATTAGAAGCAAGTTTAAAAAAGAAAAAGACACAAATTCAATGAGCAGCCCTAAATGTTTACAAAGTAAAGTTGTTGAAAGAGAAACCTGTGGCCTTATGGAGCCTGATTTCGACGCCCTAATGTCAGGTGATCGTGTACGGTTTGCAGCACCATTGCCAGGCTCCTCTGCACTCTGACGCCACTTCTATAGTCTTTCAGATATTAGCAGGTGTGCCTTGTGACTTTGTCTCCATCGAACGGGATCCCCTCAACATTAGCTAAGCAATACTAAAGGAAATGATTTTGGTGCTTACTGATGGATGATCTCTCAGAGTCGACATTATGAGTACCTTATTGGTTGTGGCAGAAAGCTGGAAGCTAACATGCGCTCTGTTGGAATTCAACTCCCAATACATAGGTTGGTTTTGTCAGTCCCTAGTACTGTTCCACCTTAATTGAATGATTTTATCATGGCACCACAGAGTGGTGACGTGGTGCATGTTGGGCAGACGTAAAGTAAAAATGTAATTGTACTCTGTATGTGTGAAGCTACGATTGCTAAGGGGCCCAAATACTTAAAGTATTGAGGGTGTATTGTTGACAGGTTCTTAGTGTTGTGGCCACCTTCTCATAGAGCGATCAAGCCCTCTGTTTAAATCCTGGCAAAACCACGGTGTTTAACCCCCTCTTCTTTCTCAGCCTTTATCCCACCTACTAAAGATATTCATGTTGGGTGAACTGATGGCTCTAGAATGGCAGGCAGATGCCACCAGCGCCAACAGGAGGATCCTTTTAAATAATCTCATTCAACTTTGGCCACCTCGTATAATCTAAATTTATTGCATCTGATGTTCTCTACAGCATCACCATTTTTGAACTTTTGGAATTTATACATAACAATATACTTATTTTAGCTCAGACGTTAACTGTTTCTCAGTGCCATTCAATTGTTGGTCTCACTTCATCTGAGACACCATTTTCAATTCTGATATTAGTTACTAGAAACGTAGGACACATTACATTGTTGTCTGTTGATGGCTATTCTGGCTTCATCATCAAGTCCTTTCAAGAGAACCCTAAATACAAAGAGGACTGTTTCATTTATGTGAGGTAGAATGCCCAGAGGGGGCTGGGTGGTCTCAAGGTCTGGTACCCCTGCAGATTTTGTTTTTTCTCTCCAGCCGTCTGGAGTTTTTTTTTTTTGCTTTTTCTGTCCTCCCTGGCCATCGGACCACCTTACTCTTATTCCATGTTAATTAGTGTTGTTTTATTCTAATTCTTACTTTGTCTTTTATTTCTCTTTTCTTCATCATGTAAAGCACTTTGAGCTACATTATCTGTATGAAAATGTGCTCTATAATCAATCAATCAATCAACATTTATTTATATAGCACATTTTCATACAAAAAAATGTAGCTCAAAGTGCTTTACAAAATGAATAGAAAAATAAGACACAATAAAAAATAAACATAAGTCAACATTAATTAACATAAGGTCCGATGGCCAGGGTGGACAGAAAAAACAACAAAAAAAAAAACTCCAAAGCTGGAGGAAAAAAAAAAAATCTGTAGGGGTTCCAGACCAAGAGACCGCCCAGTCCCCTCTGGGCAATCTACCTAACATAAATCAAACAGTCCTCTTTGTATTTAGGGTTTTCAAGGAAGGACCTGATGATGATGGTCACGTAGACTTCTGGCTTTTAGTCCATCAATGTTGGTGCATCATGATGCTTTGGGTAGGTGGTGGTGGCGCCATGTTGTTGTTGTATTCTCTGTTCAATGTAAGGACATTGCTTGTTTTTCAAGTGTAAATGGACATTCTGCAGAAATGAAATACATCACTGCAGCAGTTTCTCAGCAAAATGTTAGTAGCAGTGAGGGTTAGTTGTTAAAGAATGCTGGAAGAGCCTCGCTATACTACTTCACTGAGGGATTATTTGTGTTATTCCTCCTCCTTTAAATAATTCTTCTTGCGTTTGAAAAAACTCCCTTAAAAGTAACCCTACACTGTAAAAAAAATGTTAAATTAACAGTAGAATACAGGCAGCTGGGTTGCCAAAATTTTACTGTAATAAATAAGGGGACAATATTTTTAGATCTACAGTATAATTTTGTATTAAAAACTATTTGTTCTTCACAACAAACTCCAACAGAAGGAAATGTTTAACCATAACCAGAAATCCATGTTGTGTGATAAATATAACAATCAATAAACAATACGTACTGGCAGGGTCAAACCTCAGTACACAGTTTGCATCAGTTAAATAACAACAACCAATAGCAAAACATACCATTTAATTATACAAGTTGAAAGCAATTCAATATTTACGGAAGTTACGGCACATTGCCTGCTAGGGAAGTAAAGTTTTCTCTTTTGTGGTGTATGGTGTCCTACTTATCGAATACAACCCACCATAAATCAGCTTCCATAACCTCAAAAAACCTTCAGCACGTGGGGGAAAAATAAGTCTGCTAACTTAGGTTAAGTTTTTTCCCTACTATTCAAAGGTATGCGGTTCACCAGGAACAATATTGTAAAAAGGGGCGTGTCCTTATGCAAATATCGTAACCGGTTTTACTGAAACTGATTTAGCGTTTTACATTTTACGGTTGTTTACCTTCGTTATTTAACAGTTTTACACTGTAAAATTAACAGATTTTTTTCAGTATAACTGTAATGCATCAATAAACGATATTTAGCATATTTTGAAGGTAGAAAAATATTGATTTTACAGAACTTGTCTGTAAAAAATAATGAAATTTATTGTTTAAGATATACAGGTAATTTTCAGTAGAACATAAGGTAACTTTCCTTTGTTCATAAAAGGTATTTTACCTTCACCATTTACAGTATTTGTACCGTTAAATTTACTGACATTTTTTACAGTGTATCTTTGCACTTCATTCAGCCGTCTGAGTGCCATGCTGAACTTTTATGGATTAGACTGGCACAGTTCTAATGCGCATCATCAGATGTACTACAGGCCTTTTGTCACAAAAGTTCCTGGAGACGTTCAAAAGTGTAGGAGCAAGTGAACTAAAATGAAACCCAAATAGCAATAGAGTGATGTGAGCTTGAAGAAGTGTAAACCTGAGCCAAAACTGTTTGGGTTGAAAGTTGGGTTTGGCGTCCAGGCCAGGCAGGCCTGAGCTGAACGATTTTCGACAGTTACATGGAATCGATATTGAACGCTTCTCGGACTTTAACGGTCTGTGCACAAGTTATAATGCGCTTTGTGGATGTGCAGGTTCTGTGAGTTCTAAATGTTTTACACTTGGGAGAAAATAAAGTGGCGAAAAGTACCCCCACGTGTCTTATCATTACTGAAAATAAATGATATTAAGTATATTAGATCCATATATATATAAATAGCGCTTCGCTTAAACTGTGCCCCGACATCCAAGGGGAGAAAAAACGGAATGGGGGGCGGGGCCGTGAATGTTCGACAGTTACCTAACAGTGCCTGCCTCTTTCGTGAAATGATTGGTTTAGCTTAACGCCACTTAAACATCTGGCTGCGGACAGAGACGTGGGGCTCTATGCTGTGGGCGGGGCCCTAAAATGTACGACTCCAGAGTATTGGCTACTGCCGAACAAACTTTGACAGGAGGGTCGGGTTAGGTAACCACTGCCCACTCTAATTGACAAGCCTTGTGACATGTTTTAGTTCTGAAGTTGAATGCGTTTTAGCGACTGAACTTTGCAGGGCTCATATTAATTCTTCAGTTTTTCTTGTTTTAGTGCGGCTGCCAGCATAAGTAACGATGTCGGTCCTAGGGGATGTTGTATTAGGCGTATCGTCCGATATTAATGAAGTTCTGAAAGCTCTCCTGGAATACCCTTTACCGCAGGAAGATGCCGACAATCCAGGTAAGTGAGCCCCGCCTGAAGGAGATGGGAGGACGAGAGAATACAGTGAGCGCTTGCAGCAGGGCGAGCGATAGCGTCTTGTAAGTCGGACGGGTCTCTCAAAATCGGACACAACTCAAGCACGTGAGCGCTTCTGTGGACCTATTTTGTAAGTCGCTTTGAATAAAAGCGCATTCCAAGTAAATGCATGTCGAGGTAATATCTGTAATGTATTTCAAAAAAAGAGAAAGTCCGGAGAGGTTCTGAAACATTTCGCTACAGATTCAGCAGACGCGACGATTATGAAGCGTTGTGACAGAAGGCTCGCTCGACATGAGCGGGGAAAAGCGATTTGTAACAACGGCACAACAGAGCTCAACAGAGGCGATGTAGCCAGTGAAGAGAAAGCACCCTGGGACCCTTCAAATTTCGATTTTTGGGTCGAAACAGCAGGCGAGTGGTACTCTGAGTTTTACAGATGCGGGGAGTTGAATGTTTGTGGCGAGAGGCGCTGTGTCTGATTGTTTTTTTTTTCAATAATTTATTCAAACTGACTTAGGGTTTTATGGGCTTGTGATTGAGTTTTCCAGGCCGTAAAAGCGTTGTTTGTAAGTTTTGTTTTCAGTATTTTATACACAGATGTTGAACATGCGGTGTTAATCAAATGGATTCTCCTCATACCTAGCGCTGTTCGGATACGCCCTGCCTCACCGGGGACCTCGTGTATAAACGGTGCGTACCTACAGAAATGTTGCGTAAGAACTTTTCCACGTTCAAATCGCGATGTATAAAACCTAAACTTGGCGTAAAGCCACGCACTTTTCCACGGTACCTCATACCTTGTCTTACGCAAGTTCTCCGCTCGGTTTTGCAGACTGGCGACACCCAGCGTCAAAGCAGTGCTACTGTTCCTGCATCTGATTGTAATTAACTTGTAACAATATAATGGTCCAGGGATTAGCCATAGTATTCCAAATACCATAACTGCTTTAGCGTTGTTACTCTCACTGCACCTTCTACTTTCAGCTGCTCCCGTTAGGAGTTGCCACAGCGGATTATCTTTTCCCATATTACTTTCACTGCACCACTTGGAGTATTTATATCACTGTATCTGAGAGTGAATCACAGCAGCAGCTGATCGGAAAGAGAATTATCGGTATACAGCATCAAGCCCACGCTGCCAAAGCCACAGTAAAACGTTTCAAAGCCTTTCCTGTACGGACCTCGCGGTTCAGAAACCGTTTCATCCCAAGAACTTTAAACGCACTTAATCAATTGCTCCTTGTAGAACTGTTTGTACTAATAAGTCCAATCACCTCACTGTAAACTTGCACTACAGTTATAATATTGAACAACCTGAGCAACTTAATAAAGCGCGTATTTACATATGATGATGATATCATTTGTAAGGTGAAATGCAGCAAAATATGTGTATTATATTATACAGATAAAGCTTTAACTTCATTTAAATAATCAGTATTGTTAATAATTAAACATGTGAGGACACGGTGCTGCAGCGCTAGGAAGTTCACGTGTTGTTCCTGCCTTGCGCTGTGTATTTGCTGAGGCTGGCGCGACACTTGAAGGACAGACGGATAGAATAATTAAACACGTACTATGAAGATATTTCAGTGTTACTTAAAAGTTTTGAAGAATCGTCGTTGTAAGCTTACAGATGGCTTAACGTCTATTACAGAGCTGATTGTGTGGCGACTGGGGAAAGAAAAGTAAGGACAGGAACTGCAGGTTAGTACGTTTGAAAGAGACAGGACTGCTACAATAAATTATTTCATCGAAGGTCCCGCATGGCGCAGCAACATCTTGTGTGAGACATGACCAATCACTGCGCCACCCGTGTTCCCATGTTTAAAAATGTGCTTTAACTCCTATCATCATGAAAATTATATCACGTATACATCTCAGTATTTTAATTATTCAGAGAGCTGTAATATCACGAATGTAATGGATTCTGTGTCCTGTCGGAGGAAAAGAAAGCCCGTTTAAGAAGCACGTAGTGATTCACACACACAGAACACATTGAAGATCAAATACAAAACAAAGCATTTAACGTGCTACTTTAGTTACGATGGGATTTGAGAAACTAGTAAATTAAATGAATTTAAGATGAAGTTTATGATGTTCTACTTTAATGACAAAATAAACTACGTGATTAAAGTTGATATTTCGAGATTGAAGTTAATATTTCGTGCTTTTTTCCTACTCTGTGCCTTTTTTACCCTAATAAGCTTCCATATGACACTAAGACGGTGGGCTACGTCTCGCCTTTTCATGGCGACTTTGATATGTGACAACTTCTTTTTTTACGTCGGGCACCGTGCGAATTGTGAACTTGAACTTGTTTCTCCAACACGCTATGTCACTCGATCAGCTTCCTTTTCCTGTTTATCCCACTGTATAAACCAACAAATAGTACGTTTTTCTTTGCCTCCACTTGGTATTCGCTGAAATTCTTATAAACTCAGCAAAAAAAGAGACGTCCCTTTTTCAGGACTGTGTATTTCAACAATAATGTTTTAAAAATCCAAATAACTTTACAGATCTTCATTGTAAATTGTTTAAACAATGTTTTCCATGCATGTTCAATTACCCATAATCAATTAATTAACATGCACCTGGGGAATTTTCGTTAAGACCTTAACAGCTTACAGAAAGTAAGCATTTAAGGTCACAGTTCTAAAAACGCAGGACACCAAAGAGACTTGTCTACCGACTGTGAAAAACACCCAAAGAAAGATGCCCAGGGTCCCTGCTCATCTGCGTGAACGTGCATTAGGCATGCTGCAGGGAGGCATGAGGACTGCTGATGTGGCTAGGGCAATAAATTGCCATGTCCACACTGTGAGACGCCTAAGACAGCGCTACAGGGAGACAGGAAGGACAGCTGATCATCCTCGCAGTGGAAGACCACGTGTAACAACACCTGCACAGGATCGGTACATCCGAATATCGCACCTGCGTGACAGGTACAGGATGGCCACAACAACTGCCCGAGTCACACCAGGAACACACAATCCCTCCATCAGTGCTCAGACTGTCCGCAATAGGCTGAGAGAGGCTGGACTGAGGGCTTGCAGGCCTGTTGTAAGGCAGGTCCTTACCAGACATCACCAGCAACAACGCCGCCTATGGGCACAAACCCACCTTCGCTGGACCAGACAGGAGTGGCAAAAAGTGCGTGAGTTTCTGCATGACAGCAATGTCAGTGTTCTGCCATGGCCAGCGAAGAGCCCAGATCTCAATCCCATTGAGCACGTCTGGGACCTGTTGGATCGCAGGGTGAGGGCTAGGGCCATTCCCCCCAGAAATGTCCAGGAACTTGCAGGTGCCTTGGTGGAAGAGTGGGGTAACATCTCACAGCAAGAACTGACAAATCTGGTCCAGTCCATGAGGAGGAGATGCACTGCAGTACTTCAAGCAGCTGGTGGCCACACCAGATACTGACTGGTACTTTTGATTTTGAGCCTCCCTTCATTCAGGGACACATTGTGAAACATTTTTAGTTTATGTCTTATGGTGTTGACTCGTTTAGTGTTCATACAAATATTTACACATTAAGTCTACTGAAAGTAAAAACAGTTGAAAGTCAGAGGACGTTTCTTTTTTTGCTGAGTATATTTTACCCCGTGCTTTTCCCGTTGCCTTTTCACAGAATGCTGAGCTTAAGGTCTATTTATATTGATTTGCATATTCAAAGAGGCGTAATTCTGGGAGGAGACGGGGGCGGGACAGAAGGCGTGTGCACGCGCGTTAGTTTTCACGCTGACCGGGATTTATGGAGCGGAAGAACGCTGGAGTTGGAGTACGCGCAGATTCCTGCATCCGGAATTTTCTGTGCGTAAGCACATTTCGGCTTTTGTGTTTACGTCATGTTATAGTGCGAATTCTACACACGGCGTTATACATGAGGCCCCGGGTTATGATGGGCCCGATTTGTGTCAAGTACGGCTGAGAAGTTATAACCCGACTTCATACCTGTTTACAACCTCTGTTGATTTCTAGAACTTTGAGGAGGCCAAGTTGTGTCCATCTCCTGAAAGACGTAATGATCAGGTAGCCAGGACAGTTCTGTTGAAGGGTGTTTTGTGCATTATTTGTTGTTTTTCAGAAGCTACATTTTTTGAAGTGTTCCAGTCCTGACACAAAGCCCATGGCTACTGGGATTGGCTTAGCACCCAAATGGGACAATGGTCAGTAGACAAGAGTTTTTCCAAGCTTTTGAAGGTTGTGTGTGTATGAGAAGTGAGTGGACTGGATGAGGTGCAGGATCAATGAGAAGAAATCGAGTGGTAAATTTAAACTTGTTCCACATTTAGCACATACACCATTTTCTTTTCCCTGTCCTCAATCGATCTTCTGGTTTATCTAATCAGCCTGTTATTTTTCCCCTGCTGTCATCACATCTATGTTGATGCATCAAACTTTGCCCAATTTTAAATACAATTCTATATATAAATCATGGGAGATGTTTACCTAATTTTTTTTTTTTGCTCTTGTTGCAAAATGTGCATACTTCTAAAGCAGTGGTTTAAAGAACCTGCTACACATTAGCGCCTGTTTTAGAGGTCTCGTTATTTTGCAGCCCTGGGTCCAGTGGGCACCCCATTTCTGTAGGTTTTTCTTTCAATCCCGAGATCAGTGCGTCTTGTCTGCTATGGGTGAGTGTGTGCTGGACAATGGCTGAGCATCTTTACAGCATTTGCTCCTTGCCTTGTGCCTGATCATATCAGTTCCTGCAGAGCTAAGATGACACACTCATTGGCCACTTTATTAGGTACACCTTGCTTGTACCTGGTTGGACCCCCTTTATCGTCAGAATTGCCATAATTCATCATGGCATAGATTCAGTAAGGTGCTGGAAACATTCCTCAGGGATTTTGGTCCATATTGACATGATAGCATCACACAGTTTCTGCAGATTTGTTGGCCGCATTTCCATGGTGCGAATCTCCCGTTCCACCACATCCCAAAGGTGTTCTATTGGATTGAGATCTGGGGACTGTGGAGACCATTTGAGTCCAGTGAACTCCTTGTCATCTTCAAGAAACCAGATGGAGATGATTTGAGCTTTGTGACATGGCATGTTATCCTGCTGGAAGGAGCCCTCAGAAGATGGGGACACTGCGGTCATAATGGGATGGACATGGTCAGCAGCAATACAGAGGTAGGTTGTGGCATTTAAACGATGCTCATTTGGTAATAAGTGGCCCAAGGTGTGCCAAGAAAGTATCCCTCTCACCATGACACCACCACCACCAGCAGCCTGGAATGTTCATGCAAGGCAGGATGGACCCTGGCTTTCATGTTGCTGACACCAAATTCTGACCCTACCATCTATCGAGACTCATCAGACCAGCCAACGTTTTTCCAATCATCTATTGTCTAATTTTGGTGAGCCCGTGTGAACTGTAGCCGCAGTTGCCTGTTCTTAGCTGACAGGAGTGGCACTCGGTGTTCTCTCATGCTGGTGTAACCCATCCGTTTCAAAGTTCAACGTGTTTTGTGTTCAGATATGCGCACCTCGGTTGTAACGAGTCCTTATTTGAGTTCCTGTTGCCTTTCTATCAGCTCAAACCAGTCTGGCTATTCTCCTCTGACCTCAACAAGGCATTTTCTCACAATGCTGCTCACTGGATATTTTCCCTTTTTCGGACCATTCTCTGTAAACCCAAGAGATGGTTGTGTGCGAAACTTCCAGTAGATCGGCAGTTTGTGAAATACTCAGACCAGCCTGTCTGGTACCAACAACAGTGCCACGTTCAATGTCACTTCAGTCCCCTTTCTTCACCATTCTGATGCTTGGTTTGAACTTCAGCAGACTGTCTTGACAAGGTCTACATGCTACAATGCGTTGAGCTGCTGCTATGTGATTGGCTGATTAGATATTTGCGTTAAAAGGCAGATGAACAGGTGTACCTAATAAAGTGGCCGGTGAGTGTATATGTTACTATGAGCTTCGTTGGGACAAGCGACACGTAAGGTGGATATGTTTTCAAGGAAGTCCGCTTCAGAGATGCTCTTTCTTGTTCAATGATTCAGTGTTTAATAATATGCATTACATGCATTTTTATTACTCTTTAATTAATTATTGTTTTTTGTATCAGTATACTGCTGCTGGATTATGTGAATTTCCCCTTGGGATTAATAATGTATCTATCTATCTATCTATCTTATTCTGCCGACTATACTAATATCTATCTAGCTATCTTATCCTGCCGACTATACTAATATCTATCTATCTATCTATCTTATCCTGCCAACTATACTAATATCTATCTATCTATCTATCTTATCCTGCCGACTATACTAATATCTATCTATCTATCTTATCCTGCCGACTATACTAATATCTATCTATTTATCTTATCCTGCCGACTATACTAATATCTATCTATCTTATCCTGCCGACTATACTAATATCTATCTATCTTATCCTGCCGACTATACTAATATCTATCTATCTATATGGAGGAGCTGCAGACCTCTCAAGTCTCTCAAGTTTAAGCAGACAAGTGACACAGACGACATGACAGCTGGCAAAACAAACTTAGTTTTGAACAGGGCCCTTTGCACCATAACAACCAATAGAGTGATTTACCGTTTGAGATAAATGTATTGGATAACCAAGAAGACAAAGAGAACCTCAACGGAACAGAGGAAATGAAGGCGGTAACAGTCACTGAAAGGAAAAGGGAAAATTCTGAATTACTTTTGTGCCAACCTTTTATTTAAACTAGTGGTTGGCAGTGCCAATACAGAGGGACACCTGGAAATGCATTTTTTTTTTACCTTTTGAATAATCTGTCTCTTTTTCTGCCATAAAATGAACATTTAATTGTAATATTCTACAGAATGAATCTATTAGGGTGTAGGCTTTTTTTTTTTTTACAGTTTTGTAATTTTGATCATGGTATTTAGTACAGTGGACCATTCCCTGAAATAATCCACTCCATGAATTACTATTGAATAGTTCTTAATAGGATGGTCTGACAAAACCAGCATCCTAGTTTTAAGTCCTGCATCCAGTTGTTGCCTGTGTTGGAGTCCATGTTATCCTCGTCTCCCTGACTTCTCTAGTTTTCCTGTGTGTGTGTTTTTATTTTAAATAGTTCCTCTAAATCTGGGGTGTCGAACTCCAGTCCTGGAGGGCCGCAGTGGCTGCAGGTTTTCCTTCTAACCATCTTCTTCATTAGTGGCTAGTTTTTGCTGCTAATTAACTTATTTTGCCTTAGTTTTAATTAACTTGACTCAGACCCCTTAGTTCTTTCTTTTTCCTTAATGAGGAGCCAAACAATAATGAGACAAAAAACAAGCTGCCACATCACCAGCTAACCACGTTATCTGAACATAAAGAAAGGTGATGGCCTCAGTAAGGTTGATCTCTCAGGTCACCAAAACATCTTGACGGTGTTCTTAGAAAAAAATTAAAATCAGCAGTTTTGGAAATGTCTGTTGTGGCAGAATGAGAGCAGCAACAAGCAGTGGAATTAAGTAATTGGTTTAATTAACAGCAAGAATTGGCTTCTTATTAAGGAACTGGTTAGAGTGAAATTGGCAAGAGTTTGAAGCCCCAGTTTAGCTGGTCATCTGTTGGCTCGTTTCACATCTCATTTCTGTTTGGCTGCCATTTAATGAAGAAAAGAATCAATTCAGAGCACTGAATCCTTACAAACAGGGCTATGAAAATGAAGGGAAAAGAAGTTAATTAGCAGTAAAAACTGGTCACTGATTAGGGAAAGGGTTAGAATGAAAATCTGTAGCCACTGCGGCCCTCCAGGCCCGGAGTTCGACACCCGTGCTCTAAATCAAGGGTGGTCAACGTCAGTCCTGGAGGGCCCTGCAGGATTTTGTTGCTTAATTAGAAAACAATACTTGCCAATAAAAGGTCTGATTTAATGACATGACTTGTTAGTATTTTAATAATGCAATGTCAGGTCATTCTTAAATCCTAGCTTTTCTAATGATACCATCCAAATGATTTGAAACCTAAAACCAATAAGTAATTTTCAATTCAGAGTACTTTATTAAACCAAATAGTGCACGATGAATACACACCCGTGTAAATCGACATAAGCTAGATGGGAAATTGCTCGTTCCTTTGTCACTTGCGTCTTATTGCCAATAAGGTGCAGTTAAAAACCTTGAATGTAGCTGTTTAAGAGTAAAATAAGCAGTAAGTGTTCAAAATCTTAAAACATGAGATGACTAAAGTGAAGCAGAAAAATGTAATTTGAGCAGAAAGTGCTTCACCAGCCATAAATGAATTCTCATGAAGCATTTATGTTGGAACAAAAACCTGAAGCCGCTGCGACCCTCCAGGGCCGACACTGAGCAGCCCTGATTTAAAGGGTTT
Organism: Polypterus bichir lapradei; assembly: GCA_026402145.1. NCBI lineage: Eukaryota > Metazoa > Chordata > Cladistia > Polypteriformes > Polypteridae > Polypterus > Polypterus bichir. The sequence goes on from JANRMT010049829.1 coordinate 7,458,060, forward strand.
GAGTTTTAATTGGCAAATAAGTTAATTAGTAGCAAAAAACGAGTCACTAATTAAGAAAATAGTTAGAATGAAAACCTGTAGAAACTGTGGCCGTCCAGGACTGGAGTTGGGCACCCCTGTTTGAATTGGCACCTACTCCAGGGTTATTTCCTGCTTTGCATCCAGTATAGAAACGACAAAACAATTCTGAAAATGTAAATTTTAAATAAGTGTTTGTTACAAGAGTGGACACACGTGCATTTGACAAAATAACGCCTCAGAGTAGTAGCAAACCGCTCTTTAAACAAGTCTGTATTACTGAGTACCATCTTGAGAGGTACAAATTAATATGCATAGGCCATTAGGAAGCCCGTCCTGCAGGTGGCACAGGTGCGCCCCGCATCGCTCCAAGGTGGGGCTCGTCAGAGCTTGCAGTACTTTGCTGGGGCCAGTTAAATATACAATGGGGGAGAAAAAAAAAAGATAAAAAGCTTATGGGCAGGGTGTAACAATTCATTATTTCAAATTTTACTTTGGGATAGTTTTTCATTTAAAAAAATGCAATATTGAAAAATTACTATTATTTAGAGAATTGGCAGCGGTGTCAGGCGGCCTTTTATAAAGTGCCTTTTTGAATGTAAAGATATTTAGGATATTTAGCCTTCAAACTTATGAAGGTACTGAAGACTAGACAGAAGAGTTTTTTTTTAAATTCCAGTAGAGTGTAACAGTATAACGGACACAGGAAAATCAGTAACAAAACAAATACTAGCAAAGCCAGTCTAAGTGTCTGAGGGAAAACGGGTGGGCTTTTTAGTCAGTGTGGATATCAACAGGCTCACAAAGAGCACTTCAAGGACTAAGGTACCCAAAACCTAAGATACTTGATGACAACAACAGGACACATAACAAGGATTGATCAAATCTGTCAGCATGTCATGGCAAAGAGTGAAGTCATTCTGATGAAGGCCCTTGATTTAAGCGGTTTTCTGTTGCTGATTAATTTCTTATTAGACCAGGGGGCTCTGCTTGCTTCACTCGCCATCCCCCGTGCGGGCCCTACGCGCTCGTCATTTCCCAAATCTGCCGCTTGCGACGAATCGTGCTGTGCTTTTGGATAAACACGAATATCAACTCTGTCTTTGATATCTCCATCTTTCAAAACTATTATCGCTGACAATTCGTCACATGTTGGTTTAATATCCATTATTGGCTGTAGAATTTCTAATACGTCCGATCGTTAACTCTTTCGATTCTATGTTGCATCGCTTCTCCGTGATCATAAATATAAACCTGACCAAATTGTGGTTTCTTTGAAATTAAACTTGTCTTAGCTTTAATTGTTTTTGGGACCACAGATTCTCATAGCGCATGGTCCTGAACCGTGTAAATCTACGTTTTGAGCATTGAATGATGCAAATGCAAACAGATTATTGTAGATTTGGATATTTTGCCTGTAGTGTTTTTGGATTTCACTTTCACCAAATAAATCTTTTAATTTTCGCAGATACGCCTCTTCATTGGGAAGTAACACTACTTTACCCTGATGGCAACATGAATTAGACGATCTACAAATCTCCGACTTAAAGTTTAAAGCCGAATAATAGCTACATACTTCTGTCATATCACCTATGTCCATATATTCGATCTCTTTTCGCTGTTCCGTTATTTCACAGAGTAATAATTTCCGTTTGTTAGCGCTGATGCGGTCTTTGCTATCAGTTTTTTGAGACTTTCAAATTTTAGTACTTTCATAATCTCTAACCTGCTCAGCATGTGTATCGCGCCAACGATTTTGAACCTCTTTACGACGTTTTACTTTGTCTGCTACTCTTTGTCTTTTATTTCCACCCCCGCTCGGATCAGGAAAACGTTAAAATTTATAAGAGCTGAGAGCACAGGAACCATGTCTGACAAAATCATAGACATATATAGATAGACGCTGCATTCGCAGTGTTGCCCAGTCGACACGATATGCCAGCGCGTCCACCATATTACGAGTGGCAAAAGTGCCATTTAAACTAATGCAGGTAGATGTGGAAACCGGGTTTTCTGATGAAAAAACAATAACGTTTAAAACAGTATCGTTTACATACAACAGGTTTTGGCGAATCGTTTACATGCAATTATTTATATCCATTTATATAGTAATAATGACAATTATTAAATAATAATTATTATTATTAAATAATTCCTCCCATATAAGTAACATTTCTCGGACTGCCTTCTTCCATCTCCGAAACATTTCTAGACTTCGTCCTGTTCTTACGCAGCACAGTACTGAAGTATTGATTAATGCCCGAGTCACCTCACGTATAGATTACTGTAATGCTATTCTATCTGGCATCCCACAAAAACGTATCCATTGCTTACAACTTCTTCAAAATTCTGCTGCCAGGATAATAACCTGCATTTCTAAATCCACTGAACCTATTACACCTATTCTCTCTCAAGTTCACTGGCTCCCTGTTCACTACTGAATGCAATACAAAATACTGCTCTTAACATTTAAAGGTCTCCACAACCCTAACTGATCTCCTCCAGACTGACACTCCTCTCGCTCACTCAGATCTTCATCTGCAGCCCGACTTTCTGTACCACACATCAAACTCAGTGCTATGGGAGCTCGAGCGTCTCTCATTGTGCTCCTCGACACTGGAATTCTCTTCCCTCTCATATACATCATCTTGATTCAATAACACATTTTAAAACTGCCCTCAAAACTTATCTTTTTCAAACTGGCATACCAATTGTGAATTTTGCACTATTATTGCCTGTTATCTTTGTTAGTTTGCTAATTATTGCTTTTTGGTTTATCATTCTCTTCTCTTGTTTTAATTTTACTAATGTTGTTTAATTTTATTCTAAGGTTACCTTGAGTGCTAAGATTATAAAATGGGATTTTCTAATGGCTAAACATAACCAAAATAATTGTTCAGCCTTACCTATGAAATGTAATCTCCCGGGATCTGGTTTGGAGCGTACAGCGGTTTGTACAACCCCAAGCAGCACATTATTCATGACTTCACTCCACAGCAGTGCCACTCGCAATATGGCGGCGACGTTGACGTACGATGCTGCTAGTCATGTGGCGTCTACTAATTCTATGTCTATGGACAAAAGCATTCACACGAATGAGAGGTGAAGGGACCGTGGGCGTTGCTAAATCTCTTGGCACAAAGTCTCGCCTCGCGGAACTTGAAATTATCTCTCTGAAAAAGTCTTGTCTCCTCCCAGGATTTTTTAATATAATAATAGATATTATTTAGCTGTTTATAATTACAGGTAGCATTGGCAGCTTTTAATGAGGCGATGAATCAGTAAACATTGTAGCAGATGAAGTGATATAAAACACTGATGACAATCAAGAGCCTTTTAAATGAAAATATGTATATAATGTCTACAAATAGCATTATAAAATTGGCATAGCCCGGAACTGGCAGGAAGATGGGGTACCAAGATTGGACAGAGTGCCATTTCATCACATAATAAAAGATACTCTGAGATGGACAAGCACCCCTTCCAAGGGTTTTGCTGCCTTGTGCCCATTTCTACTTTTGTGTTTCATGCAACTCTGAACAGGAGTAAGTGGGTTCAAAAACGAAAGGTTGGCTTATAGTTAAGATTTAACATTTTTGCCAGTGTCTTTTCTCCCACGTGTTAGATTAAGTGCAGACTCCAAACTGAGCTGAGTACAGTCGTGGGCCATTTGACAGACTGGCACTCTGTTTATGGTTGGTTCCTGCCTTGCACCTAATGCTGCCGAGATGGCCTCTAGCCCCCAGCCACCCTGATCGACTTTAGGGATATTTAGAGCGTTTCGTGTTGCCTGACTCGCATGAACTGTCAGAAGTAATGGACTGTGATGTGTTTCATACAAAGTTGGAATATTAAAAGTGACTTGCGTTTAGTACAGCAAAACAGTAAAGCAATCCAACACAAGTTACAGTATACAAGGCAAGATATATGGAAATTTTACAGAAAGGTAGCAGTTTCTTTTCTAACAAGCTGTTAACTAGACGCCATTGTTGAAGAAACTGATTCCACTTAACAGATCCTCAAGAAAATTAAAGAATATTCTTTGTAATCAGGATTGTATCATCTTATTATTGTTTAACTCTTTGTGTCTCAAAAGCTAACAGGCTCCGTTGACGTGAGTGCGGGATTTCTTTCTGTCCCTGGTGAAGCATTTCCGGGGTCTTTGCTGTTCAGAAATTGGCAGATCCTGCCATACCTGAGTATTTGTAAAGCTTGAGGGTCCATCCAAATCAAATTCCTCAAAATGAAATACAAAATTATTTACAGTGGTTTTCTTACCACTGTAGATGTCACTGTCCTGAAGAAAGGGCGTGAGTTGCCTCGAAAGCTTGCATATTGTAATCTTTTTAGTTAGCCAATAAAAGGGGTCATTTTGCTTGGCTTTTCTTTACCGCTGTAGTTTATTGATGAATCAAATGGGAGCAAAATTCAAAGGTCCTTGTAATTGCCCTCATGGAACCGAAGAGCCCACCTTTACGTTTGCCCGCCCTCGCTGTCTGTGGACAGGCCTGATTATCAGTATTTTGACTTTGCCAAGGTGTGTTGGGATTAACAGAATCATCCACACTACCTGTGGACATTTCCTGCTGTTTCCCTCTCACACTGATACATAGAGAGTATCCTGTGATTATTACAACTTTGGACCAGGTCTTCTTTTCTTGCTGTTGCAAACTTTACTTTTAAAACCTGGTAAAGGGATCAGAAAAAACGGTAGAAAGTGTTCACTTCACACTGAGACGGCAACACGGTGGCTGCTCCTTGAAATGGTAAGCAGCTGGCAGACAGTAGAATTTCTCAAATGAAATCTCAGGAATCGCAGTTCATGAAGTCCTAGAAAAGAGAAGAGCGGACCAGTAATGGTACCACACTGTAGCATCTTTTAAAGTCTTCATATGTTGCTTGCTGATGTTACAGGTTGTGCTCACATGATACAGCATGGATTTGTTTTATTTCTGCAAAAGCTTTTTTTAAAGTTTTACAGGAAGGACCTTTATGCTGCACTGCCTGTTGACTTTGGGTGAACCAGGTAAAGATTTTTCCCTCCTGGTTACAGCACACAAGTTATTGAAAGTGATATGCAGTCAGGTCCATCAATATTTGGACACTGACACAATTTTCAAAATTCTGGCTCTGTACGCCACCACAATGGATTTGAAACAAAGCAACCAAGATGTGAGCTTTATTTCAAGGGGCATAACAAAAATATCGTATGAGCTTGGTGGGAATGACAGACATTTTTATACATGGTCCCCCTATTTTCAGGGGCTCAAAAATATTTGGACAAACTAACATCATCATAACTATCATGATCATTTTCAGCATTTGTTTGAAAGTCCTTTGCAGTCAGTGACTGCCTGAAGTCTGAGCCCATGGCGTTTCTCCAAGTGCCGGGTTTCCCCCCTAGTGTTGTTTTGCCAGGCACTTACTGCAGCTCTCTTCAAGTGCTGCTTGTTTGTTAGATTTTCTGCCATCAGTTTTGTCTTCAGTAAGTGAAGCAAGTCCAGTTGGGTTGAGGTCAGTTGATTGACTTGGACATTCAAGAATATTCCAGTACTTTGTGTTGTAAAGCCCTTGGTTTGCTGTCCCAGTATGCTTTGGCTCACTGTACCGTGAAGCGTCACCCTATCAGTTTTGCAGCGCTTGTCTGAATCTGAGCAGACAGTATAGCACCCTGTACACTTCAGAATTCATCCTGCTACTTCTGTCAGCAGTCATGTCATCAATAAACACCAGTGACTCACTTCCATTGGCAGCCACTCATGCTCATGCCTTAACACTGCCTCCACCATGTTTCACAGATGAGGTGGTACTCATCGGATCATGAGCTGTTTCTTCACTTCTCCATACTTTTATCTTTCTAGCATTCCGGTACATATTGATTTTAGTTTCCTTTGTCCAAAAAAAAGAAAAAAGTGTTCCAGAAGTGGACAGGCTTTTAAAAAATGTTTTCTGGCAAAGTCTAATCTGTCTTTCCTTTGCTTGAGGCTTACCGGTGCTTTGCACTTTGTGGTAAACCCTCTGTCTTTACTTTCATGAAGTCTTCTCCTGATTGTAGACTTTAGTAATGATAGCTCTACCTCACAGAGGGCGAGTGGTCTTGGTTTGGATAAATGTCGTGAATTGGTTCTTCTTCACCAAGGACAGAATTCTGCGATCATCCAGCACAGTTGTCTTCTGTGGTTTTCAAAGGCCTTCTGGAGTTGCTGAGCTCACCCGTGTGTTCCTTCTTTTTAAGAATTTACCAAATGGTTGATTTGACCACTCCTGGTGTTTCTGCTCTCTCTCTAAAGGGTTTGTTTTGTTTTCTCAGCCTAATGACGGCCTGTTTTTACTTGCATGGACAGCTCTTTGGACCTCATATTTAGAGTTCACAGTGACAGCTTCCAAATGCAGGTCCACTCCAGACCTTCTACCTGCTTAATAGTTAATGAAATAATGAGGGACCTGCTCGCACCATGTCCAAATAGTTTGGAGCCCCTGGAAATTGGCTTGGTGGGAGTTCGCTATACAGAAAAATGCCTGTCATTTCTAAACGGCTCATATGATATTTTTGTTAAACCCCTTATGACTCAGGCGCCGCCGCGAGTGGCCGGCTTTCCAGCAGCTCCGTGTACGATGTGAATTTCCCCTTAGATAATAAGTATCTATCTATCTAAATTAAAGCTTAAAGTCTACACTTCAATCACATAATGATTGCTTTATTTCAAATCCGTTGTGGTGGCATACAGAGCCAAAATTATGAAAATTGTATCACTGTCTAAATACTTACGGACCTGTCTATATATGTCACGTTATATATGAGTTGCTTTTGGCTTACTTAATGTTATAATAACCGTTTGGGGAAGAGGATAAACTTAATCATAAAAAAAGATATATGGGTGATAATATTAAGAAAATGTTATTTTTAAAATGGCATTTTTATAGTGAACTTAATAGACAGAATGGTGATCACAGAAATAACATTTATTTTACAGAGTATTTGTCATTCAGTTTGAGGGAAGTGACAGGAGTACAGAAGAACGAATCAAGAGAAGTAGCCATTACAGTGATTTTAAGAGCTCGTTGGTAATGAAAAAGTAGTCTGTTTTCTCATCTTTTCTGACCATCTGGATATACAGGAATTTAGAATAAGTGCCTATAATGTTAAGTATGATTACACAACTTTATTGGATGGTTTGTTGGCAAGAAAAGACGCAATGTGTTGACATAAAGCAGTCGGCCATCGAGGCCCACTGCTGACATAAATACCCAAGCCAATCGAGCCTGACTCCTCAGCACAGTGGATTACTGGTGAGCACTGTCTGTGAAAGAGTGAATACAACACATTAAAAAAAATGCTCGGCCACATAGATCTGAAGAAGGTAACAATGCTTTTGTGTTGCTGTACATTTTATCCTCGTTATCAATATCCTGATGCACTAGTTGTGAAAGATAATGCAACGTTCTCAAGCTCACTATATCCAATCGGAGTAAAGCAAAATTGGGTGCAAGTTTGGACCAACGCTGGGTGGCATGCCAATCCTTTGCTGGGCTTTCTCATTCAAAAGAGATTATTATCAGTCAGCAGTTAATACAAACATACACCTTTAGGATGCAGGAAGGAGAACAGAAGTTTCTGGAGGAGAATGTGTAAAAAAACTCAGCACAGACAATAGTTGGACAGAGGACTTGAACCCAGCACACTGGATCCATGGGGCTGCATCACTAGCCACTACACCAATCCTCTTGTCATATTTAACTTTATGTGAAACCATAGAAAGCTTGCATCACTTAAACCCTGTTGGATCAGAATTGCTTCATATATACTTAATATGTTTAGGATTGCCCGTGTTTCTTTTGTTTATTATATTGGTTAGAATAGCCGTGTGTCTGTTAGCGGAGAGAGTGTTGGCCGCATCGAGATGTTTACTTACATCAGCAATGACATTCATGTCTCTGGTGACTCTTCCTATAAAGTCAGTAGAAGGATTGAGGGACCATGGGGGCCATGAGGTTGCTGGAAAGTGGTGTGTGGTGCACCTGAGGACAAAAGTCCAAGTCTTTAGAGTCCTGGTTCTTCATGTTTTGCTATACAGTTGCGAGGACGCTATCCAGTGACCTGAGACAAAGACTTCTCTGCAAAAAATCCTTGGATACCGCTGGTTTGACTTTGTGTGGAATGAGCAGTTGCTCATAGAGTCCCGAATGAAATGCATTGTGAGGGAGTGTCAGTTACGGCACTATGGCCATGTGGCGCAATTCCCCGAGGGTGATCCGGCTCACATGATCCTCATTGTTAAGGGGACACCCACGTAACACCTGGCTGCAGCGGATAGAGGGTCATTTCCGGAGGGTGCGTCTGGACCATGTGTGTGCCTGGGGTGTGTTGCCTACTGGGATTCCGAGCTGTTTCGTTGTGTGGTGGGTGCAGGCTTCCCATCCTGACCTGACTTGACCTAACCTGTAGTAGTGTCAAGTTTGAAGTTGTCAAATTGTAAATGTAGAGAAATGTAAATTACCCATCATGAAAGCCCCATATTCTAGTAGGAGATTCTAAAACATACAGGAGTTGCCAAAGAGTAAATTCATCAAATATATTTCCGTTTTTAATTTTCAGGAAGACATTTGTCCCCAGGTTGGATTAGGGAGCATAACAGTCCTAACTAACAGCTTGTGTGTGGATTTGTTTCCTTGCTGAGAGCAGAAGAACATATTGCCACCTGCAGGAGGTCTGTTACTGTACTGATAAGGTGCAAACCATTCAAGAACTCGATGTGGTGCCGTTATGATGTGACATTTGAATCCTGAGGCTAGAATTTTGAAAATGGATCGCTGGCATTACTGTACTTATATCGACTCTGTGTTAAAATGAGTGAATGCCTTGGATATTAAAGATTTGTGTCTGCTGCCAGCCTCTTTATCATGCTACCCACAAAAGCGGTATTTTATGTTGTCCACATGCATTGTGCAGCTTGTTTGTGTGGCATGACATCACCAGGTATGACCTTCTGCTACTGCACAATATTTACTGCACGTACAGCCTAACGATGGTTCTTTGTGTGAAAGAAGATAATGCATTTCAATCTGCCTTTGACTGAGCACTTTTTTACATGTACAGTTTGAGAGTTGGCTGTCAGGGCCGTGTCGGAATGGCAGACTGCAAGATTCTTTTGTGGTGAAGTGAGTCATTTTAGAAGCATCCAATTCACTTTTTTAACCTGCATAATAAACATGTCATTTTTGCAGCTTGTGATGGCGAGTAGTTTTTCTATTAAGTTATTTCATGTTGACTCTTCTGGCCAGCAGTCTTTTAAGATTGTGGAACCGGTGCTGGCACGCATTCAGTGGGGACATACAATCTGAGGGTGTAAAACAGGGGCCTCCAATACGTCGCTCGCGAGCTACCGGTAGATCGCAGCCCCTTTTCCAAGTAGCTCGCCAAAGGGTTAATGAATCCTACATAAATCTGAAAACTTGATTAGTCAAATTAGGGGTGGGCGATCTTTCCAAAAAATCATATCACGATCCACAATGTGAATTGCAATCTGTCTTTTCAATGTGGCACACACTTAAGAGAATATCCGGACTCAAACTCATCAAGGCCTAAGTAACACTTTATTTTAAATATCAAACAAAGTTGAATTCAATTGTTCTCTCGTTCGCTAGCTAAGCGGAGTTAAGGAACACAGCCCGAAGCTGGCGAATGAGTGAGGAAGGCCCGTCCCCTCGGCCCTCTGGGTACGTCTCGGATTCGCACAAAGAAATTGCGAAATATGATATATATCGAAATGTGAGAAGTCACAAAATCAACCGGAATGTTCAAGCAAATCATAGAGAAAAACCCGATCTAAATCCACTAAGTATTTCTCTCGTGAAAAGCAGACAGACATACAGACAGAGAGACATAGGAATTTATATACTATATATTAGTAAACCTTCAAAATAATGTGCAGTTAAAGTCTCAACAGCATTCTCAGCATTTCTGGAGCTTAGTAGAGCCAGATAAGTATAAGAATCTTCACCAAGCAGCTCTGAAAATGTCTGCTTTGTTTGGGTCTCCATACCTCTGTGAGTCTGACATGAATGTCATGAAATCAAAGTTCAGAACAAGACTGACAGACGAACATTTAAATGACTCCAGAAGAGTGAACCTCAGTGGCTCCACTCCACCAGACACCTCAAAGCCAGTCATCTGACTAACTAAAAAACACAAATCACATGCAACTGGACATGTGAATAAAGTGAAACGGTGACATGTGACAGAATGACAAATGAATAAGTCACATCTGTGTATTTGGAATTGCATTGTTTTGTTTTGACAGCATTCATGTTTTAATTCAATAGTGTGAGGTACACTAGAACTGCGGTGGGCTGGCGCCCAGCCCAGGATTTGTTCCCGCCTTGTGCCCTGTGTTGGCTGGGATTGGCTCCAGCAGACCCCCATGACCCTGTGTTAGGATATAGGGGGTTGGATAATGATTGAGATACACTAGAAATGCATACAGACATACAAAATGCACTTGCAGTCAAACTAAATATTTTTTTGTGATTTTTTTTTTTGTTTTAATGCAAAATGTGAGTAGTGGACACCAACATTTTGTAAATGTTCAGGCAAAACAAGCTTATTTGGTTTATTTGGGTTGAAATAAGCTATGAGAATAAATGTTAGAAAACATGAGTAGCTCTCGGCTATTTTCATTTTGTAAAAGTAGCTCTCGGGGAGGGAAAAAAGGTTGGAGACCCCTGGTGTAAACCATCGAGTGGCTCTTTTCTAAAAATTCCCAGGCCATCTTCTAGTATGGCACAGGTATGCATAGATGTGGGAGCTGCAATTGACATGCATTTCCTGTGGGATGCATTTGGAAGGAGAAGGGGCTACAGGTTAAGCACTTTCTCTAGAAGTGAGATGTTCTGTTTGTGGTGTGTCACCAAGCAGCAGAAGTGGATTTGTAGATCACATGACCTTTGGTTACAGGCACAAGGCTTAGCCATTTAATGAAACCTTTGGATTTGAAAATCACTGCTCTCTATCAACATCTAGAGTTGGTGACAGGAAATATATCAAGTGTGTGTGTGTGTGTGTGTGTGTGTGTGTGTACATGTACATCTCAGCTTGATAGTTGTCTTAGGAAAAGCAGTCACCTCTCTAAAAATCCCATTTATCCATTCCATCGCCAGTTTATACATTAGGACTTGGAGGGCACTTTATCCATTTTGTTTTTTTTCACTTTGCTATCCATGAAGGCCATGCAAGTAGAAACTCACGGGGTACTGCCGAAGTGCTGCCAGTCAGACTGGCTTGATGGGCACCCTGCAGCCTGGAAAAACAGCATGGCTAGAAAAAAATGACCTCATCTGAGTGCTTATCTATTCACAATCCAGTGCAAGCAGCTTTGAACAAGTAATATTCAACATTACAGCTTGGAGTGACATGTCAAGATGCTCAGTCTCTCCTAGAGGCCTGGCTATATTTCCTTCCACATTCATGTATCGATCAGTGTATGTTTTTAAGTTGTCAAGACAGTGGCTCTAGCTATGAGAGTTTCAACATAATATAAAGGATTTCATATGAACGATTAATGAATTAGAAGAATCATTTGCTCAATCTTAGGTATTGCTTTTTTTCTTTTTATTTGTATATGTATTTGGTGGTAATGTTACATGCCGCCTATTTATACAAAAGACTGACTAGGTAGCAATTTAAACTTTTCCTGTTGAGGCCATCATTCACAAATGCTGACACTAGCTACAGAGGGAAACCGCATTGCCACATAAGTGAGGCAAATGTCTTGCACAAGTCATCCTGCTTTAAAACGCTGGGTTGACCTGGATGAGACTTTCAAAGCCCAGTCAAATGTGAAAAAACTGATGATAATAATAACAGGATTAACTAATTTACAAAGCAAAGCAAATGTTTGTCTGCGAGATATGAGATGAACCTAGACACAAATTACATCCTTAGAGCTGCCAATCAGCAGTGGTCACCTCTTTTAATCAGGCAATGTGGTGTAGTGGCTAAGGCACTGAACTGTAAGCCACAAGGCTTTTGGTTCAGTTCCCACCCCTGCTGAGTCACCATGTGACCCTGAGCCAGTCACTTCAGTTGCCTGTGTTTTAACAGTTAAAAAATAGAAAACTGTTTTACATTGTACTCCTGGAGTGTCTTAGGGTGGTGTTTACTGTATAAGAGGACATGTATCTGTATTTTTTCAGGCGGTTGCTATGTCTCCGCTATCCAACAGATGGTGTGTCACAAACATTAGCACTCCTGTACCAAATGGGATGTAGCAGAGACATAGCAACCTGACAGACACGCTGCACTGCAAACGTTACCACTGGAGTCTACATGGATTACGTAGATTTCAACCTCTTAGAACATGTTGCACATCTAGTGTGCTATATAAAATAACTTATTTGATCTTTCCGTTATGGGAATATGAACAGGCTGCTATTGAATGACTGCCATCCCTGGATGCTGTCAAGCACTTAAATGTTACTAAACTATGCTGCTGTGCTACAGCTGTCCTTTGAGTCATTTTTGGTCCCTTGTAGCTCGCACAGGAAATGCTTGTTGTTTATTCTAGGATCAGCCACTATTTGTCTACCTTTAGTAAACTGTCTACTCTTGGTTGTAAATTCTGTCATACCAGCTCCAGGTTATGCTGCAGAAAGTCATTGTAAGACTAGTGGCCAAGACAAAACCCACCTTATTTTAACCCTAATCGGTTGTCTTTTGTGCTGTGCTGTCAGCATTTCCATCATCGCACTGGAGAGCGGTGACATTTAGCACATCCGTGTAAGAATTTCACTGTGGTCTGTACACATGACAGTAATGACCCAATAAACTTATAAATAGTGTGAATGGAAAGTATTCATTAGCCAGCAGCAGCCAAAATTTTGTGTTACAAATCAATTTTAAATGTGTCGCAATTTTACTCTGTAACGTAGCACTCTGTCTGGGTGAATACTTTCCACACCCACCTTCTTTTGACCTGCTTATTGTGTGTTTTCTCCAAAAAATGTGACCAACTGGTTAAAGGTGCATTGATGATAAATCATTCAGCATGGATAGGAATGCATTTGGTACAGGCCTGTCAACTTAGTGGCACTTTTATGCTGCCAAGAATTGGGGCAATCAAACCACTTAATACAAGCTGGCAGGGACTTAAGTGGCTATGGAATTAAACCTGACCAGTTTCTTTACAGGAGAAGTAAAACATTTGATACCCCTGACTCCCCCACAAACATACAGAAAGCGATTTCAACTAAAATCACAGCAATAGAGGTCAAGAGTTGGCTTTTTTTTTATATAAATGGGGTAGAGTATAAAGGGGCAGAGTCAAGGAGACAAATGTCATAGCCATATATTTACCCTCTGCATGCAACCAGGTGCCTGGGTTCAACTTGGGATAGTCTTCTGCTGTGTCATTTTGTTTTTAAAACTTGGTCAGCTATGCATTGGCCTTCTGCCAAAAGGGATTTTTTTTTTCCTACAGGCAGGAACATTTTTTTGAATAAAAATAGAAACAAGCAACAAAAATAGCTATGGATTTCATAAATGATTTCCCAAAGCCAAATGGTCCAGGCTGTCTGACAAACTGAAAATAGTGATTATAGGAAGAGAGCTGCCAGGCAAGAGAAAAAGAGGAAGGCCTAAGAGAAGGTTTATGGATGTGGTGAGAAAAGACATGCAGGTGATGGGAGTAACAGAGCAAGATGATGAGGACAGGAAGATATAGAAGAAGATGATCCACTGTGGCAACACCTAACGGGAGCAGCCGAAAGAAGAAGAAGGAAGAAATATTTTTGTTGATTGTGTATAATAGTTGAAGTGATTACTTGATATAAATTATGTGTATGTGTCTACACACATTATATATAATATATAATATATATATATAAATATATATATATAAATAATATAAATATATATATATATATATATATATATATATATATATATATATAATAAAATATTTGTTTATTTTATGATGCATATTGCATATTTTCTGTTTATCCAATAAACTTAATGTCACTGCTGAAATACTACTTTTTCCATAAGGCAGGTCGTATATTAAAAGGAAGTTGCTACTTTGAAAGCTCAGCTAATGATAAACAAAAATCCAAATAATTAAGTGGGGTTCCCAAACTTTTTCATATGACTGTATATATACAGTTAGGTCCATAAATATTTGAACAACTTTTTTCTAATTTTCTAATAAAAAAATGCTTTAGTTGCCTCACATTTTTATGCAATCGTTTTGTTCAACCCACTGAATTAAAGCTGAAAGTCTGCACTTCAACAGCGTCTGAGTTGTTTCATTTAAAATTCATTGTGGTAACGTACAGAACCAAAATTAGAAAAAAGATGTCGCTGTCCAAATATTTATGGACCTAACTGTGTGTGTGTGTGTGTGTGTG
>JANRMT010049829.1:7472877-7490436 GCA_026402145.1 Polypterus bichir lapradei
GCACACTTTCTGTAAATCCAATAAACTTAATTTCACTTCTCAAATATCACTGTGTGTGTCTCCTATATGATATATTTAACTGATATTTTTTATCGTAACAACCAACAATTTATAGAGGAAAATAATGACTATTAACAAGGTTGCCCAAACTTTTGCATCCCACTGTACATATACATACATACATACATACATACATATACACTGCATATAAAAAGTATGGGGGTTGCCATTCAGGATCCCGAGCTGTTTCGTCGTGGCAACTCGCTGTACCAGTGCATGCTCCCCACCCTGACCTGACTGTGAACATACACCCAAATAGTGCATAGCAGTCTATGAAAGGCTGAATGAAAACTAGCACTAGCTATAAATAACAGAATTTCAAGGTAGAGGGAGAAAGGGTGGGGGCGATGGGAAGAAACTTTTCTTATATATGCTTATTCTGGCACAGTTTGATCTATAACGCATGTTCAAAGAGATTGTGGCCTGGATGGTGAGGGGGTCCTGCACCTAGTTGCTGTCCATATGCCCTGTGTCTGCATAGTTTTTCTTCCCATATCCTCAAGAACATGCTTGACAGGTGACTGCAGATTGTAAGCTTGTGAACATACTGTGGCTGTGCCCATGAACTAGTCCTGCCACAACCTTAGACTGGATTAGGTGGAGTTCATTAAGTGACGGATAGAATGCTATAATCCTGCTCCCAGCTGCCTACTTACCTTTCTAAAAAAATGATATTAAGCACTCCATCACCACCAGTCTGTACTACATTCTAGCCTTCAGTCTTGTGTCCTCAGTGATTGAATCTAATGAATAATGAAAAATAACTTAATTGATGCGATCTTGAAGTCGGAATGTAACATTGACAGAGTGGTCCCTTTGCTTCAGGCTTTTCACATTACTATCCAACATTCTAAAGGTTTGTTTAAATTACGTCTCACAGGCATACAAGTTTCGGCAACCACCTTGTCTGCTGCTTAATTTGTTTTGGATACATTATTTTAATTAGTGTACAAAGGTTTCAAATATCCTACGAGGTATTCAAGTGTAGCCCTAACACATAATACGACTTCCATCCCGGGCTCCATTTCGCAGTCGACTACTGCCGTCGTCTCCGCCGCACGTGACTACTAAGTGCAGCCTCTCCGCGTCATTGGGCGCTGATGAACTTGTCGCTCTGCCCCCATACCGCTTCTGCACGCGCCGAGCCTCCTGACAACCTCGCACGCGAGCCCAATGCTATTGCGCAGGTGCGAAAAAAAGCAGGCACGCTATCTAAGCCTGCTACCGGAAACTGGCGTGCACGAATGTTAAAATTGTACTTGGGATTAAATAGGAGAGGAGGATATTTTAAGAAAGACACAGGGAATCGAATTTATGGCCCAGAGACAAATGCTTTATGCTCAAGGACGAGACGTTGAAGACGTGAAATTCGACACCCTTCTGTCGTATACAGACGCTTAAACCAGTCCGAGTTGGTTTTGCGGCATGCGCAGTCTGGTACACAAAAGCAACACGCAATTATATTCGAGTAATTCCGAATTCGTGTATCCAGTATTCTATTCAAGTGCATATAAACATTTATCAATTAAACAACTGTACTTGTATCACGAGCGCGTTTCTGCATGAGTGGGAATTAAATAGAGCGTGAGCGCAAATCATGTGACCCAGCCGCAAAATCCGATAGTCTTAAAAAAAACACAAGACGTAACTGTTGCGTGGTAAAGTTAACTTACCACGCAAGTGGTGTACCCTGTTTTCAAGCAGAAATGTGGTGGTTAATTGCCTGTTCATTGTTAGTTTGAAACGTGTGTGTGGGTATGGAGCGGTGGGTGTATTTAAACGTGCATTTTGTCCTTCCTTCATTCTCACCACCGGGGATTGCTGCTGCTAGGCAGATTAGTATTGTAGCCACCGCCGTATAAGAAAGGGTTTAACTGAAGTTCAAAACAATCTTCATTCCCGCCCCTTATGTTCTTTATGCAAATTTGAACAGACGCTCACCTTCCCGAACACGTTTCTATTAGAATATTCTAATATACGCCATTACGACCAATCATTGCCAATGCTGTTGAATATATTATCATGACTGCTTGAGGTATTATAAATATTCATGAGTAGAGCTAAGTCTATCGACCAATTACAATTGAAAGAACATACTGTCTCGCTCACCGGCTCATGAATAGCGAATAAGAGGCGTGGACAAGGGGAAGCAGGTCATTTTGCTGCTGTTTTGGCAGTCGTCTACTGTAACCAGGCTTGTTAGCGCTTTCGGGAACAGAGCCACGACCGGACAGTCATTTTTCCGTACTGCGTTTAACTTTGAAAATAAATGAGAGAAATGTCAGCGGAGACGATCGAGATGGTCGAACAGAGCGACGGGTTGCCAGGCTCAATTCCGATTGTCTTAAAAAAACTGATGGAAAATCCACCCCCGAAATTTCTGGACGCCATCGAGCAAGGTGAAGTGATATGCATGTTTTAAGGCTTGATCTGTTTTATTTTTGATGCGATGACCGCGTAACTCTTTCGACACGAGCGCAAATAATATTACCCCCTTGGCAGTTTGTTACTTCAGCTTTGGACTGGTCTTGTAAAGAGGGGTTGGGGTGAGGATGTACTTTGATTGTAATCAACGAGGCCGCTTGCTGGGCCTTCTAATGTAAAAAGTCAAAATATTTTTTAAAACATCCTCTTCACCTTCCAAAAATGGGTGGACTGTAAAAAGTGACACGCGAGACTGGCGTCATTCTATTCGGAATAATGGGCATGTGAATGAGATGCGATGGCCGACAACAGGGCAACTTGAGTTAAGGTTGCTGAAGTTAAAGGCTCGCCCTCGTCGTCCGTCTGTCTGTCTTTTTAAGAATCCATGATGCTTGTACTCGGGCAGACAGGCGGTGTTGTAAACATCTGGTCATTCACTACACAAGCTGTGTGGTGAGCCCTTTTGTAGGTTAACATCCGAGTGGAATTGCAAGAGAATGAATTCAGTCCTCATTAGCCAATATGGCGTTAAACACTGGAAAGAGACTTCGGAGTGACACCTACAGGTTAAAAGAAGTCTTGA
Source organism: Polypterus bichir lapradei (assembly GCA_026402145.1). Taxonomy (NCBI): domain Eukaryota; kingdom Metazoa; phylum Chordata; class Cladistia; order Polypteriformes; family Polypteridae; genus Polypterus; species Polypterus bichir. The sequence continues at coordinate 7,475,945 of JANRMT010049829.1, forward strand.
TTGAGTGGAGAAGCGAATTTTGAACTCATTAGTTTTGCTTTAAACTTTTAGGTTTCAGTTATTTTGACGTCTCTAGGTGCTTTGCAGTGGTCTTTGTTTATATTCAGCAAAACAGTTTTTGTTCATAAATAAGTTCAGCCACAGTGATGAAATCTGTCGATGAAATCTTACTTAACGTTTACTTCTTACCCAGCTATTTGGAATTGCCCAAATATTGCTAAGTTCTATATTTCAGAGCAAGGAACTGATAAACTATTCATTCAACATTTTAAAAAGCTGAACAGTATGACTCCTCAATCTGGTCAAATAGGTAAATTTAAATTTCAAGAAGCTGTGATTTGGCAGACACTAGCCCCAAAACGGGCATGCCGTACGGGTTCACCATTTTGCCCATTTATAGTCTGCAGTGAGCTTGCAAGTTCCTTCAGTGTCTGTGCTAGTTTTCTTTGGGCACTGCATTTCCTCCCACATCCATATTATGTTAATTGGCCCCATTGTTGCTCAGTGTACAAATGGGAAAAACAATTTACTTTGTGTTTCATCCAGGGCTATTTCCTGCCTTTTGCCTAGTGCTGCCAGGATTATCCGACCCAGTCTGTAAACCCAACCCCTAACCTAAATTGGATTAAGCAGGTTTGAGAATATTATCTCAAAATGAGGTCAGGTTATCAGGTCATGTCAGATGGAGTTCACAGGTTCATTTTGTTCAGGTTATGAGTGGTCAAATCTTAATATGCAGTTAAATTTGAGAAAAAGGGAAGTCATATGGGTCTTAATTGTGTAACATGGTCCTCAAGACAAGCTGTTTGTGGTGTGAGGAATCTCAGAAATATCAGTGTGCATAAGTGTTTGCTTGTTTACTGTAATATCCAACTTGTTATGTAAGGTGACCAAAATTTAAATAGTTTTTTGATGTGGACATTTAACAAAAAAAACCAAAACATTAGCCATACGTTAAAGCATAATGAAAAGAAAGCATTGAGCACAAATTAATACAGTTCTTGATTATCATGTTTACATTTTGGCTTCTTTATCACAATTGCAACCTCTTCTCAGAAATTTCTTTTTTAGTCAATTGCAAACTGCAACAAGGAGGGAAAAATCAATTTAAGCTGTTTATTAAAAACAAGAAATTATTTATTAAGTACTCATTTACAACTGCAAAGAAATTCAATTTTAACTTTTTCCCCCCAGGAAAGGACAAAGAGAAGCTGTCAGTGGACGAGGTCTCCAGCTCTTGCAGTGCTAGTGTTGGTGTGTCTGCCTCTCTGATGCCAACAATCTGGGACAAAACCATTCCCTATGATGGGGAAATGTTCCACCTGGAATACATGGACTTGGATGAGTTTTTGCTAGAAAATGGCATTCCAGCCACACTTGAACAGGAACTCCGGCGCTCCCTGGGAAAGGATGTGGAAGAACAAGGTGAAGACTCGCATCAACAAGAGGTTTCCACAGCCATGAGTAGTGCATTGCTGCCCACTTCCAAACTAGAGAGAGAGGAGACGTCAACTGTGACCTGTGCCGTGCAACCTACTCCTGATACAGTCTTCACCTCGGAGCCCACTACAGGTGTGTGCTGACCTCATGGAAAAGGAAATGACTTGAAGAAAATATCGACTTCCTTGCCACTCCTCATTATGTTTTGTGTTTATTTATAATTCTTGTATAGCATGCTGGGGTGTTACGCAAAAGTGTCTTTAAAAATTTGTAAGTTTTACGGCATCATTGCTGCATTTACATGTAAAATGATTCAGTTATAAACTGAAGATAATAATTCATGTTAAATATTTTTTTGAATAAGGGTAGTACTTTTTAAACATTTTCTAGGTTTTGTATTATTATACAGTGTTCTTGTGGAATTGTGAAGTCAAACCAGTTTACATGATTTTTAAAACGAATCATTGTAGGTACTGTACAAGCATGAGTCACCTTGTAATATGAGGAAGCATTCACATTTTTACCAGCCTGTGGTTCTGCTTTTTGTTTTAGAAGCAGAATCGGAGCCAGAGAGCGCCACACCCAGCCCGGTTGACCCAGAACACATTGAAGTGCAGGTTAATTTTGAGCCTGACCCCACTGACCTTGTGCTGTCCAGTGTTCCTGGAGGAGAGCTGTTTAATCCTCGGAAGCATAAGTTCAGTGACGAGGAGCTAAAGCCGCAACCCATGATCAAGAAAGCCAAGAAGGTGTTTGTTCCTGAGGAAAGCAAGGTAAGGTTCTTAATATGTATTACGTTTCAGTTGATTTAGAGTACTGTATGTAGGTAGGACTGTCTTAATGCTAATTCAATTTTAGCCAATTACATTAGATTTATTCCATAATACCATTTTAAATTTTTCACAAAAGTCAGTTTATTTTATACAATTAAAATTCAGAATTGTGGGGAGCTACAACCTATCATGGCTAGATTGAGCAGATATTGTAAAAAAAAAAGTAGTTATCAGAACAGTTTGAGGCATTAGCTCCTGAAGTAAAAATGTACCTCTAAATAATAATAATAAATCCTGACTTGGTATAAATGTTCAATTGACTGATGCCTTACTTACGTTATGATATTACTCAGGAGTTCTATGTGATGCAAATTGTCTTTCTTTGTCTAAACAGATCAGTTAGGAGGTGTGCCATTTTGAAGACAGGTACAACTTTTTATAATTGCTTTACTTTTTTCTTTCCTATTTACCTTCAGGATGAGAAATATTGGTCCAGGAGGAGGAAGAACAATGTGGCAGCAAAGCGCTCTAGAGATGCCCGTCGCCTCAAAGAGAATCAGATTACTGTACGAGCGGCGTTTTTGGAGAAGGAAAATGCAGCCCTGCGAGCAGAGGTGGCAGAGTTGCGCAGAGACTTTGGCCGTTACAAGAATATTGTTGCCAGATACCAAGCCAAATTTGGACCACTGTAAGGAGAGATGTATAACTTCCATGTCCACTGTGCATATAATGTATTTAAAAAATAATAATAATAATAAGGAATACGAGTACACTCACAGGTTATGAGGCTTATAGGAAGGATGCTTTTGTGAGAATATAAAGGAGGCATTGTTTAATATCAATTAAGTGTACTATGGTTCCTTATCCATACTATGGACTTTTTATTTCACGTTTATGCCACTCTTAATTTCGTGGCTGTGGTGTGGTGGCTGTATCACTCCGGTACAGTACCTAGACACAATTGAAGGACATTGTGAAGAATAAAAATTAAAAAACAAAAGCTAGCCATGCCTGGTAAGGCTGTGGCTAACTTGTTGGAGTGTTCTGAGCCTGCTTTGAGTGCAGACCTCATATAAATGACAGTTAGGTCGAGGTTTTGATAGCAAAAGGAGTCCTTCGATTTGGTAGTATTTTTTTGGTCTGATAAAAAGAAACATTTTTACATGCAACACATCTGCAAAGAGATGTGGAAGACTGAGTTGTGTCTTATTGATATGAACCTGCCTTAGGAGCAAGATGGACAGAAACGGGAGGTGTAGATTTTCTTCAGGCAGTTTAGTCTGCTCCAATACCATTCCAACTCATTTATAAAGTTGGCTCTTCCAGAGTGTTTATTTTAATAAAACAAAAGCCAAGCAGTCATCATTAAAACATCAAAAAGGAAAGGTTACCTCCGTGCTCGCCCAAGTATTATCCAAGAACCCATGGCATAAAGGTTTAATTTCTTCTTTACGTTGTGTGATTCTCTCACTTAAATCTTTTTTTTTTTCCCTTCCTAGAAAGAGATACTTTCTATATTAGGCCTCTCATTGCAGTCCTCATTTAAAGATTTTCATCTAAATGCCTTCAGATAGGTTTGATATTATTGGAGCACTGGCTGCATAGTATACTTCTCTGTACTTTTTTGTTAAGATATACTGGGCACCAGATCTCTACATCTGGATGGAGGAAAAGCAGCAAAACTAGTAACTGGACTGTGAGCAGAATATTCATTCGAGAGACACAAAGCTCTTGTGCTCTTCACTTCAGTTCCAAATGTATTGACATCTTATGTCTGCCCAACAGAAAATGTGGCTTTGCAGCACTAGATTTATTTCTATATAAATATGATTTAGTATATGTAAATAACATGCTTATTTTTTTATACAAAGCAAGTTTACCCAGTTTTACAGATTAAACCAGAGTAATTAAAAACATGTTTCCTATTTGTGTAAATAATCCATTCGGTGATGCGTTAACTTTATAAGGAAATATCTGTTTTGTTTGATATAATTTAATGTTTCTTGAACTTTTCAGCTTTTAGATGTATATTTTTAATGCTTCCATGTGTGATGAAGTGGAATAAAGTACAGTGTTTCACTGATTACGTTCTTTTTAAAGCACTAATCTGTAAGGCTAATAATACATTGTGTGTTTGCAAGGGTGTAATTGAACTTAAAAAAAAAATGTAATTGGTTTACATTTTGAGATCCATGGATGTAATGTGCTGGTACAATACCCTCTTCATCCTTTACTTACAAGTGCAGTATGAAATGATACCAAATTATTATTTGGGAGCAGTCTTGTGAAAAGAAAATTATTCTGTAGTGCAAAAACGGAGAATAATAAAAGGGGGGGTCAACCAAATAAATCATAACCAGTGCATAATACTGAATTTACCATTTAGGGAGTTTGTAATTAGCTTCAATGGACAGGAAAGGGACAAAAAGGTGTGGAATTGTTTTACCTAGTGTTCTGGGATTTGATTTTCAGGAAGAGGATTTAAATCGGTTTATCTTGTTCTACATATACAATTGCAGAATGAAACCCTTAGCTCCTTCAGTCACCAGGACTCTGGTACGTCTCTATGAAATGTGTGCTACTGAGGTTTCCGGGAGAAAGGTCAATGAATGAGATCCTGCCCAAACCTAACAACTAATTTTAGGACAAGTTATTTCATTAAATTATGCTCTGTATGATAGCTGGGAGTGCCATAATCTCATTTATAAGAGAGGTGCACTCAGTTCCCCAAAAGGCATTACTCTGGCCACATCACTTATTGCTTTTTACTAAAGATTGTCTTCCATAAAGAGTACCTAATGCTGAAGGACACTGGTTTTCTTTATATAAAAAAAATAAATAAATAAAAGGCAGAGGCACTTGAGCACTGAAATCAGCTAATGTGCATGTATTCTTATAAAATTGGCAAATGCTGCTTTGAATTATTGGAAACTGAAAACCTACTTAATATACTGCTAATCACAGATGGATATTCAGGCTCAGAATATTGGATCAGTCATCAGAAATAGGTTTTTAGGATAGAGTATTGAAATAGTCTACCAGGTAATACATTTTTACTGCTATACACACACACTGTTTTGATCAAAAATCTTTCTATATGGGGAAAATACACTCAAGCTGGCACAGGAATATTTAAACACAATATTTGTGTATATGTGTATGGATATGCAGTGATGTGAAAGAAAGTACATCCTCCTACAACTATCAGGAGTCCAGCTGTTACCTAAAATTAAAAATTTATTAAATCTAACCTCAGATTTGAAGTAACATATAACAGGTTTTACTTTCTTGATCATTCAATACAAAAAAGTCCAACTGCAGAAGCTGTGTGTGGAAAAATTCCTGTACTTGTAGATCTTTTGTCAACACTGTACTGTAAAAATGTCCCACTCCTTTTTACAGCACTGCTGTGGTTCATCATTGTTTGACGTCACTTGTCTTTTAAGGTCGTGTCACAACATATCAGTGGGGCTGACGGCTGAGCTTTGACTTGGCCATTTCAAAATCATGAATATGTTCAGCCATTCATATGTAGCTTTGCTGCTATTTCTAGGATAAATATGTCCTGCTGAGTTGTTTTAACTGTTGGACAAATGGTCCCAAATTTTCCTCTAAAGAGAGCATCTTGTGTGGTGAATTTGTTGGGACGCCCTCTCCAGGGAGGGTTGGCTGGCAGCTTTCTAGAATGTATCCCTCTCCCTACTGATAAACGGCAACCGTTGGTTTTCTGAAATCATCTCAGATTCCTTTTTTTTGTCTTTGACTTGATGCAACCTCAAAGATTAATGCTCCACAGCAGCTGGCCTTAGATATTTTTAAAATGAGGGGTTTGCACCTCTTATTACTGAATCAAGTGCATTTAAATTAAAAACACCTTTGTTATTTGCTTACTTTTTCCAGATGTGGCTTCTGCGTGGTGGTTTGTTTTCTTTTGAATAATACATGGAAAAAGTCTAACTAGTTGTGTTATGTTTCCTGAGGTTGGTTTTATCTACTTTTAAGATGCTGGTGATCAGACTGATTTTACTGATGTCATGATAAGTAAATACTACAGAACTGAAAGATGAAATGCTTTCTTTTTATACATCCCTGTATATAGAAATTTGTAATGGGTTGTAGCGACTATTCTGACACACTTTCCACTTCCATTTATTTAAAGAGAACTGGATATTGAACGGAAGAACTTGTAAGAACTGAGGATTTTTTTCTAAATTTATTTATTTCCAAATAAATAAATTTAAAAAGATGGAAAAAAAAAATCTTAAAATGACCTGAGCATCTCTGGAGGCGAAAGAATGGGAACGTTGACAAAGGCATCTGACCAACAACAAGCAGCAAGGGTTGCAGTATCCTTTACTAGCACTGTAAAAAGTTCTTAACTTTTTTATTTAATGAAGTTTAGCTGTGGCTTATTTTTGTGTATGTAAATAAAGTGAATATTTTACATTTATGGAAAGGTTTTCCAAAGATTTTTTTCCTGTAGTGTGTAAGCTATATCAAGCCTCCTATTGCCTTCTAATTGCTAACAGTCGGTATTAGAGGTATTTGCTATGGAGAATTCATGAACAATGGGAAATATTATGCTACATTTATTTCTAATTATGCATCAGTACCATCTTCTTGTAAGATTAAACTGCACTTACTGAAGAAACGGAAATGACCATACTCAACAGCAGAGGTTGTAAATTGAGATTCTGTAATGTATAGAACTCTACATTTCTCCCACTCTTCACAACAATTATTCTGATAATGCGATCCACTCAGTACCTTTATTATAAATCAAACTGACCTCTGTGCTCACAGATGCAAATTGGCACAGCACAAATTAAATTATTCAAATGAAAAATTTGTGTAGATGAAAAACACCATGTTTAAATTTGAATGTTTGAAATATATAAATGTTTAAAGTATAACAACAAAAACTCTGGCTTCAGAAGGAAATACACTTTTGATAAAACAGTATAGCATATCCAGTCATGGGAAATTAAGAGGGAGCTACATAACACCCTCACTAGTTCTAATCACTTTCGGACTGGGTAGGATTGGGGTGGTGTGCTACACAAATATTAAATCACGGTGGCCATTCTACTAACATACTAATAATTTTTACATTGAAGAGAGTCCAGTCCCTCTCTTAAGCCAAGGAAGAAGGGTCCCTTGTCATTGTCAATTAGGAAATGAGATAACAGACTTGGACCAACATGAATTATTACATCACAGCAGACTCTGCAGTGGCAGCCTTTTTTTAATTTTTTTTTATTTTTAATCTTTGTGATCTGGATTTTTTGCTTTTACTCTGCATGCGTAATAAAAGCTCATTGTGGATTTGTGTGTTGTAATGCCCAGGGGTTTTTACAATGTGTTTAAAGCAGTCAATCGACATGTCTTTCTATTGTCTCTTTCATAGCATGCTACGTTCCCGCTTATTTCACAAAGATACAAAACATTTGCCCTCCAGGGACTCTGCAGTGCTACATTCATGCACCCTTGAAAATTAGTTTTTGCCTTCCCAATTCATGTTATCTGCTGTTAGTCATTAACTATAACATGCTGCATCTAAACCTCATAAACACTGATGGCTCACCAATGTACAGTTTTTAAAAAAAAAAAAAAAAAAAAAAAAATGTTTTTTGTATTAAGTCATTGAATTTTTAGAAAAGAAACAGAAGCAACAGCACCTCATTGTTTATGCATGCGTGTTCAAAAATTAAACTAAAGCCATTCTTTATATATTATATATATATATATATAATGTATGGTGTTTGTATTCCTGATTATGACCACGGCCACTAATAATATATTGTTTATTTAGTCCTGATTTAAAAGTGGACACAAGGTCTTTTGTAATGTATTTGATCAAACAATGCAAATATGATTCAGTGGCATTACAAGAGTGGTTGAAGGTTGCTGTCAGTTGACTCCTTCATTTTTTTCTTCTTGAATTTACTGAACGTAGTGTAGGATCTATAGCGCCTTCTGGTAACTGTGTATATTGCACACACTTTCGCTAGGCAGAGGTAAGGGCTTTTAAAAATTAAAAAAACTGTTCAAAGAGGAATTACTTTTTGTAACACGAACCAACCATGCTAATTTAGTTTGATTCGTGCCAGTAAGAGCCCAGCTTTTAAAAGTAAGCCATTTGTCAGCAGATAAGTGTTGAACTGTTTGTGTTGCATATGACAGCTGTACATTTTAAAGGCTTTGGAATATTTCTGAAGGCCTGAAGTAGAAGTCACTCCAAATGTTCCTAATCTAACAGCAATCATGTTGTTACTGTATTTGTATGAACCAGAAATTAATCAAATCTTATGAACATTGAGCTGAATACATGACCGTTGAGCAATACAGACTAAGGCAATACAAAGCATTTAGGTGTCAAGAAGGTCCCACTACTTCTACCAAGCCACTCTTTGACCTGTGCAAAGCTGCATCATTTGCTTTTGCGATTTTGCTGAGATCCAAGGAGTGAAAAATGTACCACAGGTTAATGTTTGCCAACTCTTTTAGTAAGCCATTTCAGTTTGAGTGCACAGAAATAAAAATGTAACAATATACAATTCCCAGAACCTATCCTGCCTGCATTGGGTACTAGTTGGGGAAAATGGACAGTTTGCAGAAAATGTTGTGTAGTATAAATGTTCCCATTGGAGAGATCATTTTAAAGGGTTCATGAGTAAACTATCACGCATGTATTTTTACAGTATAAATGAGGCCAGCCACTTTCCAGTCTTTATGTTTTAAGTCTGAATTGATAAAGAACAATTTGATACATAATCTTTATATTATGTTCAGCAGCTGACCACACAAAGCATTTTTTCCTTCATCTTGATTTTTGTACCAGGGGAGTTGTTTCAAACAATATGAAAAAAACAATGCTGTGTCTGCAGGCTACAATCACGAATAGATACAAACTACAACAAAAAAAAGTTATGGCAGTTAATCATCCAAGTTAAAAAAATGTAATGAATAAGTAATATCAATGGAGGTTTGAAAGAAAAAAAAAAACCTGACAGACGTAAAGTACACCATGTTAGGTGCCTCCATGACTACTGGAAAACCAACTTCTGCCTACAGCGTTTCTGAAAGTCCTTTACTAACAAGCTGTACTATAAATATTTTTTGTTTATTCAACACAAACATTTTAACAACATGTATTTATATACCACATTTTCATACAAATTATTTAGCTCAAAGTGCTTTACAAAATGAAGAAAAAATATAAAAATAAAATTAGGCAATACTAAATAACAAAGAATTAAGTAAGGTCCGATGGCCAGGGAAGACAGAAAAAAACAAAAAAAAAAAACCTCCAGACGGCTGGAGGAAAAATAAAAAAAAAATAAAAAATCAGCAGGGGTTCTGAGGCCACAAGACCACCCAGCCCCCTCTAGGCATTCTACCAAACATAAATGACCTCAATCAGTCCTCATTGTATTCAGGATTCACATGGAAGAACTTGATGATGATAGTCATTTCAGTCTGTGTTTCTAAGAAACATTGTGCCAGTTCAAGTCTTCAGTTGAGATTAGTTTAAACTGCCAGATCTGCAGCACTTGGGCAAAAGCTACACATATTCACATCACTTGATTCACTTGTTTAACTTGATTCAGGTGAGTTAGAGAAAAAAGAAATTAAAACAAAAGTCTCACATTATGCATTCTTTCTACTGTCCATATCTCTGTTTACAGTGTATTATAATACAACCCACAAATACAGCTATAGTCAAATGGGAGGTAAGCAATTACCATACGGGGGTGGATATATTTCCTACTAAAATAGATAATTTTTGCTTTAAATGGAACAAAATAAATCTTTTTTAGAATTTATAACTCAAATATGCAAAGTTCATGGATGCACCTTTTAATTTAAAAGTATGTGTGAGTTTATACCTTTAATTGGATAAACTGACTTCAAAAAATTAACTGATGGGTAAGAATGATTTAAGTAGGGACTGTACTGGGCAGGTTTATGTGTAAGAAACATTAATCAAGTATTTACTGTAAATTCATAAATACAATTGACACGTTCTATTTAGAATCTAAACAAACAGTTAATGAAATAAAGTAAAATGAAGGTTCCAGTTTTTATTTCCGTTTTTAGAAACTGGCAAACTAAAAAGTTGTTGGGTTTTAATAGCAATATTTCCAAAATTAGGCCAACACGGCAGAATTGCAGATTATGTTGGCTCCCCACTTTGTGGAAACGGACATGTTGACTTTGCGGGCTCTCTATGTGTTCATGGAGTTTTTCTTGGCAAGTGCGCCTGTGATATCCTGCCTTTCTCGTCCAGGTGGTTTCTTCCTTGTGCCTGTTGCAAACTGGCAAAGCTATGGTTACCTTTGAACCTTGCAATGGAGCAAATCAATTCAAAAAAATGGTTTAACTGTAAACGGAATTAAACATTTTTATATAGATTTCAGAAGTAAAATCCATTTATGAAAACAATTTTGCGTAAAGAAAACTGTTGATTTTTCTGAACAATAAAAATAAATCAATCCACCTGTCATCCAACTTACTCTCAAGATTGCCCGGGCCTGGAGCCTATCCTGGTAGTATTGGATGCACTTTGGCAACCGACCCTGGATGGCCCTGCTAGTCAACTGCAAGGCATATTTGCAGATGTACTGACAATCACTGACATTGATCCAATGTATAGTATTCAGTTAACTTAAAACACCCATCTTTGTGATGTAGCAGGAAAACAGGATAAAAATCTGGGAATGCCAGAGTCAAGAAGCAACAGTGCTCACCTAAAAACAAATTATTTCTTCTCAAATTTTGCATTTTACAGGCTGGAAGAAATATTTCTTCCAAGAAATTGACAAGATTTAAAATATCAAATATCTATAGTCTAAATAAATCATTTGTAGCTCTGAACTGTAGTCGTTTAAGGAGTATAAAACTACCCTGTCTGTTCCACTAGGTCACACTGACAGAATGGTCTTTGGCTTTTGTCTTCTTGTTGTAAGAGGGCTTGCTCAACATATCTTGGAAATGCAACAGAAAGTAAAAATAAATTCAGTTACTAGATTGCAGCATTTTAAGAACCACTTATCCATCTCACGGTAACATGGAGCAAGTACCTACTCAAAAGAATAGGGCATGAATGCTCATACACACACTTTTATTCACAGTTATCCTGACTGGCACCTCTTTAGAGAAAACCCACACAAGAACATGAGAATGTGCAAAATGCCACACATGTGGTGGAACTTTGTGGTAGTAATGGAAACCTCTGTGCCACCTGACCCAGTACAGGTTTTGCTAATTTTCTATAATTTTAATGGGAACTCATAAAGCAGAAATCTTTGATTTTTTTATTTAACTGCAATATAAATGTTGGTCTTGTTTAAGAATGTCATATATGTTCACACACTTGCCCTCAAGGTAAGGAGTTTATCTGCTCCACAGAAATCATATAGCCAAGGTTTCCAGATTAGATGTGGTCATCCTGTGCATATGTATAGTTTGGAACAGTAAAGACAAAGGCAGTCGCTCAAAACTGCTCCTCTGCCCCTGTGTGGTGACATTTCTTAGAGGCTGAAACATCTGCTTAGACTTCAAGTCATAGGAATATGTTGGACAAATGTAAAAAATGTATACTTGTTAAAAAGATGTTTTAAGTTTAAAAAAAAAAAAAGTCTCTTTTGCTATCATGTACTTTATTATATTTTAGTTGTTTGCCTTTCCTTGTATTATATTTTGGGAACATATATGAAAGTCATATTATTGATTAACATTTTCCACTCTTTATAACTATTAAAGTTTTATGTATTCAACCATCATGTTGTTGCTGGAGTTTTTATTTTAGCCTTCTTATAATCCCCTATTGTTCCTGTATATGTAACAACAAAGCATACCCTTCCTCTTTAAAATCATAAATACCTTGTCTGACATTTTTAAACCGTCTAATGTCCAGTTCGTTTAATACGTTAGGTGTCACTTTAACAACATTTTATTAGGAAGAGAAACTAAATCTAAAAGTTTAAGACAACTTATGTAGAATTTATTACCTATTTTATACTGCGATCTTTCAACCCGGGCGGCACGGTTATGCAGTGGTAGCGCTGCTGCCTCGCAGTTAGGAGACCCGGGTTCGCTTCCCGGGTTCTCCTTGCATGGAGTTTGCATGTTCTCCCTGTGTCTGCAGGAGTTTGCTCCCACAGTCCAAAGGCATGCAGGTTAGGTGCATTGGCCATTCTAAATTGTCCCTGGTGTGTGTGCCCTGCAGTGGGCTGGCACCCTGCCCGGGGTTTGTTTCCTGCCTTGCGCCCTGTGTTGGCTGTGATTGGCTCCAGCAGACCCCCGTGACCCTGTAGTTAGAATGTAGCAGGTTGGATAATGGATGGATCTTTCAACACAGTTACAAAACTTGAGTAAACGAACAAACCTGAAGTAGGACAATGCCATATGGAGAAAACCAATTAGATTTATCATTTCAAAAAAATAAAAGCACTGTAATTGTTATAAAGGAATTAAAAATTTTTTAACTCTTGGTGGAAAATTCATAAACTTATTAACCTTACTTCCTTGTAAATAAAATGAAAAAAAAAAAAGGTATAATTAAACAATGATACAATGCTGACAGCTATTAACACAGAATACCACAATTAGAACATCTCTTTACCCACAACTGGGCAAGCATGTTCCAAAATAGATGGACAAAATATAAAACATTCTCAAATATATTCAGTACAATTTAGGGATGCAGAGGCTCAGAGCCTAACCCAGCAGGACTGGGCACAAAGCAGGAAACAGCATCCATTGCAGGGCCCACTGAATCAAGCTCAAGGCACACATGGTGCCAATTTGGAGTTAGTAAATACCCACATCCAAATATCTTTAAGATGTGGGAGAAAAACGGGGGAAAATGTGCAAGCTCCATATGGACTACAATTCAAGCCCAGGATACAAGATCAGTGAGGCTGTAGTGCTAACCCTTACATCACTGTAGCAGCACTTTTGATTTTGTACTTTTGCAGCACTGGTTCAGGCCATACAATAGAGGAAACGTATCTGAATTACCCAAATGTTAAAACATTTGGATTGTCAATTTGAAATTCCCAATTAATCTAAGATACTATACATGTTAGTGGAAATCCCAAATAGACGCAGGAAGAACAGGAATGTAATGTCCAAATAGTGGTCAACTAGGCAAAGGATTCAAACACAGCCAATTCCAACTTTCACTGCCAGAACATGAACCTGAGCTGCAAGATACAAAACTAACCCAACTTACATTTAGGTTTGTGGAGTCTGTATTACTGTCTTGCCCCGCATACGAACTCTCATATTTACCTCCTATTATCCTTCTGTTATGAATAAACTTTATTTTTGTTTTTTCCAGAAACTGTGTTTGGATGATTTGTTAAGAAGAGCCTAATGCCACATGCAAACAACAAACAGGGAAAGTAGATTTTTATTCCAATATAGCATTTTTAAAAAACAAATCACAGTTCTTGTGGTAAATATGTGCAGGGAAGAGTGTACATTAACCAAGAAAAAAAAAATTAAAATTTCAGGCCAGAGTTAAAACAACTCTTATTGTGAGAATGGAAAAAAAAAACACAGAAATAAAGATGGAGCAAGAAAAACAAAACAAATGTTCTTACCCTGATATTTATTCAGTTCCCTAAAAAGGTATTAGCAGCCATAAAGACAACAAAACAGGACACTGCTTCAGCCCATTCTATAAATACAGCTAAAAAAAAAAAAAACACACAATCTCTGGAGCTGTCTTTGGTTCACAAAAACTTCAAGCAGCTCCTCAAAAGCAGCCAACTGCTCAGCCACCAGCCCCCTCTACGACTGGTGCGCCACGTAAACATGAACTGTCTCTCAAGATACACACCGGGAGACACCATCCGGTCCTACAGGGGGAATTGCACACCTCGAACTAATATCAAATGGTTAACAAACAAAATAAACATAATAGACCATTAACACAAAAGATATGTACATCTAATCTTGCGGTTACTAAGGAAAAAAAATAAAAAAAACTATGATGTACATCCACTACTAAACAAAATGGACTCCCCTTTGTCAGTCTTTCTAAATCCCCAGACATCTGAGTCTGCGCTTAGCCTCGGCGTCAACTTTAAAACACCATTCGTTAAACACTGAATATACTATTATACGCGTGGCCCGTAGATGAAACGAACAGCTGAACGTCCGAAAAAAAAAATACAAACACAGCCTGCCGATAAGTCCAAAAACTTGTAAATACATATATTATATATATATATATATATATATATATATATATATATATATATATAT